>LR738715.1:154513383-154531554 GCA_902687465.1 Secale cereale | reverse complement strand
CCCACGCCCCGCATCTGTTTCCACTAGTCGCGGCCCCGCTCGCCCCGCGCCTCGCCTCCCCCCTCCCCCACCGGCAGCCCATCCGCCTCCTACCGTTGCCGCCCCATGAGCCACGTCGGCGTAGCCCGCAGCCGACCACAGCCACCCCCGCCGCTGCTCGTGGCTTGGCCGCACTCGCATGCGTGGCCATGGCCACCGCTCGCCTCCACGCCCGGCCGCCGTCGCCGAGCCAGTCCACGCCCGCTCCGATCCCCCCTGAAAGCACAAGTGCTCCCTGGGTGATTTTGGTAATTAATGTCAACATATCTCTCGTTGGAGTAATGTTTACATCTAGTATATTTCAGACAAGTTCAACAGATGGAGTGGCATGGACTAGAGGATGTGGAACCCCTTCAAGATGTTAAGGACAAAGGATTGGCTCAAGCTCAAAGCTAAGGACTCTACATTTTCCATTTTAGTGATCCAAGATCACATTGAGTCCATAGGAAAGCCAATACTATTAAAAGGGGACGAGGTGTTGCTTAATGGCTTGCTTGCTCATGATGCTTAGTGATATGCTCCAAGAACCCTCAACCACTTTCTCACATCCACATATGTCCCATACCAAAAGTCAAACTCGGCCCCACCAAAAATATCCACCCGGCGCCACCGAGTTCATTTGACATAGCCACTCCCAGAAAACCTAATCATTTCGGTATCACCAAAAGGGATCTCGGTCTCACAGAGATGGGATTGCAAACTCTCTGTTGCATGTTGCAATATTTTCGGTCTAACCGAGATGTGTAATCGGTCTCACCGAGTCTGTAATGCAAACTCTCTGTTGCCTCTTCGTAACATTTCGGTCTCACCGAAATGAGCGAATCGGTCCCACCAAGTTTTCCTGACCAACTCTCTGTGTGCTTATTACCAAAATCGGTCTCATCGAGTTTGTGTAATCGATCCCACCGAGATTACGCTATGCCCTAACCCTAATGAAATTGATCCCACTGAGTTGATCATATCGGTCCCACCGAAATACCTAACGGTCACATTATGAACTAAATCGGTCTGACCGAGTTCTTCGAATCGGTCCCACCGAGTTTGGTAAATTGTGTGTACCGGTTAGATTTTGTGTGGAGGCTATATATACCCCTCAACCCAATCTTCACTCGTGAAGAGAGCCATCAAAACATACCTACACTTCCATCATTCATGTTCTGAGAAAGAACCACCTACTCCAAGTGTTGAGATCAAGATATTTCATTCCTACCATATGAATCTTGTTCTCTAGCCTTTCCCAAGTTGCTTTCCACTCAAATCCTTCTTCCACCATATCCAAATCTGTGAGGAGTTGTTTGAGTGTTGGGGAGACTATCACTTGAAGCATTTGAGCAAGGAGTTCATCATCAACACACCGTTTATTACCTTTTGGAGAGTGGTGTCTCCTAGATTGGTTAGGTGTCACTTGGGAGCCTCCGACAAGATTGTGGAGTTGAACCAAAGAGTTTGTAAGGGCAAGGAGATCACCTACTTTGTGAAGATCTACCGCTAGTGAGGCAAGTCCTTCGTGGGCGATGGCCATGGTGGGATAGACAAGGTTGCTTC
This sequence comes from Secale cereale, assembly GCA_902687465.1. Classification (NCBI taxonomy): domain Eukaryota; kingdom Viridiplantae; phylum Streptophyta; class Magnoliopsida; order Poales; family Poaceae; genus Secale; species Secale cereale. The sequence continues at coordinate 154,529,970 of LR738715.1, read as the reverse complement.
TTCGTGGACCCTTCGTGGGTGGAGCCCTCCGTGGACTCGCGCGGCCGTTACCCTTCGTGGGTTGAAGCCTCCATCAACTTGGATGTACGATAGCACCACCTATCGGAACCAAGACAAAAAACATCGTTGTCTTCACTTGCGTTTGCTCCTTCTAAACTCCCTCCTTTACCTTCATATGCAATTGTTTACTTTCCGCTGCTATACTCTTAGAATTGCATGTGTAGGTTGATTGCTTGACTTGTGCTAAGTTGCTAAAATCTGCCAAGAATTAAAATTGGGAAATGATAGATTTTTTGCTTTAGTCAAGTGGTCAAAGTTGCATGCTTTACTTCACAATACCTATATTCTCTTGTCATATATGCTTGTTGTGTATTGTGAAAGTTAAACATGTGCTAAAACTCCACTCCAACATCAAGCATGTTAAAAGCTGCCACTTTTCTTGCTAGAGTCTATTCACCCCTCTCTAGACACATTCTCTTCTTGATCCTTTCAATTGGTATCAGAGCATTGGTCTCCATTGCTTTGGTGTAATCACCATTGGAGGAAGATGGATGAGTCTACGTTGGGGAGTATTAGATGTAGAGTACCTATGCTTGATGGAGAGTACTTTCAGGAATGGAAAAATGAGATGCTTGAGATTTTGAATGAATAGCATTTGAACAAGTACATTGATAATCCTTGCATGCCCCCCATTGATGCTTCATATCCTACTCTCAATGAGAAACTTGACATGATTTGCAATCTTAGAATTATCAATCTTATTATTAGAGGATTGCCCAAAAACTTGATTGCTAGCTTACCTGCCCTAGATTGTGCTTACACCATATAGATATTTTTAGAGGAACAATTTCCAAATTATACCTTGAAAAATCTTAATGAGATTCTCCATAAGTCTATTGCCTTAAATAAGATGAGTAATAGTGATCCTAAGTTTGGTGATTGTCTGTTTGAGCTTCGTGAACTCATGCTTGCCAAGGGAGACGTTGGAATAATTAGCAATATCATTTCCGAAGTCATTAGAATTCATAGAGATGAACATTGTTATGGTCATACTTCTAATGAATCACTCTCTCTAGGTGTTGATCAATCACATGACGATGAGGAACATGGATACTATGATGAAGATGAACTTGATGAACAAATGAGACATTTTGGTCTTATGGCAAATCTTCGTGGTTACACAGCTGGAGGAAAGGAATGGGTGCTTGATAGTGGTTGCACGGATCACATGACCGGAGATAAGGACATGTTTGATGAGCTTGCTAGAAATGATGGTCCACGAAAGTATGTTACCTTTGGTGACAACTCTAAGCGTAAAGTTGTTGGCCTTCGTAATGTGACCATATCCAATGATAGCTCAATTAAGAATGTCATGCTTGTAGAATCCCTCGGATATAATCTTCTCTCCGTGTCTAGATTGGCTGATTTTGGTTTAAATGTGCTATTTACTCATGTTGATTGCCAAGTCTTTCGTAGAGATAATCACAACATGGTCTTTACCAGCATACGTAGAGGTGACCTATACATTGTTGACTTCACTAAGAAAGCCCAACCCCGCACTTGCTTAATTGCTAAATCTTCTAAAGGTTGGTTGTGGCATAGAAGGTTAGGTCATGTCGGTATGCGAAATCTTGATAAGCTAATTAAAGGTGATCATATCCTTGGTGTTAAAGATGTTATATTTGACAAGGATAGACATTGAAGTGCTTGTCAAGCAGGAAAACTAGTTGGAGGAAGTCATCCCGTGAAGAACATCATGACAACTAGAAGACCACTTGAGCTACTTCATATGGATATTTTTGGTCCCAACGCTTACAAAAGCCTCAGTGGTAACTCCTTTGGATTAGTCATTGTTGATGATTTTTCAAGATTTACGTGGGTGTTCTTTCTTGATGACAAATCGCAGGTCCAAAAGATCTTCAAAAACTTTGCTACGAAGGCCCAAAATCAAATTGAAGTGAAGATCAAGAAGGTTCGCAGTGACAATGGAACAGAGTTCAAGAACGCAAATGTGGATAACTTTCTTGACGAAGAAGGGATTTCACATCAGTTCTCGGCTACGTACACACCTCAACAAAATGGGGTTATTGAGAGGAAGAACCAGACACTCATCGAGATGGCAAGAACGATGCTTGATGAATACAAGATGCCAAGACACTTTTGGGCGGAAGCGGTTGAGATAGCTTGTCATGCAACAAATTGCTTGTATCTTCACAAGCTTCTCGGCAAGACAGCATATGAGCTTCTCACCGGTAACAAACCCCAAGTTGGATACTTTCGAGTATTCGGCTCAAAGTGCTACATTCTTGATAAGCATCGTCATTCTAAATTGGCTCCTAAATCTCATGAAGGTTTCCTACTTGGTTACGGCTCAAACTCTCACACATACCGTGTCTACAAAAAAATCACCCAAAAGGTTGAAGAGACGGTAGATGTGAAGTTTGATGAATCTAACGGCTCGCAAGTAGAGCAATTGTCAATTAATGTAGAAGATAAAGGTCCTTCGGAAGCAATCCAAGACTTGTCTATTGGCAAAATCCGTCCAACGGAGGTGAAAGAGAGTACTTCGTCCATCCATGTGGAAGGTCCTACCTCACGACAAGGTGAACCTCAAGTTGACTTGGGGGCATCCACAAGTGGGACACGCCATGACGAAGGAAACAAGGATGTGCATCAAGATGAACCTCATCAACCTCCTTCTCCACCTCCACAAGGGGACAACAACACCAACAATAATGAAGAAGGACAAGAAGAGGAAGAAGACGATGAAGAAGATGTTCCACCCCAACCCAAGCAAAAGCTTTCACGAGTTAGAGCAAGAATTGCTAGAGATCATCCCGTAGAACAAATCTACAATGATATCCAAACCGGGAGAAGCACTCGCTCTAAATCTCGTTTAGCTAATTTTTGTGAACATTACTCTTTCATATCTAATCTTGAACCTATGAAGGTTGAAGATGCTCTTGATGATCCAGATTGAGTGAACGCCATGCACGAAGAGCTGCACAACTTTGAGAGAAATCAAGTGTGGACATTGGTCGAAAAGCCTGACAACAACCACAACATCATCGGTACTGAATGGGCGTTTCGCAACAAGCAAGACAAAGATGGTCAAGTTGTCCGCAACAAAGCACGTCTTGTCGCCCAAGGCTACACTCAAGTCGAAGGTATGGACTACGGTGAGACATACGCCCCCATTGCTAGAATTGAATCCATTCGCATCTTGCTTGCCTATGCTAATCACCTTGTACCAAATGGACATTAAAAGTGCATTTCTCAACGGTGAAATTGAGGAGGAAGTTTATGTTACACAACCTCCCGGCTTTGTTAATCCCAAGAAACCTGATCATGTATACAAACTACACAAAGCCCTATATGGTCTTAAGCAAGCTCCTAAAGCATGGTATAGATGTTTGACCAAGTTCCTAATTGAAAAAGGTTTTGAAATTGGAAAAATAGATTCCACTCTTTTTACTAAAAGGGTTAATGGTGAATTATTTGTGTGCCAAATTTATGTTGATGATATCATATTTGGTTCTACTAACCCTCATTTTAGTGAAAGGTTTGGAAAGCTAATGTCGGAAAAGTTTGAGATGTCTATGATGAGTGAACTCAAGTTCTTTCTTGGCTTGCAAATCAAGCAAACTAAGGAGGGTACCTTTGTTTCTCAAACAAAGTACACCAAGGACTTGTTCAAGAAGTTCAACATGCAAGAATGCAAACGTATGACTACACCCATGCCTACTAGTGGACATCTTGACTTAGCTTAGGATGGGGAACCGGTTGATCAAAAGGTTTACCGCTCTATGATTGGTTCATTGTTATATCTATGTGCCTCCCATCCCGATATTATGCTAAGTGTGTGCATGTGTGCACGATACCAAGCGGCTCCTAAAGAATGTCATCTTAAGGCCGTGAAACGGATAGTGAGATACCTAATTCATACACAAAATTCTGGCGTTTGGTATCCTAAGAGGTCCTCTTTTGATCTTGTTGGCTACTCCGACTCGGATTATGCCGGTGACAAGGTTGATAGAAAGTCTACTTCGGGTACGTGTCAGTTTCTTGGTAGATCTCCCGTGTATTGGTCTTCCAAGAAACAAAACTCGGTATCCTTATCCACCGCCGAAGCGGAATACATTGCCGCTGGTTCATGTTGTGCTCAATTGCTTTGGATGACTCAAACTCTTAAAGACTATGGGATATGCGTGAAACATGTACCATTGCTTTGCGACAATGAAAGTGCTATTAAGATTGCTCATAATCATGTGCAACACTCTCGAACTAATCATATTGAAGTTTGTCATCATTTCATTCGAGATCATGTTGCTAAGGGTGGTATAAATCTTAAACATGTTCGCACCGATAAGCAATTAGCGGATATTTTTACTAAACCCCTTGATGAGAAAGTGTTTTACAGGTTGAGAGGTGAATTGAACATTATTGATGCCTCAAACTTGGAGTAGGAACTCCATTCGATAAATGCAAGGCATAAGCCTTTGACTAATCCTTGACTTTTTCTTTATGAACTTATGTCTTGGATATATTTGTACCCTTGCATGCTATCTAACTCTTGTAGGCACTTGGATGAATCTAAATCCATGAGATTGCAACTTACTCATATATTGAGCAATCTCTACATCACCAAGCCCCTACACCGTAGTGGTTGAAGACAAGGAGGCATGAAACCCTTCAACATATCCTTGACAATTTCTATATATCAAATTTCATTTGGTATCAAAATTTTATGATTGTCATTATGGATACACAAGTGCTCTTCCTTGCAAGACTAACTCATGTAGGTAGATGAACTCAAACTACAAGTGGTGCTCCCAATCCTTGATGAGCTTCATCAACCTTGAGCAACCCACACAAGTTCAACTACATGATCAAGACCAACACTACTACCCAAGGTATGCTATTCCATCTTAGAGAAGCTTTGCCACAAGTCATGGGTCAAAGTAGATCAACAAGATGTGAATACATCAAAATGCTTATACGAAAAATGGCAACCCCATTTTGAGCTTAAACAATGAGTATGACCTATGATCAAGTTGAAGGAAATATGCCCTAGAGGCAATAATAAAGTTATTATTTATTTCCTTATATCATGATAAATGTTTATTATTCATGCTAGAATTGTATTAACCGGAAACTTAATACATGTGTGAATACATAGACAAAACAGAGTGTCCCTAGTATGCCTCTACTAGACTAGCTCATTGATCAAAGATGGTTATGTTTCCTAGCCATAGACATGAGTTGTCATTTGATCAACGGGATCACATCATTAGGAGAATGATCTGATGGACAAGACCCATCCGTTAGCTTAGCACTATGATCGTTTAAGTTTTACTGCTATTGCTTTCTTCATGACTTATACATGTTCCTATGACTATGAGATTATGCAACTCCCGAATACCGGAGGAACACTTTGTGTGCTACCAAACGTCACAACGTAACTGGGTGATTATAAAGGTACTGTACAGGTGTCTCCGAAGGTACTTGTTGGGTTGGCGTATTTCGAGATTAGGATTTGTCACTCCGATTGTCGGAGAGGTATCTCTGGGCCCACTCGGTAATGCACATCACTATAAGCCTTGCAAGCATTGCAGCTAATGAGTTAGTTGCGGGATGATGTATTACGGAACGAGTAAAGAGACTTGTTGGTAACGAGATTGAACTAGGTATTGAGATACCGACGATCGAATCTCGGGCATGTAACATACCGATGACAAAGGGAACAATGTATGTTGTTATGCGGTTTGACCGATAAAGATCTTCATACAATATGTGGGAGCCAATATGAGCATCCAGGTTCCGCTATTGGTTATTGACCGGAGACGTGTCTCGGTCAAGTCTACATAGTTCTCGAACCCGTAGGGTCCGCACGCTTAAGGTTTCGATGATAGTTTTATTATGAGTTTATGAGTTTTGATGTACCGAAGGAGTTCGGAGTCCCGGATGAGATCGGGGACATGACGAGGAGTATCAAAATGGTCGAGACGTAAAAATCGATATATTGGACGACTATATTCGGACATCGGAAAGGTTCCGAGTGATTCGGGTATTTTCGGAGTACCGGGGAGTTACGGGAATAGAGGAGAGAGGCCAAAAGGAAGGAGGCGTGCACCCCCCTTCTGGTCCGAATTGGACAAGGGGTGCAGCCCCCTTTTCCTTCTCCCTCTCCTCCTCTTTCCTTCTCTCCTACTCCGGAAAGGAAATGGGAATCCTACTAGGACTTGGGAGTCCTAGTAGGACTCCCCACACTTGGTGCGCCCCCTCTAGGGCCGGCCTCTCCCTCCCTCCTTTATATACGGGGGCAGGGGGGCACCTCTAGACACAACAATTGATCTCTTGATCTCTTAGCCGTGTGCGGTGCCCCCCTCCACCATAGTTATCCTCGATAAATATTGTAGCGGTGCTTAGGCGAAGCCCTGCGACGGTAGAACATCAAGATCGTCACCACGCCGTCGTGCTGACGGAACTCTCCCTCGACACTCGGCTGGATCGGAGTTCGAGGGACGTCATCAAGCTGAACGTGTGCTAGAACTCGGAGGTGCTGTAGTTTCGGTGCTTGATCGGTCGGGCCGTGAAGACGTACGACTACATCAACCGCGTTGTTCTAACGCTTCCGCTTTCGGTCTACGAGGGTACGTAGACTCACTCTCCCCTCTCGTTGCTATACATCTGGTAGATAGATCTTGCGTGATCGTAGGAAAATTTTAAAATACTATGTTCCCCAACAGTGGCATCATGAGCCAGGTCTATGCGTAGATGATATGCACGAGTAGAACACAAGTGAGTTGTGGACGATACTAGTCATACTGCTTACCAGCATGCCATACTTTGATTCGGCGGTATTGTTGGATGAAGCGGCCCGGACCGACATTACGCGTACGCTTACGCGAGACTGGTTCTACCGACGTGCTTCGCACACAGGTGGCTGGCGGGTGTCAGTTTCTCCAACTTTATTGAATCAAGTGTGGCTACGCCCGGTCCTTGTGAAGGTTAAAACATCACATACTTGACGAAATATCGTTGTGGTTTTGTATGCGTAGGTAAGAACGGTTCTTGCTAAGCCCGTAGCAGCCACGTAAAACTTGCAACAACAAAGTAGAGGACGTCTAACTTGTTTTTGCAGGGCATGTTGTGATGTGATATGGTCAAGACATGATGAGTTATACGGTTTTGTATGAAATGATCATGTTTTGTAAAGTTATCGGCAACTGGTAGGAGCCATATGGTTGTCGCTTTATTGTATGAAATGCAACCGCCATGTAATTGCTTTACTTTATCACTAAGAGGTGGCGATAGTCGTAGAAGCAATAGTTGGCGAGACGACAACGATGCTACGATGGAGATCAAGGTGTCGCGCCGGTGATGAAGGTGATCATGACGGTGCTTTGGAGATGGAGATCAAAAGCACAAGATGATGATGGCCATATCATGTCACATATTTTGATTGCATGTGATGTTTATCTTATTATGCTTCTTATTTTGCTTAGTTCGACGGTAGCATTATAAGATGATCCCTTACTAAATTTCAAGGTATAAGTGTTCTCCCTGAGTATGCACCGTTGCGAAAGTTCGTCGTGCCGAGACACCACGTGATGATCGGGTGTGATAAGCTCTACGTTCAAATACAACGGGTGTAAGCCAGTTTTGCACACGCAGAATACTCGGGTTAAACTTGACGAGCCTAGCATATGCAGATATGGCCTCGGAACACTGGAGACCGAAAGGTCGATCGTGAATCATATAGTAGATATGATCAACATAAGATGTTCACCATTGAAACTACTCCATCTCACATGATGATCGGACATGGTTTAGTTGATTTGGATCACGTGATCATTTAGATGACTAGAGGGATGTCTATCTAAGTGGGAGTTCTTAAGTAATATGATTAAATTGAACTTTAATTTATCATGAACTTAGTCCTCGTAGTATTAGCATATCTATGTTGTAGATCAATAGCTCGCGATGTTGCTCCCCGTTTATTTTTTTTATATGTTCCTAGAGAAAACTAAGTTGAAAGATGTTAGTAGCAATGATGCGGAATTGTTCCGTGATCTGAGGATTATCCTCATTGCTGCACAGAGAATTATGTCCTTGATGCACCGCTAGGTGACATACCTATTGCAGGAGCAGATGTAGACGTTATGAACGTTTTGACAAAAGCTCGGTATGATGACCACTTGATAGTTTAAGTGCACCATGCTTTATGGCTTAGAACCGGGACTTCAAAAACGTTTTGAACGCCACGGAGCATATAAGATGTTCCAAGAGTTGAAATTAGTATTTCATACTCATGCCCGTGTCGAGAGGTATAAGACTTCTGACAGTACTTTGCCTACAAGATGGAGGAGAATAGCTCAACCAGTGAGCATGTGCTCAGATTGTCTGGGTACTACAATTACTTGAATCAAGTGGGAGTTAATCTTCCAGATAAGATAGTAATTGACAAAGTTCTCTAGTCACTATCACCAAGTTAGTAGAACTTCGTGATGAACTATAATATGCAAGGGATGACGAAAGGAATTCCTGAGCTCTTCGCAATGCTGAAGTCGGCGAAGGTAGAAATCATGAAAAAGCATCAAGTGTTGATGGTTAACAAGACCACTTGTTTCAAGTAAAGGGCAAAGGGATAGAAGGGAAACTTCAAGAAGAATGACAAGCAAGTTGTCACTCCCGTGAAGAAACCCAAAGCTAAAACTCAAGCCTGAAACTAAGTGCTTCTACTGCAAAGGAAATGGTCACTGGAAGTGGAACTGCCCTAGATACTTGGCGGATAAGAAGGATGGCAAAGTGAACAAAGGTATATTTTGATATACAGATTATTGATGTGTACTTTACTAGTGTTCATAGCAACCCCTGGGTATTTGATACCGGTTCAGTTGCTAAAATTAGTAACTCGAAACGAGAATTGCAGAATGAACAGAGACTAGTTAAAGGTGAAGTGACGATGTGTGTTGGAAGTGGTTCCAAGATTGATATGATCATCATCGCACACTCCCTATACTTTCGGGATTAGTGTAAAACCTAAATAAATGTTATTTGGCATTTGCGTTGAGCATGAATATGATTTAATCATATTTGTTGCAATACGGTTATTCATTTAAAGTCATAGAATAATTGTTATTCTGTTTACATGGATAAAACCTTCGATGGTCATACACACAATGAAAATAGTTTGTTGGATCTCGATCGTGGTGATACACATATTCATAATATTGAAGCCAAAAGATGCAAGGTTAATAATGATAGTGCAACTTATTTGTGGCACTGCTGTTTAGGTCATAATGGTGTAAAGCGCATGAAGAAACTCCATAGTGATGGACTTTTGGAATCACTTGATTATGAATCACTTGGTGCTTGCGAACCATGCCTCATGGGCAAGATGACTAAAACTCCGTTCTCCGGAACAATGGAGCGAGCAACAGATTTGTTGGAGATCATACATACAGATGTATGTGGACCAATGAGTGTTGAAGCTCGCGGCGGGTATCGTTATTTTCTGACCTTCATTGATGATTTGAGCAGATATGGGTATATCTACTTAATGAAGCACAAGTCTAAAACATTTGAAAAGTTCAAAGAATTTCAGAGTGAAGTGGAGAATCATCGTAACAAGAAAATAAGAGTTTCTACGATATGATCGTAGAGGTAAAATATTTGAGTTAGCGAGTTTGGCCTTCAGTAAAAACAATGTGCAATAGTTTCACTACTCACGCCACCTGGAACACCATAGTGTAATGGTGTGTCCGAACGTCATAACCGTACTTTATTAGATATGGTGCGATCGATGATGTCTCTTACCGGTCTACCACTATCGCTTTTGGGGTTATGCATTAGAGACAGATACATTCATGTTAAATAGGGCACCATCTAAATCCGTGGAGATGACGCCGTATGAACTGTGGTTTGACGAGAAACCTAAGCTGTCATTTCTTTAAGTTGGGACTGCGATGCCTATGTGAAAAAGTTTCAACATGATAAGCTCGAACCCAAATCGGAGATGTAAATCTTCATAGGATACCCAAAAGAAACTGTTGGGTACACCTTCTATCACAGATCCGAAGACAAGGTCTTTGTTGCTAAGAGTGGATCCTTTCTAGAGAAGGAGTTTCTCTCGAAAGAAGTGAGTGGGAGGAAAGTGGAACTTGATGAGGTAATTGTACCTTCCCCCGAATTGGATAGTAGTACATCACAGAAACTGGTTCCAGTGATTCCTACACCAATTAGTGAGGAAGCTAATGATGATGATCATGAAACTTCGGATCAAGTTACTGCTGAACTTCGTAGATCAACCAGAGTACGTTCCGCACCAGAGTGGTACGGCAACCCGGTTCTGGAAGTCATGTTACTGGACCATGATGAACCTACGAACTATGAGGAAGCGATGATGAGCCCAGATTCCACAAAATGGCTTGAGACCATGAAATCTGAGATGGGATCCATGTATGAGAACAAAGTGTGGACTTTGGTTGACTTGCCCGATGGTCGGCAAGCCATCGAAAATAAATGGATCTTCAAGAGGAAGACTGACGCTGACAGTAATGTTACTGTTTACAAAGCTCGACTTGTTGCGAAAGTTTTTCAACAAGTTCAAGGAGTTGACTACGATGAGACTTTCTCACCCGTAGCGATGCTTAAGTCTGTCCGAATCATGTTAGCAATTACCGCATTTTATGAAATCTGGCAAATGGATAACAAAACTGCATTCTTTAATGGATTTATTAAAGAAGACTTGTATATGATGCAACCAGAAGGTTTTGTCAATCCTAAAGGTGCTAACAAAATGTGCAAGCTCCAGCGATCCATCTATGGACTGGTGCAAGCATCTCGGAGTTGGAATATACGCTTTGATAAGTTGATCAAAGCATATAGATTTATACAGACTTGCGGTGAAGCCTGTATTTACAAGAAGTGAGTGGGAGCACTACAACCTTTCTGATAAGTATATGTGAATGACATATTGTCGATCGGAAATGATGTAGAATTTTCTGGAAAGCATAAAGGAGTGTTTGAAAGGAGTTTTTCAAAGAAAGACCTTGGTGAAGCTGCTTACATATTGGGCATCAAGATCTATAGAGATAGATCAAGACGCTTGATAAGACTTTCTATGAGTACATACCTTGATATGATTTTGAAGTAGTTCAAAATGGATCAGTCAAAGAAGGAGTTCTTACCTGACTTGTACGGTGTGAAGTTGAGTAAGACTCAAAGCCAGACCACGGCAGAAAAATATAGAGAGAATGAAAGTCATTCCCTATGCCTCAGCCATAGGTTCTATAAAGTATGCCATGTTGTGTATCAAACATGTTGTGTACCTTGCCATGAGTTTGTCAAGAGGGTACAATAGTGATCCAAGAGTAGATCACTGTACAGCGGTCAAAATTATCCTTAGTAACTGGATGACTAAGGAAATGTTTCTCGATTATGGAGGTGATAAAGAGTTCGTCGTAAAGGGTTACGCCGATGCAAGCTTTGACACTAAATCCAGCTGACTCTAAGTATCAATCTGGATGCGTATTGAAAGTGGGAGCAATTAGCTAGAGTAGCTCCATGCAGAGCATTGTAGACACATAGACATTTGCGAAATACATACGGATCTGAATGTGACAGACCCGTTGACTAAACTTCTCTCACGAAGCAAAACATGATCACACCTTAGTACTCTTTGGGTGTTAATCACATAGCGATGTGAACTAGATTATTGACTCTAGTAAACCCTTTGGGTGTTAATCACATGACGATGTGAACTATCGGTGTTAAATCACATGGCGATGTGAACTAGATTATTGACTCTAGTGCAAGTGGGAGACTGAAGGAAATATGCCCTAGAGGCAATAATAGAGTTATTATTTATTTCCTTATATCATGATAAATGTTTATTATTCATGCTAGAATTGTATTAACCGGAAACTTAATACATGTGTGAATACATAGACAAAACAGAGTGTCCCTAGTATGCCTCTACTAGACTAGCTCATTGATCAAAGATGGTTATGTTTCCTAGCCATAGACATGAGTTGTCATTTGATCAACGGGATCACATCATTAGGAGAATGATCTGATGGACAAGACCCATCCGTTAGCTTAGCACTATGATCGTTTAAGTTTTACTGCTATTGCTTTCTTCATGACTTATACATGTTCCTATGACTATGAGATTATGCAACTCCCGAATACCGGAGGAACACTTTGTGTGCTACCAAACGTCACAACGTAACTGGGTGATTATAAAGGTACTGTACAGGTGTCTCCGAAGGTACTTGTTGGGTTGGCGTATTTCGAGATTAGGATTTGTCACTCCGATTGTCGGAGAGGTATCTCTGGGCCCACTCGGTAATGCACATCACTATAAGCCTTGCAAGCATTGCAGCTAATGAGTTAGTTGCGGGATGATGTATTACGGAACGAGTAAAGAGACTTGTTGGTAACGAGATTGAACTAGGTATTGAGATACCGACGATCGAATCTCGGGCATGTAACATACCGATGACAAGGGGAACAATGTATGTTGTTATGCGGTTTGACCGATAAAGATCTTCGTATAATATGTGGGAGCCAATATGAGCATCCAGGTTCCGCTATTGGTTATTGACCGGAGTCGTGTCTCGGTCATGTCTACATAGTTCTCGAACCCGTAGGGTCCGCACGCTTAAGGTTTCGATGATAGTTTTATTATGAGTTTATGAGTTTTGATGTACCGAAGGAGTTCGGAGTCCCGGATGAGATCGGGGACATGACGAGGAGTCTCAAAATGGTCGAGACGTAAAAATCGATATATTGGACGACTATATTCGGACATCGGAAAGGTTCCGAGTGATTCGGGTATTTTCGGAGTACCGGGGAGTTACGGGAATAGAGGAGAGAGGCCAAAAGGAAGGAGGCGTGCACCCCCCTTCTGGTCCGAATTGGACAAGGGGTGCAGCCCCCTTTTCCTTCTCCCTCTCCCCCTCTTTCCTTCTCTCCTACTCCGGAAAGGAAATGGGAATCCTACTAGGACTTGGGAGTCCTAGTAGGACTCCCCACACTTGGTGCGCCCCCTCTAGGGCCGGCCTCTCCCTCCCTCCTTTATATACGGGGGCAGGGGGGCACCTCTAGACACAACAATTGATCTCTTGATCTCTTAGCCGTGTGCGGTGCCCCCCTCCACCATAGTTCTCCTCGATAAATATTGTAGCGGTGCTTAGGCGAAGCCCTGCGACGGTAGAACATCAAGATCGTCACCACGCCGTCGTGCTGACGGAACTCTCCCTCGACACTCGGCTGGATCGGAGTTCGAGGGACGTCATCGAGCTGAACGTGTGCTAGAACTCGGAGGTGCCGTAGTTTCGGTGCTTGATCGGTCGGGCCGTGAAGACGTACGACTACATCAACCGCGTTGTTCTAACGCTTCCGCTTTCGGTCTACGAGGGTACGTAGACTCACTCTCCCCTCTCGTTGCTATGCATCTGGTAGATAGATCTTGCGTGATCGTAGGAAAATTTTAAAATACTACGTTCCCCAACACAAGTGTCTTCACTTGACTCCTAAGTCAATATACTCTAACATAGGTGACTTTGTCGCCGACCAATTCTAGATGAAGTTCTCTAAGGTTTTTCTTGTGTTTCTTGCATTTTGTTCCCTCCCTTTAACAAAAAAAAATTCATCTAGATTTTTGTTTTCTCTGCTTTTCTTTGCAATTTCTACATCCAATTCATTGCAAATCTTTCAGTTAATTCCTTGCAAATCCTTGTGAGATCTTATCTGCCTAAGTGAGCTGAGATGGAAAACGGTTCTCTCAATGTTGAACTTGGACCCACCAATTTACTTCCTTCGGTCGAACCGAATCATCTCGGTGCCACCGAAGCAAACAACTCGGTGCTTCCGATTTCAATACTGAGGAGACAGTTTGACATTTGCATCCTGCATATATGTTCCAGCTCCACTCAATGATACTTGTCCTCTACCAGCATCTCATGCATATCCAGCTCTGCTTTGTGACTCAAGGATCAAACATATTTTGACTCACACTCCAGAAGATCCCTTCTTGGAAATTGATGTCAAAGGGGGAGAGAGAGCTCACATCAAAGCTTCAGGGAGAGAGAGAGAGCTCAAAGCTTAGGGGAGTAAAATCACTTGCCCCAGATGCATGGTGTTCAAGAGGAGAGTAGTTACATGTCTCTATGAGGGGAAAGACATGTCTATCTGATCTGTTTTGCTCTGATTCTGTTTCCCTACTTTCTTCCCTTATCCAATATAAGATTCAGGGGGAGAAGACTGCTAGGGAAGAAAGTCTTTGAATTCATTGCATATCGTTTACCTTTGGGAACATGTATGTGTTCAAGAGTACCTAGTACTCACACTCTACATGTTATCCCAATCTTGGTACCCTTGTGGCTCTTTTGTTACTCTGTCTAGTAGATGTACATGTGTTATCTAACCTTGTTTACTTAGGTTCATCCCATCTTAAGTCAGCTCAAGATCACAAGGTAAGTATATGCATCACACTCATGAGCCTGAAGATTTCTTGCTAATGTACATATTGTTTGCAATAAGGAATCATGAACATGAGGATACACTTCATATATTCATATCACTTGCTCTGATGCATATAGCCAAGATACATGTAACTCCTTGCTTGCTCTGTCATGCCCATGCTTTCATGTGTTCTTATATTCCTCATTTACATGATTGCATACATGTAGGGGGAGCCTATGCATGTTACATGTTCTTCCAAAGCTTTAGCTGCTATTATTCATATCTTTATCTAAAGCTTTGATGTATGTTGTCATCAATTACCAAAAAGGGGGAGATTGAAAGCACAAGTGCTCCGTGGGTGATTTTGGTAATTAATGTCAACATATCTCTTGTTGGACTAATGTTTCCATCTAGTATATTTCAGACAAGTTCAATAGATGGAGTGGCATGGACTAGAGGATGTGGAACCCCTTCAAGATGTTAAGGACAAAGGATTGACTCAAGCTCAAAGCTAAGGACTCTACATTTTGCATTTTAGTGATCCAAGATCACATTGAGTCCATAGGAAAGCCAATACTATTAAAAGGGGATGAGGTGTTGCTTAATGGCTTGCTTGCTCATGATGCTTAGTGATATGCTCCAAAAACCCTCAACCACTTTCTCACATCCACATATGTCCCATACCAAAAGTCAAACTCGGTCCCATCGAAAATATCTACCCGGCGCCACCGAGTTCAATTGACATATCCACTGCCAGAAAACCTAATCATTTCGGTCTCGCCGAAAGGGATCTCGGTCTCACCGAGATGGGATTGCAAACTCTCTGTTGCCTGTTGCAATATTTTCGGTCTAACCGAGATGTGCAATCGGTCTCACCGAGTCTGTAATGCAAACTCTCTGTTGCCTCTTCATAACATTTCGGTCTCACCAAAATGAGCGAATCGGTCCCACCGAGTTTGCCTGACCAACTCTCTCTAAGCTTATTACCAAAATCGGACCACCGAGCTTGTGTAATCGGTCCCACCGAGATTACGTTATGCCCTAACCCTAATGAAATCGGTCCCACCGAGTTGATCATATCGGTCCCACCGAAATACCTAACGGTCACATTATGAACTAAATCAGTCTCACCGAGTTCTTTGAATCGGTCCCACCGAGTTTGGTAAATTGTGTGTAACGGTTAGGTTTTGTGTGGAGGCTATATATACCCCTCCACCCACTCTTCACTCGTGAAGAGAGCCATCAGAACATACCTACACTTCCATCATTCATGTTCTGAGAAAGAACCACCTACTCAAGTGTTGAGATCAAGATATTCCATTCCTACCATATGAATCTTGTTCTCTAGCCTTTCCCAAGTTGCTTTCCACTCAAATCCTTCTTCCACCATATCCAAATCTGTGAGGAGCTGTTTGAGTGTTGGGGAGACTATCACTTGAAGCATTTGAGCAAGGAGTTCATCATCAACACACCGTTTATTACCTTTTGGAGAGTGGTGTCTCCTAGATTGGTTAGGTGTCACTTGGGAGCCTCCGACAAGATTGTGGAGTTGAACCAAGGAGTTTGTAAGGGCAAGGAGATTGCCTACTTCGTGAAGATCGACCACTAGTGAGGCAAATCCTTCATGGGTGATGGCCATGGTGGGATAGACAAGGTTGCTTCTTCATGGACCCTTCGTGGGTGGAGCCCTCCGTGGACTCGCGCAGCCGTTACCCTTCATGGGTTGGAGTGTCCATCAACTTGGATGTACGATAGCACCACCTATCGGAACCAAGACAAAAAACATCGTTGTCTTCACTTGCATTTGCTCCTTCTAAACTCCTCCCTTTACCTTCATATGCAATTGTTTACTTTCCGCTGCTATACTCTTAGAATTGCATGTGTAGGTTGATTGCTTGACTTGTGCTAAGTTGCTAAAATCTGCCAAGAATTAAAATTGGGAAAAGGATAGATTTTTGCTTTAGTCAAGTGGTCAAAGTTGCATGCTTTACTTCACAATACCTATATTCTCTTGTCATATATGCTTGTTGTGTATTGTGAAAGTTAAACATGTGCTAAAACTCCACTCCAACATCAAGCATGTTAAAAGCTACCACTTGCCTTGCTAGACTC
>LR738715.1:154475368-154504175 GCA_902687465.1 Secale cereale | reverse complement strand
CCCCCCCCCCCGGCACGGCCCAGGGGGGCCGCATGGGCAGGCCACCTGGAGCCCCTGTGGGTCCCCTCCGGCCCTACTTTGGCCGCATGGAAGCTTCCGGAACGCTGATTTTTTATATATTTTTTCTGGATTTTTCCTGGCAGTTCTCGTAATGTGAAAACCTGAAATACAAAAACAGCCGAAAATAGAAACTGGCACTGGGGTGCACTGAGTTAATAGGTTAGTCCAAATATGATCAAAAGTGTATGGAAGTGTATAAATAACATAGCAATATCACACAAAAGTGGCATGGAGCAAGCAGAAATTATAGATACGTTTTGGACGTATCACCCACGCATCGTGCAAGAGTTCTCGGGGAGATGGCCCATGACCCCTAGGGGCATAGGTTTAGTCCGGCGTGCATGACCTCTCTATTAAGCCTAGGTCGGGTTGCGGCGTATTGTTTGGCCGAGGCCGGGCATGACCTGATGGTGTGTCCGGCCGGAGTTAAGCGAGCGTGGTGGGTAAGTTGGTGCACCCATGCAGGGAAGAAAACATCTATCGATAGCCTGTCCTACGGTAATGGACACTTGGAGTTGTATCCCGATCGCTACAACTAGAACTGGATGTTGAGGCATGATTTGGATATGTTGCTTCGGGAGTCGAGAAAGGATCCCGGAGCGTTGAAACAACAACATAAATATGACTTATGTTATACTACTCTACTCCCCCCTGTTGCTGCAAGATAGTGGTTTCCAGAAGATGCTAGTCTTCGATAGGACTAGCTTCTCCCGCTCTTATTCTGGCATTCTGCACCTTAGTCCACAGATACTACCATTTTCATTGATACCGATGCATATGTAGTGTAGATCCTTGCTTGCGAGTACTTTGGATGAGTACTCACGGTTGCTTTGCTCCCCCTTTTCCCCCTTCTTTCTTCTTTCTGGTTCATGCAACCAGATGGTGGAGTCCAGGAGCCAGAATCCACCTTTGACGACTGCTACTACCCCGACGGAGCCTACTACTACGTGGAGACAGCTGACGACCAGGAGTAGTTAGGAGGTCCCAGGCAGGAGGCCTTGCCTTTTCGATCGTTGATGTTTTGTGCTAGCCTTCTTAAGGCAAACTTGTTTAACTTATGTCTGTACTCAGATATTGTTGCTTCCGCTGACTCTTGCGTATTCGAGCCCTCGAGGCCCCTGGCTTGTAATATAAAGCTTGTATTATTTTATTTGTGTCTAGAGTTGTGTTGTGATATCTTCCAGTGAGTCCATGATCTTGGTCGTACATGTTTGCGTGCATGATTAGTGTACGGTTAAAACGGGGGCGTCACAAGTTGGTATCAGAGCCGACTGCCTGTAGGTAGCCCCCTTTCCAACTCCTTGGCCGAAGTTGAGTCTAGTCTTTGAAAAACTGTTTTACTAACATGGGTGTGTGGCTTACGGGCCCACGTCGCCATTGGGTGGTATTAGGATCTTTTACTCCTCGATCCTTACTTCGGGACTTTGAACTCTCTTCCATTCGGGTTAAATGAATTTACTAACTCTAACATTAGGATCCCGTGACCACATTCACCCCAAAGTTGGATAAGCCATAGTTATTCCTTAGAATAGTATTTTGAATGGTACACACTCTGTCTTACTCGCTACTATGTGGTACCCGTCGAACCTCATTCATTCTACATGTTAGATAGCGAATAATTCTTTGTCTTTGCAAATGCTCAATGTTGAACTACCCCTGTTACATGTTAGCAGGATGGTTAGACCAGGTGGTCGTGGCCGTGGTGGCAACGCTCCACCACCGCTCGAATTCGTGGAAGGAATGATGCAACAGTTTGACCTGAATCGCCAGTTCATGGAAGGAGTGATGGCTCAGTTTCCTCGCCCAAATATGAATCAGCCGCCAGCCCTAGTAACTCTGTAAGACTTTGCGCAACTCAACCATGTCGTCTACCCTAGCTCAACTCAGCCACTGGATGCTGATGACTGGCTCCGAGACATCGCATTCGAGCTAGAGTATGCTGATGTAGCCCCTGCCAACTATGTCACCTTCGCGGCATACTATCTGAAGGGCCCCGCTGCTCAATGGTGGGACAGCCACAGGCGTTCGCTACCTGCTGGAACAGTCATCACTTGGCTGGATTTCCAAGCTGCCTTTCGTGCCCGCTTCATTCCTCAGGGAATCATGGACAGGAAGAAGCGAGAGTTCCGCAACCTCATCCAAGGCAACAAGTCTGTAGATGCTTATCAGCGGGAATTCTTGGACTTGTCACGTTATGCTGAAAAAGACATTGCAACTGATGCTTGCAGGCAAGAAAAGTTCCATGATGGACTACAAGCTGATATCAAGCTAGCTCTTCTCGTTCATGACTTTGCCGACTTCGCCACCTTGGTGAACAAGGCTATTCAGGTTGAGACTGGTCTTCAGGAACACCAGGGATCCCTCAGGCGCAGCCGTGACGCTGGCTCATCTTCGGGCCTGTTCGCGCAAAAGCGACCGATTTGGATTCCCCAGAGCATGTATTGTTCAACTGCTCCTGCTCCAAGACAGTCCTATGCTGCTCCGCGTCTGCCTCATCCACCATAGAGGTAGCCTCTTCGCACTGTGTCACCTTGGGCTCCTACTCCCAATCCCAATGATGGTTTGTGCTTCAGATGTGGCCATCCAGGTCACCATGCTAGGGATTGCAGTCACAGCAAGAACCAGCTGGCCCTCCCTACAGCTGGTCGTAACAATCAGCCCTGCATAATCGATACCAGATCTTATGGTCATGGTCAGGCTAATCATGTTGATCTAAGTGAAGCTCAAGACCAGCCTGCTACTGTGATGGGTACTCTTCTCGTTAACTCAGTATCGGCTTCTGTGTTATTCGATTCAGGAGCATCACATTCATTCATGTCAGAAAATTTTGCTTACGCACACGACATTCGATGCGAGCCCATGAACACTCCGATAGTGGTATGCACCCCTGCGGGCCAGTGTCGAACCACCATGATTGGCCGCGACGTCCCCGTTGAAATTGAAGGGTTAGAATTCCATGTTTCTCCCATTATATTGGAGTCTTCGAATATTGATCTCATTCTAGGAATGGAATGGTTGAAAGCACATACTTCCTCTATCGTTTGCGCCACCAAAGTCGTTCATCTTCTACATCCATCGAATGAGATAGTAAGCTACCATGCTCAGATTGTTCAAAATGCCGAGGCACGACTTTATGCCTTGAATGCGTTGAACGCGGCACCTCTTAAGGGCATTGAGAAGATTACAGTCGTTCACGATTTCCAAGATGTCTTTCCAGAAGAACTCCCAGGCATACCTCCTACACGGATTGTTGAATTTATCATCGACTTGAAACCAGGCACCGTTTCTATTTCCAAACGACCCTACAAGATGCCACCTCATGAGCTCCTTGAACTTAAGGAGAAAATCGACAAGTCTCTTCGCAGTGGATTCATTCGTCCAAGTTCCTCTGCTTGGGGAGCACCTTCTCTCTTTGTGAAGAAGAAGGATGGCACGAACCATTTGGTCCAAGACTACCGTCCTATCAACCAAGCTACAATTTAGAACAAATATCCGCTTCCTCGGATCAATGATCTGTATGATCAACTGGCTGGTTCATCAATTTTCTCTAAACTTGACTTGAGGTTGGGTTACAACCAGATCCGCGCTCGTGAAGAGGATATTCCAAAGACCGCATTCGTCACTCGTTATGGTTCTTACGAGTACACCGTCATGTCCTTCGGTTTGACCAATGCTCCAGCGACATTCTCTCGTCTGATGAACTATATATTCATGGATTACCTCGACAAGTTTGCCGTGATCTATCTGGATGATATCCTGGTATATTCAAAGAATAAAGAAGAACATGATGAACATCTTCGTCTTATTTTGGAAAAGCTACGAGAGCATCAACTATATGTCAAGTATTCTAAGTGTGAATTCTGGCTACCCAAAGTAACCTACCATGGTCATGTGATCTCCAAGGATGTTATTGTCGTCAACCCAAAGCGAGTTCAGGCTATTCTTGACTGGACCCCTCCCAAGAATGTCAAGCAAGTCAGAAGCTTTCTCGGACTCGCCAGCTACTGTCGTCGTTTCGTTGAGAACTTCTCCAAGATCGCCAAGCCACTGACCAATCTGCTACACAAAGGCGTTAAGTTTGATTGGACTGATAAGTGTCAGAAAAGTTTCCACGCTCTCAAGGACAAGCTGACTTCTGCCCCAGTGCTTTCTCCTCCGGATTCTCAGAAGGATTTCGTCATATATTGTGATGCTTCACGTCAAGGGTTAGGCTGTGTCCTAATGCAAGAGCGCGGGGTGATTTCTTATGCCTCTCGTCAAGTGCGTTCTCATGAAGAAAACTACCCAGTTCATGAACTCGAGCTTGCAGCGGTTATTTATTCATTGAAGCTGTGGCGAAATTACCTTCTCGGTAATCGTTGCGAGATCTTCACCGATCATCAGAGTCTGAAGTATACGTTTACTCAGCCAGATCTAAACCTCCGCCGGCAAAGGTGGATGGAGGCTATAGTAGATTATAACGTGGGTATTTCCTATACCCCAGGCAAGGCTAATGTCATGGCCGATGCCCTGAGCCGCAAGTCTTATTGCAATAACCACATGGTTCATAAAGCTCAACCACACCTTTATGAAGAGCTCTGCAAGCTGAACCTTCAACTAGTTCCACAGGGTTATCTGAATAACCTTGTCTTGGAACCAACTCTATTGAAAGCAATTAAGTCTGCTCAAGCCAAAGATGCTCACGTTGACCTAATGAAAAAGGATATTGCCTTAAAGAAATCCAGAGATTTCTCACTTGCTGAAGATGGGACCTTGTACTTCAAAGATCGCATAGTGGTACCCCACTTCGAGCTTATGACTGAGAAGGTGATGAAAGAAGCACATGACACCCCTCTCTCTATTCATCCGGGAAGTACTAAGATGTATCTAGACATCCGTCAGAAGTACTGGTGGTCTAACATGAAGCAAGACATTTTTTTGACTATGTACTGCAAGGCAACAGCCTCACAGTGATTTTATTAAAATAAACCCAACCTGGGTGAGGTTACAAAATTAAGAGGTTGAAAACAGGGAGGAGAAGAGGAAACTTACAACAAAGCTACTAAAGGGAGGCTATCCAAGAGAGAAGGTTATCCCTATATTTACATTTGATCCTGTGAGCTAACAAAGAGATATCATACACAAAGTTTCTCTTCCAAGATCTGAAGCTGGGTTGCTCATTTCTGAAGATTTTGCCATTCCTTTGAGTCCATATATTCCAAGTGACAGTAAAAACTACTTCAGTGAAGAAGGGGTGGCCAAATTCCTGTCGAGCCGCTAGGGCCATTGAGTATGTGGTTTGGTTGTTGTCTGGGGTCCAAGAGATTCCAAGGTAGTTCCAAACTCTCTGGCTAAAATTACAGGCAAAGAAAAGGTGCCCACGGTCCTCATGATTAGGTAAGAGACACAAAACACAGTTAGCATCTTGCACATGCCAATGCCTTCGTTGCATCATATCCCTTGTATTTAGGTGATCCATCAAGAGTAACCAACCAAAAACCTTGATCTTGAGAGTGCATGAACATTTCCAGATCCACTTGAAGATAGGATCCACCACTATATGAGACAAAGTGAATTCATAGTAGAGCTTAGATTGGAAGGTGCCAGACTTGGAGGGCCACTTCCAGGTATCTCTAGTTGCTGGATCAATATGTATAGGAGTCAACAGAATCTGAAGCTGTTGAAGTTCATGAAAGGCTTCTAGAGACAAAGGCAGATAAAAATTGTGAACCTCAGATGGCGTATCAAAAAAATCCTTGACGGTGATGAGATCATTAAGCACAAAAGAGTATAGGCGCGGGAACCTAGTCCTCAGAGAGACAACTCTGCTATCAATGTTCCACATGTCTCTCCAAAACAACACAGTATCACCTGCATGTACTTGTGGGATAGCAAGAGTACAAAATTTGTCATAAAGACTGAGGACGTCACGCCACCAAAAAGAACCACAACTATGAGTAGCTTGAGGTGGTGATGATCCATAGTAAGAGTCCCAGATCAGATGAACCCAAGGTATATCCAATTTGTTGAAGAACTTGTACAGATGCTTCATCAGCAAGGCCTCATTCTGGGTACCAAGGTGTGTGACACCGAGCCCACCATGCTTCTTGGGTCTACATATGAGATCCTAGGCGGCCAGGAGTTGACGAGGTGTCTCAGAATTACCCCTGCAAAGACATTGCCGCATATCCGCTCTAACTGCTTGAGAATGCCCTTGGGTAGAGATAAGGAACACAAAAAGTATATAGGCATGGATGCCAGGACTGATTGCAGCAATTGCAAGCGACTACCTTGGTTCAGCAGACAGGATGATGCTGATAGGCGTCGCTCAAGACGATCCACAAGTGGCAACAGATCAGCAACGGAGGGTCTAGAAGTGCCCATAGGAAGGCCCAGATAGGTGAAGGGCATAGAGCCCACCTCACAACCCAAAAGTGCAGCAATTCGAGAGCCCTCTTCATCAGAAAAGTTCAGAGGAATCATAGATGATTTGCTGAAGTTGACTCTTAATCCACTGGCCCAAGCAAACTCTTCAAGCATCTGTTTGAGCCCTAGGATCTGATCATCAGCAGCTGGAAGGATGATCAGCGTGTCATCCGCATACTGAACTATCGGGTAATCATTGGACCCAGTCGGAATGGGCATTCTTAGAATGTTTCTAGCACACATATCATTCACCACTGATTAAAGAAGATCCACCGCAATTACAAACAATAAAGGAGAGAGGGGGTCACCTTGACGGACCCCAGTGCGACACTTAAACTGTTGACCACGTACCCCATTTAAACGCACCGAAGAAGAGCCAGATGATAACAGAGCATCAACCCAACCATTCCAGCGTTCATCGAAACCTTTGCACCGCAGCATCTGGAGAATAGTCTCATGTTCGATGGTGTCAAACGCTTTTGTAAAGTCAAGCTTGAGAAGAACGATTGGTCGTTTAGAGGCTTTGCACTGATGGATATACTCAAAACACCAAGCTATGCAATCTTGTATTGATCGGCAGCGAAGAAAACCATACTGATTTCTATGAATGCAATTAAGGATCACCTGTTGCAGTCTGTTAGATAAGAGCTTTGTCATAAACTTTAAACAAGAGTTTGTCAATGATATTGGCCGAAAATCCCCAACCACTTCCGGGCTTAATTTCTTGGGAATGAGAGTGATTAAGGAAGAATTCAGACATTCCAAGTCACAGCTACCTTCATAAAAGGCCCTGACAAGCATCATAAAGTCATTTTTGAGGATGGGCCGACACCTCTTCAGAAATAACCCTGTGAAACCATCTGGCCTCGGTGCACGATCAATTGGCATATGTTTAATAACATCTTCCACCTCTTTATCCGAAAAAGGCCGTGACAAGGTTTCAAGCCCATCCACCTAGTAATGAGGGAGGCAAGATCGAAGACCATGTGTATCCCCATAGCATGGCCCATTCGGTGTTTGAAATCGGACCAGAACATTCCAGCCAGTTGCTGGTGGTCAGAGATCACATCTCCCGCAGCATTTCTGAGCGAGGAGATCGTGTTCTTGCGATATCTCTCTGTTGCCATTGCATGAAAAAAATTAGTGTTCTCTTTACCAACTTTGACAGACGTGATAGTGCAGCGTTGCTTCCAATAAATATATTGCATGTGTAAAATTTCCTCCAGGTGAGTCTTGACAATACGCCGAAAGTTTGTCTCAGGCCAACTTAAAGGCCGAAGCTCTTCTAGCTCATCAGAATATAAGATAACCTTATTACAGTCAGTAATAAGTGCCTTGACTTTAGACAAACTAAGATGCCACTTTTTGAGAGCATAGCGCAGAGCTTTAAATTTGGCCGAGATGATGGATGCAATATTTACCTTTCTGAAATCTCTGTTCCACACTGCAGAAACACAATCAAAGAAACCAGGGAGATCGATCCAGTAATTATCGAAGCGAAAAACTTTGGCCTTGGGTATGCACGTAGCAATAGAGACAACGCAGGGGACATGATCAGATGTGGTACAGCCAGAGGAGTTACCAAGGTATTGGGATGATCATAGGTCCATGCAACCGAGGTAAAGAACCAATCAAGTTGCTCAAGCAACGGGTGCGCCTGCATATTAGACCAGGTGAACTGTCTACCCTTGATCGGTAGCTCAATGAGGCCAAGGTGACTGATACGTCCAAAACGTATCTATAATTTCTGCTTGCTCCATGCCTCTTTTGGGTGATATTGCTATGATATTTATACACTTCCATACACTTTTGATCATATTTGGACTAACCTATTAACTCAGTGCACCCCAGTGCCAGTTTCTGTTTTCTGCTGTTTTTGTATTTCAGGTTTTCCCATTACGTAAACTGCCAGAAAAATCCCGGAAAATTTATATACAAAATCAGCATTCCAGAAGCTTCCCGGCACCCGAAGTAGAGCCGGAGCGGGGCCACCAGGGCTCCAGGCGCCCTGGTGGCGCGGCCCCCCTCCTGGCCGCGCCGGGGGGGCGCCTGGGCCCCCCAGGCCTCCGCTGATGCCCCCCTTTGGCATATATTTATATCGTGTCCCGAAACCCTCGAGACGGGAACTCTTTTTCGCGATCTCATCTCTGTTCCGCCGCCGCCGCGCTTCCAAGATCGGGAGCACCAGGAGAACTCTTCCCGGCACCCTGCCAGAGGGGAGGATCACCACCGGGAGCCTCTCCACCACCATGGACGCGTCCCGGATGAGTTGTGAGTAGTCTCCCTTGGACCATGGGTCCATGACCAGTAGCTATGTGATGTTCTCCTCCCGTTCTTGTGCTTCACTAATTAGACCTCGTGAGTTGCCCTACATGATCGAGGCACATATGTAATCCTTATGCTGTTGCTATGATGAGTTTGCTGGGATCCGATGGATTGTGAGATTATGTTCAGATTGTGTTTGAGTAATATATTTGATCTACCTCTTTTATATTTATGTTCGTAAGTAATTCTTGCATGTTCTCCGTTGTTATTTATTGCTTTGGCCAAGTAGTAGGTAGTGACTCCAAGAGGGCATGTTATGCTCGATTGTGGGTTCATGCCCCTCGATGACTAGTTTGAGTGACAGAAACATGAGTCTAGGGGATGTGCTGTTGCCACAAGGGGGAAAACAACGGTGCTTGTGCCTGCGGGTGCAAGGATTGTTTACTTTACGCAAAGTTCTTTTAATGCAGTTGTCTGTTGCTTTGAGTTTACACTATGGGTGGGACTCGCAACTTAATACCAGCGAGATGTTCTGGATAGATATCTCAAGGTGGATGATTAGTAGTAGATGCAGATGGATTTCGGTCTACTTGCCTCGGCGTACCGCCCATGCTTTGAACCTCTACCTTTCTTGCAACATAGTTAGCATTGGTTTGCGCACATAATTCTGTCAATTGCCCAGCTGTAATTCGTTTACCTCACATAGCTGTTTTATCGTCTTTTGGGAGAGAGACATCACTAGTGAACATCATGGGACCCCGGTCCATATTACCATCATCGATCACATCCGCTATTTACTTTCCGCTTTTACTTACTATTGCAGCAATACCTATCACTATTATCACTTGTGTTTGATCCTTTGTACGACAAGGCCGGAGGGATTGACAACCTCTCTGTACTCAATGGGAGCAAAGTTATTTGTATCTGTGTGGAGGTCCACGTTGATTGCTAATATCTGGCGCCGTTAGCAGTTAGCACCTTCTTGTTGAAACTGGGAGTCTCAGGGGAAATCGATACTTGGTATCTTTCCCAAGGGAAAACTTCCGCTACACTGCATCTCAAACCTTCCACTTGGGGTAACCAACGAGGGGCGAGAAGCCATCAAGCAAAGTTTTCTGGCGCCATTGCCGGGGACTCCACTCTTCAAGATAGGGGAGTTGCACGCTATCTTTTACCTTTGTTTTTAGTCTTGTTAGTTTACCTTTCAGTTTTGCTTTAGTATCTTTTATCGAAAATCACAAAAATAGTTATCTTGCTTGCTTGCTGCTATGGGTTCAACCGAGAACACCAACTTGTGTGACTTCACTAGTCATAACAACGATGACTTTATCTGCACACCTATCACTACACCTGCCACTT
Source organism: Secale cereale (assembly GCA_902687465.1). Classification (NCBI taxonomy): domain Eukaryota; kingdom Viridiplantae; phylum Streptophyta; class Magnoliopsida; order Poales; family Poaceae; genus Secale; species Secale cereale. The sequence continues at coordinate 154,494,086 of LR738715.1, read as the reverse complement.
CAGCACTTTTTTATGAAATTAAACCTGCTTTACTGAACTTAGTCATGAAAGATCAATTCTTCGGTGCTGGAGATGATGCTGCTTTACACTTAAACAACTTTGTTGAACTCTGTGATATGCAAAAGTACCAAGAAATAGATGGTAATATTGTTAAGCTTAAGCTTTTTCCTTTCTCCTTGAGAGGAGGAGCTAAAATTTGGTTTCAGTCTTTGCCTAGAAATAGCATAGATTCATGGGACAAGTGCAAAGATGCTTTTATTGGAAAATACTATCCACCTGCTAAAATTATCCAACTAAGAAGTAACATAATGAATTTTAGACAATTGGATAATGAACACGTTGCCCAAGCTTGGGAACGTATGAAATCTCTTGTCAAGAACTGCCCTACTCATGGTTTGACTACTTGGATGGTTATCCAAACTTTTTATGCAGGCTTGAACTTTACCTCGCGGAACTTGTTAGATTCGGCCGCGGGAGGAACCTTTATGTCAACTACACTTGGTGCTTCCACGAAGCTTCTCGATGAGATGATGACCAACTATTCCCAATGGCACACCGAACGCGCTCCAACAGGTAGGAAGGTAAACTCTGTCGAGGAGATTTCCTCCTTAAATGAAAAAGTTGACTTGATCATGTCTCTACTTTCGAAGCAATCTTCTGTTGATCCTCGTGATGTTCCTTTAAATTCTTTGATTGCTCAAGAACAAGTAGACGTGAACTTTATCTCTAGAAACAATTTTAATAACAATGCTTATAGGAGTAACTTTGGTAACAATCCTAGACCGTTCCCCTCTAATTCTTATGGGAACAACAATGCTTATCCTAGCACCAAGAACTCCACTACTGAACTAGAGATTATGCTCAAAGATTTCATCACTACCCAAAAAGCCTTTAATAAGAGTGTAGAAGAAAAACTAAACAAACTAGATGATCTCTCTTCGAAGGTAGACAATTTTGCCCATGAGGTAGAATTGCTTAAAACTAGAACTTCTCCTCTTGAGGAGAGGAAGGTCACTCCTATGAATGCTATTCAAGTGCAAATTAATGAAAACATTAGGATGTTGGCTAAACTTAAAGAGAGATGGGCTAGAGAAAGGGAGGAAGAAGCTAGAATTAAGAACCTTCCTACCCACCACACTGTTGCTACTATCCAAGTTGTTGAGGATATCCAAACTCTTAGCACCCAATGCACTCCTGGTCCCATTGGACCTATTAATGGTGATGCTATGACTATAGAAACTACCAAACAAGTGATCCTAAAGGACACCACTACCACTTTACTTGATAGTAGTGACCTTGATTTTGATAATTGCACTCTTACCGAAGTTATTGATTTCCTTCACAAGATGTCTAGAGATCCCCGCACTAGCACGATTAACCTTGCCTTCACAGAGCATATCACTAATGCTCTTATCAAAGCTAGGGAGGAGAAACTTAGAGTAGAAGCCTCCATACCTAGAAAGCTAGAAGATGGTTGGGATCCTATGATTAAAATTAAGTTGAATAACTTCTCTTGCTATGCTTTATGTGATGTTGGAGCTAGTACCTCCGTTATGCCCAAAAGAATATATGATATGCTTAAACTGAAACCTTTTGATTCTTGTTCTTTTGGTGTTCGTCTCGTTGATTCTTCCATAAAGAAACCTTTGGGGAGGATCGACGATGTTCTTATCATTGTCAATGACAATTATGTTCCCGTTGATTTTACTATTATGGACATTGAATGTGAACCTTCCTGTCCAATTATTTTGGGACGTCCTTTTCTACGCACCGTTGGTGCTATCATTGACATGAAAGAGGGGAATATAAAATTCCAGTTTCCTCTCAAGAAAGGGATGGTACACTTCCCTCGAAAGAAGATTAAGTTACCTTTTGAGTCCGTTGTACGGGCTAGCTATTCTTTTACTCTTGATAAAACTTGATCTTTTTGCATTATGCCTAGCTTAAAGGCATAAAAGAAAGCGCTTTTGGGAGGCAGCCCAATGAATAAATTTTATTTTGCTTTTGTTGTGTCTTGATGTTGTTACTACAGTAGCATCATCATTGTATCTTTGCTTTTCAACTTTGTGCCAAGTGTAGCCTCTGATTGCAAGAAAGTTCAAAAGTTGTGACGTGCTGTCCAGGAAACAGATTCTGTCCTTGGATAGAAAAATTCTTATAAAATCACCAGCTCATCTTTTTGGTCTGAATTTTTTCGACAGCGTGCTCTATATAATTGTCTTTCATGCTTCTGTTCTGAGTTTTTTTATTAGAGTTGCAGAAGTGCCCCGAAAAAAATCATTTACTACCTGCTGTTCTGTTTTTCATAGATTCTGTCCTGTTTTGCCTTTCCTTCATTTTGCAAACCTAGAGCTTGATTTTTCTTTGCAAAAACCTTTTGGCAATCTTGAGAAACAGTAGACCTTCAAGAGTATCCTTATTTCCAGCAAGGAACAATTATATTATTATGGGTACTAACCTCGCTAATCAGATTATGATGAGTTATGTATGAAGGGAGTTTTCAAGTGTGCGAGGGAAGATGATAAAAGATTCAGGAGTGTCAAACGCTCAAGCTTGGGGATGCCCCCATGCACCCCCAAGAAATATTCAAGGAGACTCAAGCTTCTAAGCTTGGGGATGCCCCCGTGCATCCCCTTCTCCATCAACATTATCAGTTCGTCCTTCATTCCACTATATTTTTATCACTTCATGTGTTATGTGCTATGCTTGGAGCGTCTTGCTTTTGTTTTACTTTTAGTTTTCTTTAGCTTTTCATAACGAGTCGGAACTCAGCTTTCTTTATGTGGGAGAGAAACACGCTCCACTTCTACCTAGAACATAACACAGAATTTTCATGTCTATCTTTGCTGTGTGTGTTCTTTGTTTTTCAATAGCTACTATCATGTTCAGCTCTTAGTTTTCATGCTTATCTTTTTAAAGAGCTTTTGTTTAGTTGGTTGCTTGAACTCTCTTTAGTTATCATGCTTATCTTATTAAGAGAGTTTGCTTCTGTTGCATTGGTTGATATGTCTATGATAAAAATGCTACGTGCATAATGGTGCTTAGTAGTTCATGTTTTCTTATGGTTAGTCTCAAATAGCTGGGGGGTTCCCAATGTGTTATTGGAGTACCAACATGATTTGTTTGCCTATGATGTGGTATGGTTTAGTAATATCTTCCTTCAAGAATTTATTTTGATTGACTTGGCGTATGCTCACGCATATTTAAGACTGTAAAGAAAGTCTGTCAAGCCTTGATGATCTTTTGTTTCCGAGTAGCGATATAACTTCCATGCCTGATTCAATGTTGCTTTGTCGCTCTGCATGATTATGACCGTCATTGCTCTTTTAGTTGGTCGCTCCCAGTCTTTTGCTAACCTTCGCCTGTACTAAGCGGACTGACTGCTTGTGCATCCAAAATCCTTTATACAAGTTATGCCATATGAGTTCACCATACCTTCCTATACATGGTATTTACCTGCCATTCCTAACGAAGACTTTCATGTACCATCTCGAAATTATTCAAAGAAAAAAAGCATTCCTATTTTGTGCCTCTATTTTAAGTTCATGAGGAAGTAGTAGTTAATTCATGATCTTTTTAAGTTGGACAAGCTTCACCCCGGGATTGCATGTCTAATGTGCAAACCCATAATACGAGAAGGAACTGGCAAAGAGTGCGCCCGGCTCAAAAATAATATAACAAAGAAACCCTCCTTCACGCTTTGTTCATGAGAAATCAGAAAACTTTGGCAGTGATAAACAAAGGAGATTAAGAGGATGTGATCGTCCTCATTCGGGAGCCGTTCCTCGAAACTTGTCCATCTCAAGAAGTGATTGAGTTGTCTACTAGCATTCGTTGACGAAACATGCATAATCTAAAAAAATAATTTATTACCTCTGTTTTTAAAATCAAGAGCTCTGGTACATGTTTTGTCTTTGTTTCTGACTACGGGTTTTCAACCTTGCCAACAAAAGCCACGGTTCGAGAATCTCCACCTTCTTTTAAAGCACCAACTACTGAGAGCATGATTGTCATTCTGGGTGTAATGTGCATTGTCCCAAAGTAGCATTGTCTTTTGCATGATTGTGATATCGTTTATTTTGAAATTATTGTATCTAGTCATCACTTAAACCTTGGAGGTGCCCCTGCATTTATGTTTTGCTTCACTAAAGGGGGCAAGCGAGATATCACTTTATCATATTTGCACACCATGCTCATTACAAATCTATTTGATGTTTCAATATCATATTGTAAAACTTTCAGTTCTTTGTGATTTTCTCATGAGGCAACTTAATTACTACAGATTCATTGTCTCAGTAAGCTTTTGTCATGTGACTATGAAAAAGTCCTATATGGTTAATAGCATGTCACCACAGAAATTATTCTTGTTATCATTTACCTACTCGAGGACGAGCAGGAATTAAGCTTGGGGATGTTGATACGTCCAAAATGTATCTATAATTTCTGCTTGCTCCATGCCTCTTTTGGGTGATATTGCTATGATACTTATACACTTCCATACACTTTTGATCATATTTGGACTAACCTATTAACTCAGTGCACCCCAGTGCCAGTTTCTGTTTTCTGCTGTTTTTGTATTTCAGGTTTTCCCATTACGTAAACTGCGAGAAAAATCCCGGAAAAATTATATAAAAAATCAGCGTTCCAGAAGCTTCCCGGCACCCGAAGTAGAGCAGGAGGGGGGCCACCAGGGCTCCAGGCGCCCTGGTGGCGCGGCCCCCCTCCTGGCCGCGCCGGGGGGGCGCCTGGGCCCCCCAGGCCTTCGCTGATGCCCCCCTTTGGCATATATTTATATCGTGTCCCGAAACCCTCGAGACGGGAACCCTTTTTCGCGATCTCATCTCTGTTTCGCCGCCGCCGCGCTTCCAAGATCGGGAGCACCAGGAGAACTCTTCCCGGCACCCTGTCGGAGGGGAGGATCACCACCGGGAGCCTCTCCACCACCATGGACGCCTCCCGGATGAGTTGTGAGTAGTCTCCCTTGGACCATGGGTCCATGACCAGTAGCTATGTGATGTTCTCCTCCCGTTCTTGTGCTTCACTAATTAGACCTCGTGAGCTGCCCTACATGATCGAGGCACATATGTAATCCTTATGCTGTTGCTATGATGAGTTTGCTGGGATCCGATGGATTGTGAGATTATGTTCAGATTGTGTTTGAGTAATATATTTGATCTACCTCTTTTATATTTATGTTCGTAAGTAATTCTTGCATGTTCTCCGTTGTTATTTATTGCTTTGGCCAAGTAGTAGGTAGTGACTCCAAGAGGGAACGTTATGCTCGATTGTGGGTTCATGCCCCTCGATGACTAGTTTGAGTGACAGAAACATGAGTCTAGGGGATGTGATGTTGCCACAAGGGGGAAAACAACGGTGCTTGTGCCCGCGGGTGCAAGGATTGTTTACTTTACACAAAGTTCTTTTAATGCAGTTGTCTGTTGCTTTGAGTTTACACTATGGGTGGGACTCGCAACTTAATACCAGCGAGATGTTCTGGATAGATATCTCAAGGTGGATGATTAGTAGTAGATGCAGATGGATTTCGGTCTACTTGCCTTGGCGTACCGCCCATGCTTTGAACCTCTACCTTTCTTGCAATATAGTCAGCATTGGTTTGCGCACATGGTCCTGTCAATTGCCCAGCTGTAATTCGTTTACCTCACATAGCTGTTTTATCGTCTTTTGGGAGAGAGACATCACTAGTGAACATCATGGGACCCCGGTCCATATTACCATCATTGATCGCATCCGCTATTTACTTTCCGCTTTTACTTACTATTGCAGCAATACCTATCACTATTATCACTTGTGTTTGATCCTTTGTAAACGACAAGGCCGGAGGGATTGACAACCTCTCTGTACTCGTTGGGAGCAAAGTTATTTGTATCTGTGTGCAGGTCCACGTTGATTGCTAATATCTGGCGCCGTTAGCAGTTAACACCTTCTTGTTGAAACTGGGAGTCTCAGGGGAAATCGATCCTTGGTATCTTTGCCAAGGGAAAACTTCCGCTACACTGCATCTCAAACCTTCCACTTGGGGTAACCAACGAGGGGCGAGAAGCCATCAGTGACCAATAACTTCATTAAACAAGAAAATATCATTAACATTACCACCCGGTAAATTGCGATTCTCGAGTGATCTCATGAAGTTAAAGTCACCAAGAAGGAGCCATTTGTCACTGCATTGATATTTAGGTTATAGAGCCATTGAACGAAATCATCGCGAGCAGGGCCCTGACACGGCCCATAAACGGTCACTAGCGTCCAAATTTCCAACGTGTGCTTAGAACAGAACTCTATAACAATGCCAAAGGGTTTCGCCACTAGAAGATTACCAATAAAGAAAAAAGAATTCCATATCACCACAATACCACCAGAAGCCCCATCAGAAGGAACATAAGCAAAGTTGTCAAAACGGCGGGGGCAGAACTTTCGAAGGAAGCGATGATCAATGTGCATACATTTGGTTTCCTGGAGGCATAAAATAGAGCAACCACTCTCCTCAATCTTTTGTTTGACAGCAAGTTGACGCGCTTCAGAGTTAAGTCCCCGTACGTTCCAACAAAGGACTTTTCACTCTCTACAGATGTTCTGATTCATTACAACTAAAGGAGAGATAGCAACAAAAGGGATCACGCAGTGACCCACACCCAAACAGTGAAACAAACCGCTCCATACAGTTCATCAAAATAAAACAGAAACTAAGATAGATGGCGATTTGGGAGGTACGCCATAGACCCGCAGATTGAGGATTACTACTGATCGTGAGAACTCCTGCTACTGGTAGCTTGAGAAGGATCAGCTGCAAGCTTCTCCTTTGTGAGATTCTCTCGGGCGATTTGCAAGCGAGCTCCAATACGCTAGAGATCTTCAATCGCGCTAAGAGGCGGGAGCTCCTGATCATTCGCCGAAGACGCCTTGTTCCTCCATTTCTTAGGAGCAGAAGACTATGTGCGCAGGTCCGCCTCCTGCATCGGGGCTCGACGAAAACCACCCTTTAGAGCACTAAGACGGGCGCTGCGACGGACCTCAAAAACCACCAGAGGCGTCATCGTCTTGCGTCCCCGCTTCCTAGGCATCTCCTTCTTGGTTGTGAACTGGAAAGACTCAGCAATGGGCTCAGATATGTCATCAAAACACAATGCACGAGAAACCGGCCTCTTCGCAGGGCGAGCCATGCAAGGGGTGGGTGCTGTCTTTAGAGAGATCCGAAAATCAGATTCAGTACAAGTGAGCTCCCAGGTGTTGAGAGGAAGGATGATTGGCTCAAAAGCATGCCAAGAGACTGCCCTGGGTATCTCAGAGACCCACATGAAAGGCATCATCCTTTCAAAACTATGCTGCCATTGCAAGACTGGAGGCATCTCTGGCAAAAAGACTGTTAGAACCATACCAATATGCAGGGGGGCTGCACCATAGGTGGTTGATACACCACAACATCCGCAGCATGTTCACCATTATTAATTGACTCATCAGACATTTGCAAGATCATAGACTCCTGAGACTGATTATCCCCAATTTGGTTTTCCTGAACTTGTTCCTGGTTGTCAAAAGGTTGTTCATCAAAACCCTATTGCTGAACATTTGCAGGTGGGGGAACGTCATTCCAACCTAATTCTGGAAACTCAGGCATGACCCAGTTGTGATTCTTGAACAACAATTGTCCAGGGAGGGGTGGGGGTTGCCATTGAACGGCATTGGATCCTCATCAGCAGGTAAGACATCGGCAAATTCCGCAGACAAGATATAAACTGGGGCTGTCCATGAAATTCTAGCACCACCAAAATCCGAGAATTCACGGTACACCACATCCCTCGGCACTAAAGAAGGCGCCGGAAAGGACACATAGGCCAACATACGAACAAGCATGGGATCATCCTGATGCCAGTGGTGAAAGCGGCCAAAAGTGCCAATAGCATCTGCAATATATGTTGTTCGCCTATAATCCAGGGGTATAACAACTAGCATAATCCATCCCCGATGAAACCCTTGGACAGCTCGGTAATTAATACCCTCGTCATGGGGTACGAAATGCACAAATCTATCATTACCAAGATCAAACGGTGGATGATCCACCAAAGCTTGTCTAGCAACTGCGCTACGAAAACGGAAGAGACCAACCCCCTGGATCCATGGTTGAGCATCTAGCACTGCGCGCCCGAGATTGTTGACAACAAAATCACTAACCAGATTGCGGTAGATAAGGACTTCTTCTTGTAGAGGCGCTGGCTTGACAATGTTAATGGCGTAGGCTTCATTCTGCCGATCAGGTGCTATTGCCGGAGAGAAGAAAGCGCGTGGTAGGCGCAAGGGGCCCCCGTCGATGATGTCGAAGCCCGGCGGGAGGAAATCCATAGGGTCGAGCTCAAAGTTGGCCATGGCAAGTGGTGGAGATGGCTGAGCGGTGGTTGTTGGAGGGGGCGAGGTGGACAGCGGCGGCGAGGGAGGCTGTGGTGGAGTAAAGGGTGGTGGCTCGGTAGGCAATGGCGGAGGCGACGGTGCGGCAGGCGTGATGGGACTGGGCAATGACCCGAGTAGGCCGGCTGGGAGGGAAATCGAAGCGGTGGGTGATAAAATATCCTCTGACCGGGCGTGAGGCTCTGGATTGACCCGCGGGACCCACTTGTAAGTTGGCGAAGGCTCAGAGCCGGTGCAGCCTTTTGCCCTGTGTCCCAGACGAAAGCAATTGCGGCAGCGAATTTGATTTGTGCACGAGATCTTTGCGTGTTTCATCGAGAGACAGTTTCTGCAATTCCAAACTTGAAATACCATATCATCAATAAAATCATTAACCCTAGCAAAATCCGTATTTGGAAGATTATTGCCCAAGGAATCCTGGGATGTATTTTCCAAAGGAGCAGGAGCAATTAAATTCAACTGGGCCTCATTTGCAACTTGGGCCGTAGGGGTGCACCGATCCACTGCATCATGATGGGCCAATGAATCATGTTGGGCTGCGACGGGTGGTGCAACCAAAGAGGAAGTTGCGACATCTTGGGGAGCAAGTAAATCCCGATCGGATTCAGTATGATCCGATCCTGAAATGACAGCCGTGATTTTTGCGGGAACGTTGATAGTTCCAAACGAGATAGGTGGCGTCGCCACCGTCCATTGAAGATTGTTCGCCGGCGACGAGGTGATGATGACTCGTTCACATGGATTCACGTCGTAACCTGCCTCCGCAACGGTGTCTACACATGTTTGAGTAGCTGGGTAGCGATAGCCCCGACAAGCTGGGTATTGCTGAAATGTGGTGAACGAGAATTTTTTCCCCGAAGAAGATCCCGAACGGAGAGATGACTTGGCGGGACGTTTATGCATAGCGAGGAGACCAAGAGTAGCACGCTTTTTAGAGGGACTAACAATGATCCACTCAGCATCACACTCTTTTTTCCAGATCGCAAATTCACGTCTCCAGTTAGGACCTCCATGTCCCCAGAGATGAAAATAGCATTTGAATTGCATACATGCAAAAGAACGCAGCTGCAGAATATACAGGCCAAATTTCTTGCAGGAAACGCAGAAGGAAAATACCTTGTCTTTGATGGGAAAAACCATGAGATCAATGGCAGAACCTCCTAGAGCTGATTCCAAAGCAGCCGCAACAGAGTCTTCATCAAGATGGAATATATGCCTGCTGAAAGACACCACCATAACGAAATGGTCTGTGTCATCCGTGGGATGGATAGATTTCCCACAAGAGTTGAAAACCCTAGATGCAAAGGTGGAGCCCGCCGAAAAATCCAGACCCAGCGTTGATCCACGAGTGGAACCCATGGGAGATGGGTATAGATGTGTAGATCAGAGCACGCCGGAGCAGATGAATGGAAGAGATCCAGGAATCACTGGCGTGAGATGGAGATCGCGGGAGAGCCTAGGTCACGGGTCGGAGGGGTGGGTGGATGGGTGGATGCCATATTACCCCACGATACTCAGCCTCAGCACTGGAACGAGAGACCGTAGGCTGCCGCTTGGACGACCACGAGATAAGTGAGGGTCCAAGGTAGACACAATAGCCCGAAGTGGAGTGACGAGTGTCAGGACAGCCCGCCCAGTCTGCATCGGAGTAGGTGGTGAGGGCGGTGTCAGCGGAGGCGTGAAGCGTGACGCCAAGATCCATAGTGCCACAGACATAGAGGAGAATCCGCTTGACGGCAGCCCAATGGATGTCTCGAGGAGCATGCATATGAAGACACACCTGCTGCATGGCATACTGGATCTCCGGTCGGTTCTGGGTGAGGTACCGAAGAGCACCAACGATAGACCGATAGAAAGCAGCATCCGAAGCAGGAGAACCATCCGTGGCAGAAAGATTGGCCTTCGTATCAACAGGTGTAGCGGCGGGCTTGCAGTTAAGCATGCCGGCGTGCTCTAGGAGCTCATGAGCATACTTCCGCTGATGAAGGAAGAGGCCATCCGGACGGCGCACCACCTCGACACCGAGGAAGTAGTGCAAAGGACCCAAGTCCTTGATGGCAAACTCAGTGCGAAGACGAGCCGTGAGCTGACTGAGGAGACTAGCCGTACATGCCGTCAGGATGATGTCGTCGACATAGAGCAGCAAGTACACTGTGTCGGAGCCCTGATGATAGACGAAGAGCGAGGCGTCCGAGCGGGTAGAGCGAAACCCAAGCTGTTGGAGAAACGCCGCGATGCGCTGGTACCAAGCGCGCGGAGCCTGCTTGAGTCCATACAAGGACCGCGAGAGCAGGCACACGTGGTCGGGAAGCGTCGGGTCAACAAACCCGGTGGGCTGCTGGCAGAAAACCTGCTCCTCGAGGTGACCATGGAGAAAGGCATTGGAGACGTCCATCTGGTGCACCGGCCAAGCACGGGAGACTGCAAGGTGAAGAACCGTGCGAATCGTGCCGGGCTTGACGACCGGAGCGAAGGTGTCGCTGAAGTCGATGCCAGCACGCTGTCTGAAGCCCCGAACGATCCAGCGCGCTTTATAGCGATCAAGAGTACCATCAGGACGGAGCTTGTGTTTGAAGACCCACTTCCCGGTAATCACGTTGGCGTGCCGGGGACGGGGAACAAGCTGCCACGTCTGGTTGCGCAATAGGGCGTCAAACTCCTCTTGCATCGCAGCCATCCAGAGCGGGTCACGAAGAGCGGCTCGAACAAAGGATGGCAATGGCGACGGCTCAGAGGTGGACGCCGCATGGACGTAGTCATCCGCGGCGTAGCGCGAGCTCGGGCGAAAAACGCCCGTACGGGCGCGGGTGACCGGACCGGCCACAGGTGCCGGAGCCGCGGGGGCCGGGGGCGCCGAGGGGGCCACGGGGGCTGCGGGCGCCGGGGGGGCCGCGGGCGCCGGGGGGCAGTGTCGCGGCTGTAGGAGGCACCGCATGCGGGGGGGTGCGGCTCAAATCCAGGGGCGGGCCAAGAGAGGCGCGCGAGCACCCTGGGAGCGGCGTCGAGGAGCCCACGTCACCGGTGGCGGGAGGAACAGCCGGAGGTACCTGCTGAAACGGAAACACATGCTCATCAAAGTAAACGTGCCGGGAAGTGAACACACGGTGGGAGACGGGATCGTAGCACCGATATCCCTTGGAGTTGGAAGGGTAGCCGATGAAGATGCATGCGACAGAACGAGGTGCGAGTTTGTGAGGAGCAGAGTCCGCAGTGCTAGGATAGCAAAGGCACCCGAAAATATGCAAGTCATCATAAGATGGGGGCGTACCAAAGAGACGATGGTGAGGTGCATAGTTCCACCGTGGGCGGCAAGGGCGAAGGTTAAGGAGAAGTGAAGCAGTAGCGAGTGCATCCGGCCAGAAACGAGGCGGCACATTAGCGTGGAACAGGAGCATCCGAACGCAATCATTCAGAGTGCGAAGGACGCGTTCGGCTCGACCGTTCTGCTGTGAAGTATACGGGCATGTGAGACGAAAAACAGTGTCGTGGTGCGACAGAAAAGTGCGAAAAGCAAGATTGTCGAACTCTTTTCCATTGTCAGTCTGAAGAGCAAGGATGGGACGCCCAAACTGCGTGTTGACATAGGAGTAAAAAACCGACAAAGTGGAGAGTGCATCCGACTTTCGTCGTAAAGGAAACGTCCACACATAGTGAGAATAATCATCAAGAATAACCAGATAATATAAATAGCCTGAATTACTAGGAACTGGAGAGGTCCACACATCGCTATGAATCAATTGAAAAGGAAAAGAAGCTATGGTGGTGGAGTTATTAAACGGAAGACGAACATGTTTGCCGATACGACAGGACATTGCTCGGTATATCGAAGAATGTGACGTTTGTCGTCGCGTCAAAGCAGAACATCAGAAACTGGCTGGACTTCTACAACCGCTTCCGATACCTGAATGGAAGTGGGATAAGATTCAGATGGACTTTGTTACTAGCCATCCGAAGTCACAGAAAGGTAATGATGCTATCTTTGTCGTCATCGACCAATTCTCGAAGGTTGCTCACTTTCTGCCAGTCAAGGAGACTGTAATGCCCCAGATGTAACATTTTCCAAATATGGCAATATATGAAACTTTGGCTTCATCAATTCCTTTCCGGGCTCTTCTTTCATTTCGGGTTTCGTCGTTTTGTCGTGTGCGTGTGTGCATTTCATCCATGTCATGTTGTCATGTGCATTGCATTGCATTTGTGTTGTCACTTGCACCCGGTTCCACTCGCCTCTTCCCATTGTCCGTTTCGAGTTCCGGCGCTCACACACGTGCCCGTGGCATCCCCGAGTCCTTCTTTCGTGTGTGGCCGTGTAACGTTTCCGGTTTGACGTGAGACTTGTCGTGCGATGTTGTTTTGGTACGTGTAGGCCGCCTGTCAAGTTTCGTCGCGTTTGGAGTTCGTTTGGTACTCCAACGATTAACCTAGTGGGCTAAAAGAACCTCTTCTTTGAGGCCCAAGACCCCCTCCACAAAAGCCCACAAACCCAGCACAACCCTTCCCATCATCTCGGTCGTCGAATCGTGATCGTGTGGCCGAAAACCGCTCCTCATTTGGAGTCTCCTAGCTCCTTGTGCCTATAAATTAGTCCCCCACGTCCATTTTCGCAGATCCAACCCTAATATCCTTCCTCCGCGCCACCGGACGTGTCCACGCCGCCGGCGGACGTGTCCAGCCCTCTCTCCGCCACCACGTGGCAGCTCCCCGTAGGCCGCGCCCGCCGCGCCCACTTCCCCGCCGCCGGGCCCAGATCCGGCCCGCCCTCGGGCCGATCCAGGCCGTGCCTCCGCCACCCCGAGCCTTCGTCCTCCTGCAGCCGCCGCGCCGCTCCGCTCCTTCCCCGCCGCTGGATCGAACGCCCCCGCCGTGCCTCCACGCAACAGCCGCCGCCGGCCCCGAGCTCCCCGCCGCCAACCTCCGACGCCGCGGGTCGCCGCCGCAACCGCCGTCGTGGTGGGATCCGCCGCCGCCCGTAGATCCCCACCGTTGTGTCTCTCTGGCGAGCTGCCTCGAGCTCCGCCGCCGCGCCTCCCGCGAAGCTCCGCCGTCGGCCGCCCGATCCCGCCGGATCTGCTCAACCGCCGGGCCGCTGCCCTAACAGGTCGGACCCGACGCCCGACCCGACCTGCTCAGCCGCCGCCCGATCCGCTCGGTCGGACGTGTCCACGTCACCCCGGACGTGTCCGCCCGACCCCCCTTTTTGAGGGTTTTTTTTTTTGCTAAGTCCCAGGGTTTTTATATTTTTGTTGCATGTTCATGTAGCTGTATCTTTTTGTGTGTAAGTCCAAATTGTGCATATGATATGTCAAAATGATCGTGGTGATGTGCTCTACGTTTTGTTCCATTGTGGCATGCTTGTTTGAGATCATATAGATGTCCTAATCTTGGTGACAAGAGTGCTACTTGTTATAAACTGCTGAAACTTGTTATTTTCATGCCATGTTTGAGATGTGATAACTTGGTGCATGTTTATCCAAATGAAGCAAATGATATGTCAAAATGTTCATTGTGAGATGCTCTACATGATGGTTGCTGAAGCATTCATGTTAGGTCTCATATTGCCATGTTAAACTTGGTTGCAAAAGTGCATGTGGTTGTTAAGTTATGAAACATGTTATGAGATGCTGATTTGAAGTGCTCGTTGCTATTGTTGTGTTTGCCCCCATGTCACATGTCAATATGTTTTAGGATCTCCATCATATGGTCTTTGCTGTGGTGTAAACCATTTTCCATGTTATGCCTTGAGGTGACTTAAACATGCTTGCAAACATCCCATGCCAACATAACTGTTTTATACTTCATGAAATTTCTGCCAAGTCTGGAATCTGTTATAACCTGATGCTACGTTTGCTTGATGCCCTAGTCAAATCCATGCTTGTTTTGGAGTGGCCAATGATCATTTCTTGTTGTACATGTTATTGTCTATCCATCCATGCCCTCACTTGCTCATATGGCTTGATGTAGCTTATTTATTTCTTGCTCTCAAGTTGTTATAAATTATAACTGTCAGGTTTTTAACAGCATGATCAATTTGGCGTAGCTTATTGCTATTGATCCATGCCTCCAATGGAGTTGCTCCAATGGAGTTGTTTACTGTAGGATATGTCTACTTTATGTTAATGCTTATTGTCATCATGTTTGAGTGATGTAGAGTATATATTTCTTGCTCCGAAGTTGCTATGTGGCTGTTAATTTCAGCTTTGCATTGTATCTTGTTTCGTGTGTATGTGTTGAACCGTTGCTCCGTTTTGAGTGTGCCCTATATGAAACTTGTGTGATTTTGCATGTAGAATCATAATATCATCTTGTTTACATGTTTGGAGTGTGTTTGCTTGATGTTGGGTGCATCTTGCACCGTTGCCATGCTTATCTTGTTTTGCTCATATCTTCTAGACTGTAGCTCCGAATTAAACAAACTTCATATGAAACTTGACTAGAATTTCGTGTAGATCATCATGGTGCATGTTAACTTGCTGTTTAACAACTTTAACTTAAGGTTTGTTCAGATCTGGACCAATTTCAAAATATGCATATGAGGACTTACCGGATTTGCTATATGTGGATTCCAGCCTCATTTAAACTTGTTGTCTTGTGTTATTCTTGTGTGCTTCATCCCTTGACATGTATTGCATCATATATGCATCATACTTGCATCATGTGGATTGTGCATTGCACCTTGTTTGATATCGTGCCATGTTGTGTTCTTGTGTTGAGTAGAGCCGGAAGCCGAGACCGAGAACGAGGTTACTACCGATGTTGAGTACGAGGAGCCGTCTTACGATCCCATCGACGACTCGATAGGCAAGATGACCTGACCCAGATATCATTACTATCTTTGCCTATTGCTAGATGTCTCGCTCTTTAGCTCTTTGCCTCGATGCCCATGTTTGTTTGTCAACCTCCTATTGTAACCATGAATCTGTCTAACCACCCAACCTAGCAAACCTTTGTTTGGCTACGTAAGCTTCGCTCAGCCCCTCTTATAGCATTGCTAGTTGCAGGAGAAGATTTGAAGATTCTTGCTTCATGTTGAAGTTTTTGTTGGGATATCACACTATATAAATTCTTAAACTAAATCATCTATATACTTAATAATGGGTGGAAGGCTAAGCCTCATGCTTGGTGTTTTGTTCCACTCATGCCGCCCTAGGAACCGTTTAAACCGGTGTTATGTTCCTTGATTATGCGTTCCTAACACGGTTGGGGTTATGTGACCCCCTCGATAACCCGCTTAGCGCTAAACCTTTTCCAGCAAGGCCCGACTTTGGTACTCCATTTGCCTAATAACTAAAACTTGCATAGGGACTAGCTATCCCGTGATCTTAATCAACAACCCCGGGCCAGTGCTCCACATGAGTGTTGGTCCAAACTAGAGCACTGTGCGGGTCCGCCCCTTGGCAACTTGGGGTATCTGGCACCTGTACGCTTCGCTCATCCGGTCGTGGCCTGAGACTAGATACGCGCGGCTACTGTCAGGGTGTCAGCACGCCGGGAGGTCTTGCTGGATTAGTTTTACCTTAGTCGGAGTATCTTGAGCACGGGATTCCGAGAATACTTGGGCCTTCCCACCTTGGAGTTGCGACTCCGCAGATCGTGAGCTTGTAATGGGCTAAGTTGGGACACCCCTGCAGGGTTTTGAACTTTCGTAAGCCGTGTCCGCGGTTATGTGGCGGATGGGAATTTGTTAATATCCGGTTGTAGAAAACTTGACACCATGTTCAGAACACAATACCAGCGTGAGTAACCGTGACGGTCATTTTCCGAAAGGGGGTTCGGGAAGTGAACACGTTGGGGTTATGATTGACGTGCTTAGATAGGATCACTTCGTGATCACTTTGACGCTCGTGGCATTTCTCTCCTCGCTCTAAACACGTAAGCTAGTGCTAGTGCAGCTGCAACCTTTATCTTTCTTCAGCCTTGTTCCACACCCAAGGCTTAGATAGTTTTGTTACCCGGGAAGGGGATTGCTGAGTCCTCCATGGCTCACAGATTCTACACAACACCAGATGCAGGTACTATGGTGAACTACACAGGTGACGGCACCGAGCTGTACTGGGAGTTCGATGAAGAACGTAGTCGATACTATGTGCACTATCCCGATGATCAGTAGTGGCTTCTACTAGGGGCGATTCGGACCTTGTGGCTTTATTTATTTGGTATCTTTCATTTGGATCTTCGTCCATAGTCGGACTGTGATGTTATTTGGATGATGATTTGCTTATGTAATGTATTGTGTGACGTGGCGAGTGTAAGCCAACTATCCTTTTGCAATTTCATCCCTATTTTTACATGAGTCGTGCAAAGATACCATACTTGAGATCATTCTAGTATGAGCTTATACCTTTAAGTCGTGCCTCGACACGTAGGAGGTATAATCTCATACTGGGCATTACAGAGACAATCACTGCTAGTCAATTAGCAAACTTATATATCTCTAGAATTGTGTCACTCCACGGCATTCCGAAAGAGATCAGTTCAGACCGTGGTAGTATTTTCACTTCGAAGTTCTGGGATAGTTTCCAAGAGGCAATGGGAACTCATATAACCTGGAGCACTGCTTATCATCCCCAATCCCAAGGCCAAGTCGAGTGAGTCAATCAAATTCTTGAAGACAAGCTTCGGGCTTGCGTTATTTCTTTCGGTAAGAAGTGGGAAGAATCTCTCCCTTATGGGGAGTTCTCTTATAATAACAGTTATCAAGCCATCTTGAAGATGGCACCCTTCGAAGTGCTTTATGGACGTAAGTGCCGAACCCCTCTGAATTGGTCAGAAACTGGGGAACGGACGCTCATTGGTCCAGACATTATTCAACAAGCAGAAGAGCAGGTCCGCATTGTCCAGGGTAATCTCAAGGCGGCCCAGTCCTGCCAGAAGAGCAACTATGACCGGAAACACTGGGGTTCAACTTATCAACCTGATGAACAAGCTTATCTACATGTCACTCCTTTGAGAGGCACCCATCGATTCGGTGTCAAGGGCAAGCTAGCTCCGCGCTACATCGGTCCCTTCCGCATTCTCGCTCGCCGTCGACTGGTGGCTTATCAAATGTAGTTGCCACCTCAGTTCCCTCACGTCCATGACGTCTTCCACGTGTCGCAACTTCGTCATTGCTTCAAGGATCCAGAAGGTGAAGTAGATCCCGAATTGATTGAAGTTCAAGATGATCTCACTCACAAAGAACATCCGATCCGCATTCTTGAAGAAGCTGAACGTCGAGCCCGCTAGAAGGTTACCAAGTTCCTCAAGGTGCAGTGGTCAAATCATTCTGAAGATGAAGCCACTTGGGAACGCAAGGATAATCTTCGGGCAAAGTATCCCGACCTTTTCCCTTCTACCTCTTAATTCTTGGGACGAGAATTTCTTATAGAGGAGGAGAGATGTAACACCCCGGGGTAATGATGCTACAGTAACCCCTGAGATCCAGTTAATCATTTCGCTAAACAAGTGTTTGATCACATTGTCTAATATCTCTTGCAAATTCCAATTGAATTCAAATTTCAAAATATGAATGAAATTCAAATTTGCTCAAACAGGAAAACTAAAATGTTGATCATGTGGAAAATATTCTTTTGTTAATATTGGTGATGGACCAACATTTTTGCAAAATGCTTAAAGTGTCCTAAACTAATTGAACAGATGCTTTAAAAGAAATAAAAAATAGAAGTGAAGGAAAAGAAGAGGTGAACCTAACCTACCTGGGCCTCGGCCCAGCTGGCCTGCCACCAGGCCGGCCCACCTCCCCTCCTATCTAACCGCCACACCCCGTGGAACCCTAGCCCACGTTCCACTCTCCCCCCACTCCTCACTCCCCCTCCCCGATCCAGATCGGGATCGGGGGCGCACGACGTCGCCGCCTGTCGGAACCGCTCCGCCTCGACCTAACCGGCTTGACCTCATCCCTATCGTCGACCCCGCCACCATTGCCGACTCGTCCCCGTCCTCCTCGCCGGCTTCTTCAAGCCTCGACGCCCCTCTTCCCACGCACGCTGGTGAGGGCCGCGCCCTCCTCCTCTCCTCTCTGCCCTGTGTGCCATGACCTCGTTCGCTCTCGCTGTCGTCTGCCTCCCGCGCCTCGCATCGTCCATCGCCCTCTCTGCGTTGCTCGCCGCGGCCGCGCTCACAACTGCTATTGTTGCCTGCCTCCGCCGCCCGCCGCAGACCTCCGCACGCGCGCCCGCACCCACTCGCCGATGCGCCTCCCCCGCTCGCCGCTCCCCTGCTGCCTAGTGCCCGCCGGCGTTGCCTCCCCCGAGCACGTCCTCCTCCCCTGCGTCGTGCACGCAGCTCGGGGCAACGCCCCGCG
>LR738715.1:154445973-154466777 GCA_902687465.1 Secale cereale | reverse complement strand
GGGAGCCGCCACTGCTCTCTGTCCAGAGAGGAAAGAAGGGGAGGAACTGCCTGCTCGGTTCGTGCGGGCGAATGGATAAGTCGTAGTGCAGCGCCTAAGCGCTAGGCGCTGCACATTACAAGTGTGGCACCCAAGCGATAGGCGCTGCACTGCGGTCAGTGGGGCCGCGCCTGGACCCGGGCTGCCACGCTGGACAGATATGCAGCGTCCAGGGCAAAGGCGCTACATAGTAGGGTGCAGCGCCCTGCTGTCGGGCGCCACTCGAGAAGGTCAGCGCTGTGAAATTTTTTCATGAGCAATTCAAACTTTGAATTGTTTTTGGCCATAGGTTATATATGTGTTTTTTCCCCGGTGGCACGTGTGCGGTCAGCACAAGAACTCACAAGTGGCGGAGGCGCTTCCAGACCGACCGGCTCGTTCACCAGCACGCTCTTTCCCTCCTCTCCTTATCTTCTTCCCCTTCGCCTACACTCCACAAAAAACAAACGATGGAGAAACGATGGAGATAAACCCCACCAATTTCCACACACGGTAGGTAGAGTCCAGTTAGCGTCCATGGCAATCGCACTGGCAGCCTTCCTCTTCCTGATACCGCTCTTCTCCCTCGGCGCAGTCTTCGTCCTCCGTGCGTGGAGACTTGACAAGAACGCGGCGGCGCAGCGCGCGCCGAGGACGCGGCCGTACCCGCTGCTCGGCCACCTGCCGCAGTTCCTGGCGAACCGGCACCGCGTACTGGACTGGCTAACAGAGGTGCTCGCGCTCCAGCCCACCTGCACGCTCGTGTTCCGCCGGCCCGGCGGCGTCCGAGGCGTCATCACCGCGAACCCGACCAACCTGGAGCACATCATGCGCGCCAGCTTCGATAACTACCCCAAGGGCCCGCGCTTCGCGGCGCTGCTCCACGACTTCCTCGGCCGAGGCATCTTCAACGCCGACGGCGAGGCGTGGCGCGCGCAGCGGAAGGCGGCCAGCTACGAGTTCAACACGCGCTCACTCCGCGTCTTCGTTGCCCAAAGCGTGCACAGCGAGCTCCACGGCAGGCTCCTCCCGCTCCTGCGCCGTGCCACCGGGTCCGGACGCCAGCTCGACCTCCAGGACACGCTCGAGCGGTACGCGTTCGATAATATCTGCCGCGTCGCCTTCGACCACGACCCCGGCCAGCTCCCGGACGGAGACGACGGCTGCGGCGCTCGCCCAGAAGTAGAGAGCGCCGCGACGACCGCGAGCAGCAGTTTCGCCGACGCGTTCCGGGACGCGGCCAATCTCAGCGCGGGCAGGTTCCAGTACGCCGTTCCAGGATTCTGGATGATCAAGAAGGCGCTTAATCTGGGCTCCGAGCGGCGGCTGCGCGAGTCAATTGCTATGGTGCACGGCTTCGCCGATCGCATCATACGGTCGCGGCGGGAGGAGATGGACATGGGCTGCGAGAAGCACGACCTGCTGTCGAGGTTCATGGTGAGCCAGGGCGAGAGCTACACCGAGACGGCCCTCCGAGACGTAGTGATCAGCTTCCTCCTCGCGGGGCGGGAAACGACGTCCTCGGCGCTCACCTGGTTCTTCTGGCTGCTGTCCTCGCGCCCGGACGTGGAGCGCCGCATCCGCGACGAGGTCGCCGCCGTGCGCGCCCGCCGAGCGATCGGTGATCTCGGCAGAGCCGGGTTCGATCTCGACGAGCTGAGGGAGATGCACTACGTGCACGCGGCCATCACGGAGTCGATGCGGCTCTACCCGCCGGTGCCGGTGAACTTTCTGCGGGCAGAGGCCGCCGACGTCCTGCCGGACGGCACGGCGGTGGGGGCAGGTTGGTTCTTGGCGTACAACTCGTACGCAATGGGGAGGATGGAGTCCGTGTGGGGCGAGGACGCGCGGGCGTACCGGCCGGAGCGGTGGCTGGACCCGGCGGAGGGGACGTTCCAGCCGGACAGCCCGTTCCGCTACATAGCGTTCCACGCGGGACCGAGGATTTGCCTCGGGAAGGAGATGGCCTACATCCAGATGAAGTCTATCGTGGCGTGCGTGCTGGAAGAGTTCGAGCTCGCGGTGGACGGGGCCTACCGGCCGCGGCAGGTTACCTCGCTGACATTGCGGATGGCGGACGGGCTCCCGGTGGCGGTGAGGGTGAAGGCTAGAGTGAATTGAGTACGACAAGATGGAGGGATTTTTTTGTATGTTTTATAAGGTAACCGTATAGAAGAACGTCACTGAGTGAAAGATGGGTTTCAGGCGAAAACTCTACACTTACGGCACAGTGGTCTTTTTCTCAGGAGAGTGGGCGCAGAGGTCTTTCTACGCCCACGGACATTGCATATGGTGCACCAATGATCGGAAACAGAGCCAAAAAAAAAAACTCAAAAATATCTGAAACTTGGTGGGTTCAATTATGACCAAATATTTCAGGTACTTGTAAAATTTCGTGGCCAGATGACATGTGAGGAGCTCTCCACAAAAAACAAAATTTGTGCTCCAGCGTAGATGCACTGCTTGAGCAGAATTTGTATTTCGTTTGTATGGAGATCATTTGTTATTAGGCCATCAAACTTTGCAAACACCTAAAACATTTGTTCATAATCAATGCCACAAAGTCCAGGTTTTTGTAAAAAAAATGTTTTGATTTTACTGTTCGTTGTGGGTGCAATGAACTTGGTGTAGGCACTACTTTCCTTTTTGATAAATGAAAATTATTGTCAAAGTTGTGCAACTAAGATCAGATAAGTCAAATGGCGCCTTATATTTTGGGAAGGAGGGAGTACTAGGTATCCTCTGAACTGTTGTTCTGTTAGGAACCCGGCTTCCATTTGGGAGAGGCGTATGAGGAAAAGGTTAAATATCCAATGACACCTCTAGGATTTTATGAACAGAGATGCTATAGCTTCACATGGACAGTTAGGTAGTATGTAAGAATATCACAAATTCAACATGTGGGATCAATATTTGTAAGTCAACTAAAAAAATAAGAAGTGCAGTGAAATCTTATAGCATCATATTCAGCGGACACATGTACAAAATATGCCTAAACTGCAGTACAAAAAGTTCTAACACAGTCTTAGATGAATAGAGGATGATAAAATAATTTAAATATGTCATCTCAACACCAATACCACTAAAGGAAAGCCTAAACCGTGGAGCAACAAGGTGCGCCATAATAAGAAGACTAGGCCTGTAAGGGTTCGATTTTTCTGGGTTTTTTGGAATTATTTTTACCCCTGCCAATTGAGTGACACGTGTGCACGATGGCTTTCCTGAAGTGGTTGATCGCTTGGACTGTGCCTATTTCTTCTAGAGGTGCATGGACTTCTCTCGTCTCATGTGTCCCATGTGAAAAGATAATTTGAGTGCATGGGCTGATTTTGTCTCATGTGAGAAAAATATATTAGCTGCATGGGCTGTTGTATGGACTGGTATGCGTGTGCTGCTGCATGGCTCATGCATGCATGCATGTGTCCACGTTTGCACATGTTTGTGTTCTAGGTTCTTCTTAGCTTGCCTATAAGTAGCTCCTTGTTGTGTTCTTCTCTAATTTGTACTTCTTGGTTGTTTGATCTCTGTTATGGTTCGTGTTGTTGCACATGGTTCTCGACGCATTCCTTCGACGTCCTTGGGCTCTTCTTCTTCTGTTGCTGCTTCGACGTCCTTGGGCTCTTCTTCTTCTGTTGCTGCTTCTGATGGGAGGTTGGCTGCTGAGGGTGGCTCTAATCCTGGTGAGTATTGTTCTTTCATTTGTCGGGCTTTGTTTGCTGATTTTTTGTAGTCTTTTTTATTGTGTTTATGATGCTATGTGTTCTTAGGTTCGAGGGTATATGAGGTGCGGTGGCGACGACAGGAACGATAAGATATTCACCGTGGGAAACATCCTGTCGATTCATCGTTTGGTTGGTATTTTGCATGCGTCTTTTTGTTCCTGTTATTTGCCTTGATTCTTTTTTATATACCCACATGTCTAGAATACTAGATCCTTCTGTTCCTATTTATCTCTAAATTTGGTTTCAGTGTCTTCATGTTGTTTTGTGATTCTTTGTTTTTATTTGTTTGTTGTGGTTATTTGCAGGTTCTCTGGTTTCTCCATCTTATTTGGATCCAGACAAAGCTCACTCTTGCCGGCAGGAAGGTGTCCTGTTTACTTCATGATGGTGGGCATTCTTTGTATTAATCATTTCACTTTCTTTTTCTTTTTTTTCTTTTACACTTAGGTAGATGGCATGTCTCTTGATTTGCCTCCCATTTTATGATATCCTTGACAAGAAGCTAAATGAAGAGGGCCTAAAGCTAAGGTATATTTTGGTTTCACTTTAGAAGCAAAATAATAATAGTTTTGTAATCTCCCAAATACTTTGTCTATGAGAATCAGTGATCTTGATTTACATTGTTGTTCCAAAGGACTAATTCTCTGGGAGAGATAAAGAATAAAGATAGGCATCATGTAGTGCTTATGCCAAAATGCCATGAAGGTTTTACTTCATCTTTTGGGAGCATAATGAAACAAAAGGTATAACCAGTTGCACTAGCAAGTAGTAATCTGAAAAGATATCTAGATGCTCTCATGGGTCATGGCAAGTCAACGTACGCTACCCTATTATCCTTTTTCAATAATAAAAATTGCATGGAGACGTATTTCGGAGAGCCCATGTCTGATTAGGTTTGCTTCTTGTGTTTTCGATTGGTTTACTTGTTTGCATAGGGAGGGACAAGGAGTAAAGAGAAAGAGAAGGCTCAGCACCTCTATTTGCATGTCAAATCTGAAGTGGAGAGCTGCATCAAGTATCTGAAGAAGAAGAAAGAGGAGGTACAATGCCCAGTCTTCTATATAATGGTTCTGATGCAGAAATACCCACATTTGAACCCTGAGACTGAGATGATCACTTTGTCATTAGTTAGGATCCAAACCAATTGGTTATATTGCTCATGTTTATCTTTTATATACACAGTTACTTTCTATTTATTTTACTTCAAATTAATTGCAGTTTATTCAAATTAGAAGGGTCAATAAATATTAAAAACTAAGTTCGGAACCTCATTCCAAATGGTGACTGAGTTAAGGACCAGAAGCTTTCCTAGTCACTAAATGTTCTTCTGTTAATATCTACCAGTATATTGTGCTAAAGGCCAACAAAAGGAACTGAACACACAGTGGTTGTGCGTCACTAGATGGATATATAGATGTGTTTTTTTTCTTTTGCATAATGTTGACAAATAGAATCTCTGTTGGCTGGAATATGTAATGTAATGTGAAAGCTAACAGCGGATGCGATTCCATCAACTCAAATAAATTTTCCATTAAGCATCATGTCTATCAACTCAAATAAATTTCCCATTATGCATCATGTCTATCAACTCAAATAAATTTTCCATTGAGCATCATGTCTATCAACTCAAATAAATTTTCCATTAAGCATCATGTCTATCAACTCAAATAAATAGACTGCCATGGGATGTTAAACAAATTTGACATGGTCTACATGCTAGGGTCATGGCAAGGTCACTACCTAATATGTCATGTTTGAGTAAGCAACTTTTATGAATTTTTCCATGATAATATTTCAAACATGTGCCGTGTCACTTTACAAAAATGTCATGTCCACAAATGCAAATTTCTCTAAAAAAAATGCCATGTTTGAGCAGACTAAAAATTATGAATTTTTCCATAAGATTTTCCAAAAAATACCACGTTATTTAGAAAATTTATCTTAATTATTAAATGGCCTACTACTAACATTTTCATAATTTTGCCATATGTTATAGATAACATGGCAAACTTGTATAAGAAATCAGAGATACACATGGCAAACTTTAACCAATTTGCCCTGTCAAAACTTGCCATGCACCGGTCAAGCTCCAGATCGGGCATGTATAAATGGAAACAAACAAAGTTTACTAGGATTCACGACGAGGGATGAGTAGACATTGGAGCACATAACAAATGGATTGCTACAAAAAAAATACAATCCGCAGGATGCTGGATGGCTGATAACCCACAAGTGTAGGGGATCAGTTGTAGCTTCTTTCGATAAGTAAGAGTGTCGAACCCAATGAGGAGCTAAAGGCAGAACAAATATTCTCTCAAGTTCTATCGACCACCGATACAACTCTACGCACGCTTGACGTTTACTTTACCTAGAACAAGTATGAAACTAGAAGTAGTTTGTAGTTTTTGTGGGATAGGTTTGTAAGAATATAAAGAGCACGCAAATAAAACTAGGGGTTGTTAAGATAAAGAAGCAATAAAGTTAGTGATAGCGAGTGTGGAAAAGTGGTGGTAGGAGTTGTGAAATTGCCCCTAAGCAATTGACTACGTTACTAGACCGATAGCAAGTTTTATGTGGGAGAGGCCACTGCTAGCATGTCATCCCTTACTTGGAACTCTATGCACTTATGATTGGAACTATTAGCAAGCATCCGCAACTACTAACGTTCATTAAGGTAAAACCCAACCATAGCATTATGATATATTGGTCCCCCTTCAATCCCGTATGCATCAATTTCTACGCTAGGTTGAAGCTTCTGTCACTCTTGCCCTCCAATACGTAGTCCTATCAACATACAACTAACCCTATGGTGTGATCCACGCGCGCGCTCATATGATGGGCACCAAAGGACAGCAACATAACCACAAGCAATTTAAATCAATCATAGCAATTCACCAATCACCGATAGGACAACGATAATCTACTCATGCATTATAGGATGGCAACACATCATTGGATAATAATATGAAGAATAAAGCACCAAGTTCAAGTAGAGGGTACAGCGGGTTGCAGGAGAGTGGACCGCTGTAGATAGATGGTGGAAGGTGATGGAGATGTTGGTGAAGATGACGAAGGTGTTGGTGTAGATCGCCGTCACACGATGATGGGCCCGGTGGCACTCCGGTGCCACCGAAAGCGAGGGGGGAGAGCCCCCCTCCCTCTTCTTCTTCCTTGACCTTCTCCCTAGGTGGGAGAAGGGTTTCCCCTCTGGTCCATGGCCTCCATGGTGGCGGAGGGGCGAGAGCCCCTTCAAGATTGGATCTGTCTCTTTGTCTCTCTCTGTTTCTGCGTTCTCAGATTCTGCCCCTTCAACTTTTCTTAAATTCCCGAAGATCCGTAACTCCGATTGGGCTGATTTTCTGACATGATTTTTATCCGGATATTAGCTTTCTTGCGGCGAAAGAAGGGCATCAACCGCCTTACGGTGTGGCCACGAGGGCCCAGGGCGCGCCCACCTGCCTCGTGGCCCACTCGGGCATCGTCTCGTGTTGGTTCCGCTTCCCAAAATTCACATATATTCCAAAAAAAAATCCGTCCATTTTTATTCCGTTTGGACTCCGTTTGATATGGATATTCTGCAAAACAAAAAACATGCAACAAACAGGAACTGGCACTGGGCACTGGATCAATATGTTAGTCCCAAAAAATAGTATAAAAAGTTGCCAAAAGTATATGAAAGTTGTAGAATATTGGCATGGAACAATAAAAAATTATAGTTACAACAGAGACGTATCAATGGCGAAGCACATTAAGATGTGACGAGGAGGCAAACCTTGTAGTGTAGTGTAGGAGCATCTGGATGTTCCGAAGGCCCTTGTGCTTGGGGTGCATCTCGCCGTAGGTCCAGCCGCCCTCTGCGGGCCATCGCCGGAGGACATGGTGTTGTTCCCAGTGAGGAACAACAAGAGTTCCCGCCACGGCGCCAGCTGACCGACCGGATGTGCTTGCTCCGGGCGAACTTCCCAAGCACGCAGGACAGGTCAAATTTGAGCGAGCTTACACACTTCATGGTTCTTGTACGGAATAATCAACGAGCACGATGGGGACATCCCTAGAAGCCAACTAACAAGCAAAATTCAGCTGTTTTTACAGGAAACAGGCAACGACGACGGAGATGTTCCAAGGGACTCACCAGTGTCCATGAGGTGTGGGCTGCGTCGAGTGGCTGCGGCGACGAAGAGAACCTCCTTCTACAGTGGCGCGCTGTTGGCCGCTCATGCCGAGCGGCTTACACGCGCCTAACCCCGTCGCCGCGCTTCGAATCGAGACCAGCTATGGCTACCACATGTCCTCCGCGGCCGTCGTTATCGCTTTGCGTGGAAGGTGACGAGTTGCGTGTAGCTTGCATGAGCAGGGGAGGTGGAGCAATTCGGGCTCGGGGCGGGATGGGCGCGGCTGTCGGGAGCAGCTGCCCCGTGCCGCGAGACCCGCCATGGCCGCCACGAGCAGATCGGTGCTACTGCCGCATCTCCTTTGCCTCTCTGTTACCGGAATGGA
Organism: Secale cereale; assembly: GCA_902687465.1. Classification (NCBI taxonomy): domain Eukaryota; kingdom Viridiplantae; phylum Streptophyta; class Magnoliopsida; order Poales; family Poaceae; genus Secale; species Secale cereale. The sequence continues at coordinate 154,458,540 of LR738715.1, read as the reverse complement.
TAAGAGTGGGTTGGGGACGAGTGGGCGAGGGGAGCTGGATAGAAAACGGGCATTTGCGTGGTTGGTTCTAGGCCGCGAACGTTTTTACGGGCTGATGTGTCAACCAGCAAGCATCAAGATTTGTGTGCGATCAGAGGGCCGTAACATTGTATGCTCTCAAGGTCTATAAATCTGACGTCAGATTAATAACATCTTCGTTATATTGTTGTTTACATGATAGTTAGCAGGTTGACAGCGAACCAACCTGTGGTTGAGATGGTTAGGTGGACAGTGGTATCCCCAACCCACCATGGTTCAAATACTGGTGCTCGCATTATTCTTGGATTTATTTCAGAATTTCCAACAATGCGCTTTCAGTGGGAGGAGATGTTCCCGTCGACGACGAGGCGCCTACGGTGACTTCGTAAATTTCAAGATGATATGCCGGCTCAGTCTCTCGGAGGTGCTCATAGGGGTAGGGTGTGCGTGTGTGCGTTCATAGGGGTGAGTGTATGCGCGTGTATATGAGCGCTTGCGTCCGTACTGATGCTCAAAAAGAAAGTTAGCAGGTTGACGTGATTGACTTAACAACATGCCTATACATTGTTTTCTTTGTTTCAGTTCTATAAAAAACATAAACTTATAACTTTCTGCTCTATTAGCTACCAATACTATGTACCGTAGGCTTCCTTTGCATGTATAAGCTAAATGTGTTCTTTTTTAGTATGAATGACTATGTAACACCTCAATCCCTACAATGGACTACTAAAACTTGGAAAAGAAAACCTCATCACTCTCTTTTATGAACCTTTGCCATAAATAAAGTCTTGGGACAACTTACCAAATATTACAAAACTAACTAAATAGCTTATCACTACCTGCTATTAAAGATGAGAGTTGCACACATGTCTTCAGTGTCAATCTTCATCTAACTAAGAAAAGCCAGGTGCTTTAAGCATTGACTGTCTATTTGATACTATGATAACACCCCTCACAAAAGGAATGCCGAAGGAGAACGAGGAGAACCATGAATGGGTCTGCTCGCTAACCCGACTTCAGATAGAACGATGAGACCTCTCCCCAAGTATTCTAGGCATACCTAGTGCGCTGCAACTATGACGCATGATGCACGCCGAACTTCGTGGTGCTGAATTATAATCCACCGAGAATGCAACAAGATGCACTAGTTGTTGGGGAACGTAGTATTTCAAAAAAAAAATCCTACGATCACGCAAGATCTATCTACCAGATGCATAGCAACGAGAGGGGAAAGTGTGTCTACGTACCCTCGTAGACCGAAAGCGGAAGCTTCTAGTGACGCGGTTGATGTAGTCGAACTTCTTCGCAATCCAACCGATCAAGCACCGAACGTATGGCACCTCCGCGTTCAGCACACGTTCAGCTTGGACGTCCCACGAGCTCTTGATCCAGTTGAGCTTCACGGGAGAGTTTCGTCAGCACGACGGTGTGGTGACGGATATGATGAAGCTACCGACGCAGGGCTTTGCCTAAGCACTGCAACGGTATGACCGAGGTCTGTTTCTGTGGAGGGGGGCACCGCACACGGCTAGAACAATGTTTCTTCTGTGTCTTTGGGTGCCCCCCTGCCCCCATATATAAAGGAGCAAGGGGGGAGGTGCGGCTGGCCTTCTAAGGCGCGCCAGGACTAGGATTCCTACTCCTAGTAGGAATAGGAATCCCCTTTCCTATTCCTACTAGGAGTAGGAAAGGAAGGGGAAGAGAAGAAGGAAGAAGAGGGGCGCCTCCCCCCCCCCTTTCCTAGTCCAACTAGGATTCCTAGGGGGAGGGTGCGGCCAGCCCTATGGACTGCCTCTCTCTACTCCATCAATGGCCCACTATGGCCCATACTCCCTCGAGGGGGTTCTGGTAACCCCTCTGGCACTCCGGTTAAATCCGAACTTTTTCGGAACACTTCCGGTGTCCGAATATAGTCATCCAATATATCAATCTTTACGTCTCGGACATTCCGAGACTCCTCGTCATGTCCGGGACTCTGAACTACCTTCGGTACATCAAAACTTATAAACTCATAATACCGATCGTCATCAAACATTAAGCGTGCGGACCCTACGGGTTCGAGAACTATGTGGACATGACCGAGACTCATCTCCGGTCAATAACCAATAGCGGAACCTGGATGCTCATATCGGCTCCTATATATTCTACGAAGATCTTTATCGGTCAAACCGCATAACGACATACGTTGTTCCCTTTGTCATCGATATGTTACTTGCCCGAGATTCGATCGTCGGTATCTCAATACCTAGTTCAATCTCATTACCGGCAAGTCTCTTTACTCGTTCCGTAATACATCATCACGTGACTAACTCATTACTCATTTGCTTGCAAGGCTTATTATGATGTGTATTACCGAGAGGGCCCAGAGAAACCTCTCCGACACTCGGAGTGACAAATCATATTCTTGATCTATGCCAACACCACGAACACCTTCGGAGACACCTGTAGAGCATCTTTATAATCACCCAGTTATGTTGTGATGTTTGATAGCACACAAGGTGTTCCTCCGGTATACGGGAGTTGCATAATCTCATAGTCATAGGAACACGTATAAGTCATGGAGAAAGCAATAGCAGTAAAACTAAACGATCATAGTGCTAAGCTAACGGATGGGTCTTGTCCATCACATCATTCTCCTAATGATGTGATCCCGTTGATCAAATGACAACTCATGTCTTTGGCTAGGAAACATAACCATCTTTGATCAATGAGCTAGTCTAGTAGAGGCATACTAGGGACACTCTATTTTGTCTATGTATTCACACATGTACTAAGTTTCCGGTTAATACAATTCTAGCATGAATAATAAACATTTATCATGATATAAGGAAATAAATAATAACTTTATTATTGCCTCTAGGGCATATTTCCTTCACTAGTCCTAGCCTAACCACAGTTATTATTGCCTCTAGGGCATATTTCCTTCTCTAGAAAGGATCCATTCTTAGCAACGAATATCTTGCCTTCGGATCTGTGATAGAAGGTGTACCCAACAGTCTCCTTTGGGTATCCTATGAAGACACATTCTTCCGATTTGGGTTCGAGCTTATCATGTTGAAGCTTTTTCACATAAGCATCGCAGCCCCAAACTTTAAGAAACGACAACTTGGGTTTCTTGCCAAACCACAGTTCATAAGGCGTGGTCTCAACGGATTTAGATGTTGCCCTATTTAACATGAATGCAGCTGTCTCTGATGCATAACCCAAGACGATAGTGGTAAATCGGTAAGAGACATCATAGACCGCACCATATCTAATAAAGTACAGTTACGACGTTCACACACACCATTACGTTGTGGTGTTCCGGGTGGCGTGAGTTGTGAAACTATTCCACATTGTTTCAAATGAAGACCAAACTCGTAACTCAAATATTCACCTCCACGATCAGATTGTAGAAACTTTATTTTCTTGTTACGATGATTCTCTACTTCACTATGAAATTCTTTGAACTTCTCAAATGTTTCAGACTTGTGCTTCATCAAGTAGATATACCAATATCTGCTCAAATCATCAGTGAAGGTCAAAAAATAACGATACCCGCCGTGAGCTTCAACACTCATCGGTCCACATACATCAGTATGTATGATTTCAAATAAATCTATTGCTCGCTCCATTGTTCTGGAGAACGGAGTTTTAGTCATCTTGCCCATGAGGCATGGTTCGCAAGCACCAAGTGATTCATAATCAAGTGATTCCAAAAGTCCATCACTATGGAGTTTCTTCATGCGCTTTACACCAATATGACCTAAACGGCAGTGCCACAAATAAGTTGCACTATCATTATTAACATTGCATCTTTTGGCTTCAATATTATGAATATGTGTATCACTACGATCGGGATCCAACAAACTATTTTCATTGGGTGTATGACCATCGAAGGTTTTATTCATGTAAACAGAATAACAATTATTCTATGACTTTAAATGAATAGCCGTATTGCAACAAATATGATCAAATCATATTCATGCTCAACGCAAATGCCAAATAACATTTATTTAGGTTCTACACTAATCCCGAAGGTATAGGGAGTGTGCGATGATGATCATATCAATCTTGGAACCACTTCCAACACACATCGTCACTTCACCTTTAACTAGTCTCTGTTCATTCTGCAATTCTCGTTTGGAGTTACTAATTTTAGCAACTGAACCGGTATCAAATACCCAGGGGTTGCTATGAACACTAGTAAAGTACACATCAATAATCTGTATATCAAATATACCTTTGTTCACTTTGCCATCCTTCTTATCCGCCAAGTATCTAGGGCAGTTCCACTTCCAGCGACCATTTCCTTTGCAGTAGAAGCACTTAGTTTCAGGCTTGAGTTTAGCTTTGGGTTTCTTCATGGGAGTGACAAATTGCTTGTCATTCTTCTTGAAGTTCCCCTTCTATCCCGTTGCCCTTTACTTGAAATAAGTGGTCTTGTTAACCATCAACACTTGATGCTCTTTCTTGATTTCTACCTTCGCCGATTTCAGCATCGCGAAGAGCTCGGGAATTACTTTCGTCATCCCTTGCATATTATAGTTCATCACGAAGTTCTACTAACTTGGTGATAGCGACTAGAGAACTTTGTCAATTACTATCTTATCTGGAAGATTAACTCCCACTTGATTCAAGCAATTGTAGTACCCGGACAATCTAAGCACATGCTCACTAGTTGAGCTATTCTCCTCCATCTTATAGGCAAAGTACTGTCAGAGGTCTCATACCTCTCGACACGGGCATGAGTATGAAATACTAATTTCAACTCTTGGAACATCTTATATGCTCCGTGGCATTCAAAACCTTTTTGAAGTCCCGGTTCTAAGCCGTAAAGCATGGTGCACTAAACTGTCAAGTAGTCATCATATCGAGCTTTTGCCAAAACGTTCATAACGTCTGCATATGCTCCTTCAATAGGTTTGTCACCTAGTGGTGCATCAAGAACATAATTCTTCTGTGCAGCAATGAGGACAATCCTCAGATCACGGACCTAGTCCTCATCATTGCTACTACCATCTTTCAACTTAGTTTTTCTCTAGGAACATATCAAAAACATAGGGGAGCTATAACGCGAGCTATTGATCTACAACATAGATATGCTAATACTAAAAGGACTAAGTTCATGATAAATTAAAGTTCAATTAATCATATTACTTAAGAACTCCCACTTAGATAGACATCCCTCTAGTCATCTAAATGGTCACGTGATCCAAATCAACTAAACCATGTCCGATCATCACGTGAGATGGAGTAGTTTTCAATGGTGAACATCTTATGTTGATCATATCTACTATATGATTCATGCTCGACCTTTCGGTCTCCAGTGTTCCGAGGCCATGTCTGTACATGCTAGGCTCGTCAAGTTTAACCCGAGTATTCTGCATGTGCAAAACTGTCTTACACCCGTTGTATTTGAACGTAGAGCTTATCACACCCGATCATCACGTGGTGTCTCGGCACGACGAACTTTCGCAACGGTGCATACTTAGGGAAAACACTTATACCTTGAAATTTTGAAAGGGATCCTCTTATAATGCTACCGCTGTACTAAGCAAAATAAGAAGCATAATAAGATAAACATCACATGCAATCAAAATATGTGACATGATATGGCCATCATCATCTTGTGCTTTTGATGTCCATCTCCAAGGCACCGTCAAGATCACCATCGTCACCGGCACGACACCTTGATCTCCATCGTAGCATCGTTGTCGTCTCGCCAACTATTGCTTCCATGACTATCGCTACCGCTTAGTGATAAAGTAAAGCAATTACATGGCGACTGTATTTCATACAATAAAGCGACAACCATATGGCTCCTGCAAAAACAAGTTAGACGTCCTGCAAAACTTTACAAAACATGATCAATGATGGCTTCTCGCCCCTCGTTGGTTACCCCAAGTGGAAGGTTTGAGATGTAGCGTAGCGGCAAATTTCCCTTGGCAAAGATACCAAGGATCGAATCCCGTGAGACTCCGAGGGTCGACAAGAAGGTGTCAATAGCGCTAGAAACTTTTGCTTGACAGGACCTGCACACAGATACAAATAACTTTGCTCCCAACAAGTACAGAGAGGTTGTCAATCCCTCCGGCCTTGTCGTTTACAAAGGATCAAACGCAAGAGATAATAGTGATAGGTATGACTGCAACTAGGAAATAAGAACAGGAAGTAAATAGCGGGTGTGATCAGTGATGGTAATATGGACCGGGGTCCCATGATGTTCACTAGTGATGTCTCTCTCCCAGAAGACGATAAAACAGCTAAGCGAGGTAAACAAATTACAGCTGGGCAATTGACGGGATTATGTGCGCAAACCAATGCTAACTATGTTGTAAGAAAGGTAGAGGCTCGAAAGCATGGGCGGTACGCCAAGGCAAGTAGACCGAAATCCATCTGCATCTACTACTAATCATCCACCTTGAGATATCTATCCAGAACATCTCGCTGGTATTAAGTTGCGAGTCCCACCCAAAGTGTAAACTCAAAGCAACAGACAACTGCATTAAAAGAACTTTGCGTAAAGTAAACAATCCTTGCACCCGCAAGTACAAGCACCGTTGTTTTCCCCCTTGTGGCAACAGCACATCCCCTAGACTCATGTTTCTGTCACTCAAGCTAGTCATCGAGGGGCATGAACCCACAATCAAGCATAACGTTCCCTCTTGGAGTTACTACCTATTACTCGGCCAAAGCAATAAACAGCAATGGAGAACATGCAAGAATTACTCAAGAACATAAATATAAAAGAGGTGAATCAAATATATTACTCACACACAATCTGAACATAATCTCATAATCCATCGGATCCCAGCAAACTCAGCATAGCAACAGCATAAAGATTACATATGTGCCTCGATCATGTAGGGCAGCTCACGAGGTCTAATCGATGAAGAACAAAGAGGGGAGGAGAACATCACATAGCTACTGGTCATGGACCCATGGTCCAAGGGAGACTACTCACAACTCATCCGGAAGCGTCCATGGTGGTGGAGAAGCTCCCGGTGGTGGTTCTCCCCTCCGGCAGGGTGCCGGGAAGAGTTCTCCTGGTGCTCCCGATCTTGGAAGCGCGGCGGCGGGGAAACAGAGATGAGATCGCGAAAAAGGGTTCCGTCCTCCAGGGTTTCGGGACGCGTGCAATATATATGCCAAAGGGGGTCACCAGAGGCGGAGGTGGGGCCCCAGGCGCCCCCCTGGCGTGGCCAGGGGTGGGGCCGCACCGGGTGCCCGCCTGGGCCACCCCAGGCTCCCCTCTGGCCCTGCCTTGGTTTTTTTGGAAGCTCCCGATACGCTGATTTTTCCTGTATTTTTCCCGGAATTTTTGTGGCACTTTTAATATGGGGGAAACCTGAAATAGAAAAACAGCAGAAAACAGGAACTGGCACTGTGGTGCACTGAGTTAATAGGTTAGTCCAAATAAGATCAAAAGTGTATGGAAGTGCATAAATATCATAGCAATATCACACAAAAGAGGCATGGAGCAAGCAGAAATTATAGATACGTTTTGGACGTATCAACATCCCCAAGCTTAATTTCTGCTCGTCCTCGAGTAGGTAAATGATAACAAGCATAATTTCTGTGGTGACATGCTATCAACCATATAAGAACTTTTAAGTAAAGCAATCAAGGCATGTAATTCAATTCATGTCATAACAAACAAGAGTCTATATTAGCATTGTAACAAGTAACATAAGAACATAAAGGTGAAAGAGCTCTCGCTGTCCGTGACTCGAATGTCTCCAAATGGTGTTTGCGTGCAAGAAAGGGGATAGGGATACATGAGAGAGTAAAACATAGTTTTTGTATTGTTGAGAACTTAATCTACTAAAGTTTCACACTTGGTCTTCTTTGGAATCTTATCTTGACTCATCCCCAGACCGTCAGCCAGGTACAAATCAAAATGATCCACTCCCTTTCGATATTTTGAGCACTCATGCAATGGATGAGCGTAAGCAAGAAAGTCGACACTTAGGATGGCAAATAGAGAAAAATGATAGAGGGGGAAGACAAAAAAGGTGTGAAAGGCTCACATCAATGAGGACAATCATCGGCGAGAGAAAGCCAAATGATAGATATGATGTGAGGAGTAGGGATTGCCATGCAACGGATGCACATATGAGCTAAGGTAAGCTCTCCAATGGAACTAGTGGGGGTGCATCCAACTTGCTTGCTCAAGAAGACCTAGAGCTCTTTTGAGGAGGCTCATCATTGGAATATACAAGCCAAGTTCTATAGTGTAAAGGTCCCCACATAGCTATATGCATAAATGATAATCTCTATGGAGTACAAGGTATAAGATGGAGTACGAGTGTGGATCTCTCAAAAGAAATAGTAGTGTGCCCCCTTCTCTCTTTTTATTTCTTTTTCTTTTTTTTCTTTTTTTTTATTTTTTTTGTGGCCTCAATGGCTCTTTCTATTTATCTCTCATTTGTCCTATTTGGGATCTTTTGATTTTGTCCTCTTTGGGATCTTTTGATTTGTCCTCTTTGGGATCTTTTCCTCACTTTAGGGGCAACACTCTATGTATTACAAGAATTATAGAAGATCTTTCACACTTTACAAAAGTACTCAACATAAAGAAAATGAAACTATCATGATGTATGCAAATGTATGCCTCTGCCAGTGTAGCAGGATATGCAATGATACTAGCGCGTCATGTAGCAATGATTAGGGAAAGGCCCAACTAGCATGCGGCACATCGATCAAGCAAAAAGCATGTATGACATGAAGATCAAGTCATGAGAAGATGGATGTTGCATGGCAATGTATCTCGGAAAGGCTATGGAAATGCCTTAATAGGTAGGTATGGTGGCTGTTTTGAGGAAGGATATAATGAAGCTTATGATGACAGAGCGTATCATGCCAAGGATTTGGATGCACCGGCGAATTATGTGCCAACTCTCGAGGTGAGAAAGGGCAATGCACGGTACCGAAGAGGCTAGAAAAATATGGATAGGTGGAAGTGTCAACTTTCGAATACTCACATTAGTCCGAAGAACTCATGCACTTATTATCGGTAACTCTCAATCTAATTAGGAGGTTCACAAAGAGACAAGTACCCCGAGGAGGTGTGTATGGGGGTTTGGTTACCCTTGCGCATCCTCGACCCATGGTACGTGAGTGTACTCTAATATTCGATCCCTCCAAAGATTAGTGATCCATTTAGTAGCTAAAGTTCTCAACTATTTTGTAGGTTTTCGAAAATAAACACGGATTGCCCAAAATACGACATCTATCACTAATAGGCTAAAGCTCTTGACACCAAAAGTTCAGACATTACTCATGGCAATACCTCAAAACTATTGCAAGTTACTACTAAAATTAAATAGCAACCTTAATTACCTACTTTAAGTTAAGACACACAACTCAGTGCAACAGACAAACTCTCTTAACAAGATAAACATGAAAACTCAAGAGAGTTCAGCAACCAACTAAACAAAAGCTCTTTAAAAATAAAAGCATGAAAACTAAGAGCTAAACATGACAGTAGCTATGGAAAGACAAAGAACACACACAGCAAAGATAAGCATGAAAATCCTATGTTGTGTTCTAGGTTGAAGTGGAGCGTGTTTCTCTCCCACACAAAGAAAGCTGGGTTCTAACTTGTTATGAACAGCAAGCAAAGCTAAAGAAAACTAAAAAGGAAACTAAAAGCAAGACGCTCCAAGCATAGCACATAACGCATGAAGTGATTAAAATATAGTGGAACGAAAGATGAACTGATAATTGTTGATGGAGAAGGGGATGCACGGGGGCATCCCCAAGCTTAGACGCTTGAGTCTTCTTGAATATTTCTTGGGGGTGCACGGGGGCATCCCCAAGCTTGAGCGTTTGACCCTCCTGAATCTTTTTATCATCTTCCCTCGCACACTTGAAAACTCCCTTCATACATAACTCATCATAATCTGATTAGCGAGGTTAGTACCCGTAATAAAATAACTTTTCCCTGCTGGAAATAAAGATAATCTTGAAGAGCTACAGTTTCTCAAGATTGCCAAAAGGTTTTTGCAAAGAAAAAGCAAGCTCAAGGTTTGCAAAACGAAGAAAAGGCAAAACAGGACAGAATCTGTGAAAAACAGACCAGCAGGTAGTAAATAAATTTTTCGGGGCACTTCTGCAACTCAAATCAAAAAACTCAGAACAGACGCCCGAAAGCCAATTGTATAGAGCACGCTGTCAAAAAAATCAGATCAAAAAGATGATTTGGTGATTTTATACGAATTTTTCTGTCCAAGGACAGAATCTGTTTTCTGGACTGCACGTCACAACTTTTGAACTTTCTTGCAATCAGAGGCTAAACTTGGCACAAAGTTGAAAAGAAAAGATACAATGATGATGCTACTATATTAACAAACATCAAGACACAACAAAAGCAAAATAAAACTTTATTCATTGTGGGCTGCCTCCCAAAAGCGCTTTTCTTTTATGCCTTTAAGCTAGGCATAAGACTTTAATGATGCTCTCGTAGGAATAAGAGTTGAAGAACAAAAGAGAGCATCAAGAAGCAAATACCAAACACATTTAAGCCTAACATGCTTCCTATGCATAGGAATATTGCAATAGAATAATTCATTGAAGCACAAAGCAATAAGCATAGGAAGACAAAACAAGTGCAGCTTCAAAACCTTCAACATAAAGAGAGGGAACTTGATATTATTGAAATATATATAAGCATATGTTCCCTTCTCATAATAGTTTTTAGTGGGATCGCGAATAAACTCAACAATATAAGCATCACATAAAGCATTGTTACCATGATCCACATGCAAAAAGGTACTCTTACTCTCCACATAAGCATAATCTTTCTCATTAGGAATAGAGAGAGTAAAGCAATCATAACCATCATGATAATCATCATATTTAGGAGGCATATCATAATCATAATAAATTTTATCCTCAATAGTAGGTGGACTAAAAAGCTCACATTTATCATTGTAATCATCATATATAGGAAGCAAAGTATCATCAAAGTAAATTTTCTCTTCAAAAGTTGGGGGACTAAAAATGTCATGTTCATCAAACGTGTCATCCCCAAGCTTAGAGCTTTCCATGTCATTAGCAATATTGATATTCAAAGAAAGCATACTAATAACATCACCACCATCATGATTGTTATGCAACTAATAAAGTTCCATAGGTTTTTTAATTTTCTCTTCAAACACATCATGTCCCAAAGCAAGGTAGAGCTTATAAAGCTCTCTCATATTTTTGTTGTTTTCCATTAAGCAAAACTAGTAAAATAAAAACAAGAAACAAAAAGATTTAATTGCAAGATCTAGAGAAGGTACCTTCACTTACCTCTTTGTTTAAAGGTGAGCACTTCTGCCTCACCAAAGGCAAAAAGGACTAGACATAATGCCAACTAAAAGCAAGATAACTATTTTTGTGGTTTTTGGTAAGGGACACTAAAGCAAAAATTGAAAGGTAAACTAACAAGACTAAAAAGCAAAGATAAAAGATAGCGTGCAACTCCCCTATCTTGAAGAGTTGAGTCCCCGGCAACGGCGCCAGAAACTTGCTTGATGGCTTCTCGCCCCTCGTTGGTTACCCCAAGTGGAAGGTTTGAGATGTAGCGTAGCGGCAAATTTCCCTTGGCAAAGATACCAAGGATCGAATCCCGTGAGACTCCGAGGGTCGACAAGAAGGTGTCAATAGCGCCAGAAACTTTTGCTTGACAGGACCTGCACACAGATACAAATAACTTTGCTCCCAACGAGTACAGAGAGGTTGTCAATCCCTCCAGCATTGTCGTTTACAAAGGATCAAACGCAAGAGATAATAGTGATAGGTATGACTGCAACTAGGAAATAAGAACAGGAAGTAAATAGCGGGTGTGATCAGTGATGGTAATATGGACCGGGGTCCCATGATGTTCACTAGTGATGTCTCTCTCCCAGAAGACGATAAAACAGCTAAGGGAGTGCTAGGCTTCTCGCCCCTCGTTGGTTACCCCAAGTGGAAGGTTAGAGATGCAGTGTAGCAGAAGTTTTCCCTTGGTAATACCAAGGATCGTTTTCCCTGAGACTCCCAGTTTCAACAAGAAGGTGTCAACTGCTAACGGCGTCGGATATTAGCAATCAACGTGGACCTGCACACAGATACAAATAACTTTGCTCCCAACGAGTACAGAGAGGTTGTCAATCCCTCCGGCCTTGTAGTTTACAAAGGATCAAACGCAAGTGATAGTAGTGATAGATATAATTGCAATAGTAAATAAAAAGCGGAAAAGTAAATAGCGGATGTGATCAATGATGGTAATATGGACCGGAGTCTCATGATGTTCACTAGTGATGTCTCTCTCCCAAAAGACGATAAAACAACTATGTGAGGTAAACGAATTACAGCTGGGCAATTGACAGGACCATGTGCGCAAACCAATGCTGACTACATTGCAAGAAAGGTTGAGGTTCAAAGCATGGGCGGTACGCCGAGGTAAGTAGACCGAAATCCATCTGCATCTACTACTAATCATCCACCTTGAGATATCTATCCAGAACATCTCGCTGGTATTAAGTTGCGAGTCCCACCCATAGTGTAAACTCAAAGCAACAGACAACTGCATTAAAA
>LR738715.1:154427124-154445963 GCA_902687465.1 Secale cereale | reverse complement strand
CCCCCCCCCGGCTGTACTTCGGGCGCACGGTAGCTTCTGGAACGCTGATTTTTTATATAATTTTTCTGGATTTTTCCTGGCAGTTCTCGTAATGTGAAAACCTGAAATACAAAAATAGCCGAAAACAGAAACTGGCACTGGGGTGCACTGAGTTAATAGGTTAGTCCAAATATGATCAAAAGTGTATGGAAGTGTATAAATAACATAGCAATATCACCCAAAGGAGGCATGGAGCAAGCAGAAATTATAGATACGTTTTGGACGTATCAGCGAGGTAAACAAATTACAGCTGGGCAATTGACAGGATTATGTGCGCAAACCAATGCTAACTATGTTGTAAGAAAGGTAGAGGCTCAAAAGCATGGGCGGTACGCCAAGGCAAGTAGACCGAAATCCATCTGCATCTACTACTAATCATCCACCTTGAGATATCTATCCAGAACATCTCGCTGGTATTAAGTTGCGAGTCCCACCCAAAGTGTAAACTCAAAGCAACAGACAACTGTATTAAAAGAACTTTGCGTAAAGTAAACAATCCTTGCACCCGCAAGTACAAGCACCGTTGTTTTCCCCCTTGTGGCAACAGCACATCCCCTAGACTCATGTTTCTGTCAGTCAAGCTAGTCATCGAGGGGCATGAACCCACAATCAAGCATAACGTTCCCTCTTGGAGTTACTACCTATTACTCGGCCAAAGCAATAAACAGCAACGGAGAACATGCAAGAATTACTCAAGAACATAAATATAAAAGAGGTGAATCAAATATATTACTCACACACAATCTGAACATAATCTCATAATCCATCGGATCCCAGCAAACTCAGCATAGCAACAGCATAAAGATTACATATGTGCCTCGATCATGTAGGGCAGCTCACGAGGTCTAATCGATGAAGAACAAAGAGGGGAGGAGAACATCACATAGCTACTGGTCATGGACCCATGGTCCAAGGGAGACTACTCACAACTCATCCGGGAAGCGTCCATGGTGGTGGAGAAACTCCCGGTGGTGGTTCTCCCCTCCGGCAGGGTGCCGGGAAGAGTTCTCCTGGTGCTCCCGATCTTGGAAGCGCGGCGGCGGCGGAACAGAGATGAGATCGCGAAAAAGGGTTCCGTCCTCCAGGGTTTCGGGACGCGTGCAATATATATGCCAAAGGGGGTCACCAGAGGCGGAGGTGGGGCCCCAGGCGCCCCCCCTGGCGCGGCCAGGGGTGGGGCCGCGCCGGGTGTCCGCCTGGGCCACCCCAGGCTCCCCTCTGGCCCTGCCTTGGTTTTTCTGGAAGCTCCCGATACGCTGATTTTTCCTGTATTTTTCCCGGAATTTTTAGGGCACTTTTAACATGGGGGAAACCTGAAATAGAAAAACAGCAGAAAACAGGAACTGGCACTGTGGTGCACTGAGTTAATAGGTTAGTCCAAATATGATCAAAAGTGTATGGAAGTGCATAAATATCATAGCAATATCACACAAAAGAGGCATGGAGCAAGCAGAAATTATAGATACGTTTTGGACGTATCAATCAACTCATACAATAATGTATAACTCATCATGTCTTGACCATCTCACATCACAACATGCCCTGCAAAAACAAGTTAGTTGTCCTCTACTTTGTTGTTGCAAGTTTTACGTGGCTGCTACGGGCTTAGCAAGAACCATTCTTACCTACGCATACAAAAACCACAACGATTTTTCGTCAAGTATGTGATGTTTTAACCTTCACAAGGAGCGGGCGTAGTCACCCTCGATTCGGCTAAAGTGAGAGAGACAGACACACGCCAGTCACCTTTAAGCAACGAGTGCTTATAACAGTGAAACCAGTCTCACGTAAGCGTACGTGTAATGTCGGTCTGGGCCGCTTCATCTCACAATGCCGCCGAACCAAGGTATGACATGCTGGTAAGCAGTATGACTTGTATCGTCCACAACTCACTTGTGTTCTACTCGTGCATATCATCTACGCATAGACCTGGCTCATGATGCCACTGTTGGGGAACGTAGTATTTCTAAAAAATTCCTACGATCACGCAAGATCTATCTACCAGATGCATAGCAACAAGAGGGGAGAGTGTGTCTACGTACCCTGGTAGACCGAAAGCGGAAGCGTCTAGTAACGCGGTTGATGTAGTCGAACTTCTTCGCGATCCAACCGATCAAGCACCGAACGTATGGCACCTCCGCGTTCAGCACACATTCAGCTTGATGACGTCCCACGAGCTCTTGATCCAGTTGAGCTTCACGGGAGAGTTTCGTCAGCACGACGATGTGGTGACAGATATGATGAAGCTACCGGCGCAGGGCTTCGCCTAAGCACTGCAACGGTATGACCGAGGTGTGTTTCTGTGGAGGTGGGCACCGCACACGGCTAGAACAATGTTTCTTCTATGTCTTTGGGTGCCCCCTGCCCCCGTATATAAAGGAGCAAGGGGGAGGCGCGGCTGGCCTTCTAAGGCGCGCCAGGAGTAGGATTCCTACTCCTAGTAGGAATAGGAATCCCCTTTCCTATTCCTACTAGGAGTAGGAAAGGAAGGGGAAGAGAAGAAGGAAGAAGAGGGGTGCCTCCCCCCTTTCCTAGTCCAACTAGGATTCCTAGGGGGAGGGTGCGGCCAGCCCTATGGGCTGCCTCTCTCTATTCCCTCAATGGCCCACTATGGCCTATACTTCCTCGGGGGGGTTCCGGTAACCCCTCTGGCACTCCGGTTAAATCCGAAACTTTTCCGGAACACTTCCGGTGTCCGAATATAGTCGTCCAATATATCAATCTTTACGTCTCGGACATTCCGAGACTCCTCATCATGTCCGTGATCTCATCCGGGACTCCAAACTACCTTCGGTAGATCAAAACACATAACTCATAATACCGATCGTCATCAAACGTTAAGCGTGCGGACCCTACGGATTCGAGAACTATGTACACATGACCGAGACTCATCTCCGGTCAATAACCAATAGCGAAACCTGGATGCTCATATTGGCTCCTACATATTCTACGAAGATCTTTATCGGTCAAACCGCATAACAACATACGTTGTTCCCTTTGTCATCGGTATGTTACTTGCCCAAGATTCGATCGTCGGTATCTCAATACCTAGTTCAATCTCGTTACCGACAAGTCTCTTTACTCGTTCTGTAATACATCATCCCGTGACTAACTCATTAGTCATTTGCTTGCAAGGCTTATTATGATGTGTATTACCAAGAGGGCCCAGAGAAACCTCTCCGACACTCGGAGTGACAAATCCTATTCTTGATCTATGCCAACACCACGAACACCTTCGGAGACACCTATAGAGCATCTTTATAATCACCCAGTTACGTTGTGACGTTTGATAGCACACAAGGTGTTCCTCCGGTATACTGGAGTTGCATAATCTCATAGTCATAGGAACATGTATAAGTCATGGAGAAAGCAATAGCAGTAAAACTAAACGATCATAGTGCTAAGCTAACGGATGGGTCTTGTCCATCACATCATTCTCCTAATGATGTGATCCCATTGATCAAATGACAACTCATGTCAATGGCTAGGAAACATAACCATCTTTGATCAATGAGCTAGTCTAGTAGAGGCATACTAGGGACACTCTGTTTTGTCTATGTATTCACACATGTACTAAGTTTCCGGTTAATACAATTCTAGCATGAATAATAAACATTTATCATGATATAAGGAAATAAATAATAATTTTATTATTGCCTCTAGGGCATATTTCCTTCACTAGTCCTAGCCTAACCAACTCATGCTGAACAACATAGTGCATCGTCATCAAGCTCAATACATTGGCAATGGATACTTTTATTACACAAAGTATTTCTCTCGCGTGATTGTTGGTACTATTTGTATCGCCTACATGTTTGTCAAGATTATCGGGTTTACCCCAGTTTCTCCGTCCACCATTTACAAAGCTGTCACCCCCCGTCCCCTGACACTCTGTTGTTGTTATTGTTGTTGTTGTTCTTATTGTAGATTGGGTTGTGTTGGATGAAGAGTATCCACAGTCAAATGTCACGGTCTAAGCATAATGGCAACACACCAAATGACGCTAAATCCTAGAATCATATGCCTTTTTGACAGGTAGAATCGGTTGTTTTGCTTAACGAAGGAGGAGGTTAAGGAGGAAGCAGAAGGGGAAACGAGAGATGACACTTCAGGAGTCTGAACATCGATGCCTTGTCTGTCGGCTCCATTGTGCTTAATTCTAACACCACACACACATGTGGGAGATGGTTTCCTGGATAGGTGGGTGCTAACCATGTCGGCTCCTCAGTATGGGCTGGTCGAGGACCCCCAGATGACCAACCAGCGGGCCACATTCATCGGGCTCCGTGAATTAATCAAGATGGAATCTTACGAAGACTCGGCGCACACTCTAAGGCACAAATGCCATCTTCGTCATGTTTATCCCCATATGTAACCGACCTAGGTGTAACCCTAGGTACCCCGGTGTCTATATAAGCCAAGGGGTTTAGACCATAGAGATACATTCATTCACACATACAATCACGAGGTAGATCAACATGTACTTTGTACCCCATCCACAACCAATATAATATAAGCATGACGTAGGGTTTTACCTCCTCGAGAGGACCCGAACCTGGGTAAACATCGTGTCACTTCACTGTCATGTTACCAAGGCTACCAGGTCGGGACCCCCTACCCAAGATCTATCGGATTCGACTCCATGAGTGATAGGTACGGAGTTACAAGGTTGTTTATGTTGGGGAACGTAGCAGAATTCAAAAAAATTCTAAGCTTACACCAAGATCCATCTAAGGAGACATCTAGCAACGAGCATATGAGAGTGCATCGACATACCGTTTTGTAGATCGTGAGCGGAAGCTTTCGAAGAAGCGTGGATGAAGTACGTACTCTTCGCGTTCTTCGTCACCGATGATCTAGCGCCGAATTGATGTCTACACACGCTTCTACTCTTGTAGACTATGTTGGGCCTCCAAGCGCAGAGGTTTGTAGGACAGTAGCAATTTCCCTCAAGTGGATGACCTAAGGTTTATCGAACTCAGGGAAGTAGAGGTTGAAGATGGTCTCTCTCAAGCAACCCTGCAACTAAGATACAAGAAGTCTCTTGTGTCCCCAACACACCTAATACAACTAGGAGTTGTATAGGTGCACTAGTTCGGTGAAGAGATGGTAAAATATGGATGATAGGAGTGGCAAAGCAAAGTAATATAAATATTTAATAAAAAGTGCAGCAAGCAAACAAGTGGTAAACGTGAGCACAAATGGTATTGCAATGGTGGAAACAAGGCCTAGGGTTCATACTTTCACTAGTGGCAACTCCCAACAACATTAACATAATCGAATCACATGATATTTCCCATAAAACATGCAAAGGGTACACACTCAGAGGTCATTCCTTCGTGGTCAAGAGAGGACGAGAATTATGTAGGGCTACAAAAGCACACCTCAAAGTTCGTAGTTCTCAATCTAAGGATTTCCCAATGTCACCGCGGCCATCCAAAGAGAGTTCCACAATCACCACAACATATCTAAAGGATAGTCAAAGACAAGCACCAAGAGACTCTCAATCTTCAATCAACACACAAGAGAGGAAATCACTCATGAAAATACTTTTCTAATCCATGTCCAATAGACCGCTGTCACCTTGGTCTCGGGGATTATACTAGATAAAGACAAGTGAGTACATCAATCCAATACATAGAGGAAGGGGAAATATCATGGGATCACCCTAGATTAACATAGCCTATGATCACAACGAAGATCACATCATGGGAGAGAGAATTGACCACATAGCTACTGGTAAGAACCTCAGCCCCGAGGGGGAACTACTCCCGCCTCATGGAGGGAGGAAGCAACGTCGATGGAGATGAATCCGGGGGCACTTCCCCGTCCCGGCAGGGTGCCGGCGCAGGAATTCTGGTCCCCCGAAGCTTGATGGCGATGGCGGCGGAGATCGGAATCGCGTCTAGGGAAAAGGGGTCTGGAATCAGGGTTTCCTCGACGGACCTTAAATATATGCCAAAGGGGGTCACCAGAGGGGGTCAGGGGTGCCCAGGCGCCCCCCCGGCGCGGCCCAGGGGGGCCGCGTGGGCAGGCCGCCTGGAACCCCTGTGGGTCCCCCCCGGCTGTACTTTGGCCGCACGGTAGCTCCTGGAACGCTGATTTTTTATATATTTTTTCTGGATTTTTCCTGGCAGTTCTCGTAACGTGAAAACCTGAAATACAAAAACAGCCGAAAACAGAAACTGGCACTGGGGTGCACTGAGTTAATAGGTTAGTCCAAATATGATCAAAAGTGTACGTAAGTGTAGAAATATCATAGCAATATCACCCAAAAGAGGCATGGAGCAAGCAGAAATTATAGATACGTTTTGGACGTATCAACATCCCCAAGCTTAATTCCTGCTCGTTCTCGAGTAGGTAAATGATAACAAGAATAATTTCTGTGGTGACATGCTATTAACCATATAGGACTTATTCATAGTCATATGACAAAAGCTTACTGAGACAATGAATCTGTAGTAATTGAGTTGCCTCATGAGAAAATCACAAATGACTGAAAGTTTTACAACATGACATTGAAGCATCAAATAGATTTGCAATGAACATGATGTGCAAATATGATAAAGTGATATCTAGCTTGCCCCCTTTAGTGAAGCAAAACATAAATGCAGGGGCACCTCCAAGGTTTAAGTGATGACTAGATACAATGATTTCAGAATAAACGATATCACAATCATGCAAAAGACAATGCTACTTTGGAACAATGCACATTACACTCAGAATGACAATCATGCTCTCAGTAGTTGGTGCTTCATGTGCTAGAGCTTTTTATTTTGAAAACATAGAAGCAATTTTGTCAACGGTAGTAGTACTTCATATGTGTCATGCATAAGACGTCCTATAAGTTGCAAGCCTCATGCATCGTATACCAATAGTGCTCGCACCTTGTCCTAATTAGCTCGGATTTTCATGGGTTATCATTGCATTACATATGTTTCAACCAAGTGTCACAAAGGGGTACCTCTATGCCACCTGTACAAAGGTCCAAGGAGATAAATCGCATTTGATTTCTCGTTTTTGATAGATCTCAACTTGAGGACATCCATACCGGGACAACATAGAAAATAGATGATGGACTCCTCTTCAATGCATAAGCATATTCTCATAAGAGATTGAGGATTAATGTCCAAGCTAAAACTTCCACCATGATACATGGCTTTGGTTGGCGGCCCAATGTTCTTCTCTAACAATATGCATACTCATTCAACCCACGGCAAATCACCCTTACTTCAGACAAGACGAACATGCATAGCAACTCACATGATATTCAACAAAAGTGTGACAGTTGATGGCGTCCCCAGAAACATGGTTACCGCTCAGCAAGCAACTTATAATAAATAAGATACATAGGCAACATATTCTTTACCACAATAGTTTTTAAGCTACTTTCCCATGAGCTATGTATTGCAAAGTTAGTTCGCTTAGTACAGGTGGAGGTTAGCAAAAGACTGGGAGCGACCAACTAAGAGAGCAATGACGGTCATAATCATGCAGAGCGACAAAGCAATATTGAATCAGGCATGGTAGTTATATCGCTACTCAGAAATAAAAGATCATCAAGGCTTGACAGAGTTTCTTTACAGTCTTAAATATGCGTGAGCATACGCCAAGTCAATCAAAATAAATTCTCAAAGGAAGATATTACTAAAGCATACCACATCATTGGCAAACAAATCATGTTGGTACTCCAACAACACATTGGGAACCCCCTAGCTATTTGAGACTAACCACAAGAAAACCTGAACTACTAAGCGCCATTATGCACGTAGCATCTTTTGTAGGAGATATGCCCTAGAGGCAATAACAAATGTTATAAATTATCTCTCTGTTCATAATTAAGTTTATATTCCATGCTATAACTGCTATGGTTCTCGAGTCTGCAAATAAAACGAGGCTCGGAGGAAGACTCATATGCACGTGTGGAATAATAAACGATAAAATGTATTCCTAGTCTGGCCTCTAAGACTAGCTCAAGTGTTGCATGATGGTTCTGTTTTCCTGATCATGGGCATGTCTATGCCAGCAACTTTGAGGGCACAATGTTAGCAGAACATTTGTGTTGAATCGACCCGAATTGATGTTATGCTATGAGTTACATTCGTCACAAGTTAATGGTTAATAACACAGGAAGTTAATGTTTGCATAATTCCTTAGACCATGAGAGTATCGAGTTCCTTCATGCTTGATTCATGAACTTTGGGGTTTGTTAAACGTCATCCGTAACTGGATGGCTATTACGGCGGCTTACGGGTTCATGGGAAAGTATGGCAAGTAATGAGATAGCTCAAGATTGGGATTTGCTCCTCCGACGATGGAGAGATATACTCGGGCCCTCTCGGTGTAACGGTATCCATCATCGTCTGGCCAGACACAGGGTGATTTGATCACTGGGATGCCGGAACACGAAAACGAGAAAAGAGAACAAAACCGGTAACGAGGTAACTTGCATAGTGGACAAAGTGTTTGCCCACGGGGATGCAATAAATCTCACCTCGGGTGTTTGTGACATATCGCGAAGCAAAAGGAATAGCACACAGCAACTGGAGGTTCACTCGAATATTCATTCGTGTGGGTATAGGGGGTCAATATGGGTGTCCACGGCTCCGATGTTGATCATTGATCGGAAGGGGTTCCGGGTCATGTCTATACTTCACCGAACCTATAGGGTCACACGCTTAAGGGTCATCTATCTGCTGAATACTAGACAGGGAGTCTGAGAGAAAATCACCGAAAAAGTTTCGGAGACAACGGAAGAGTTCCGGAGAGAGAACACCGAAAGAGTTTCGGTAAAACCGAAAATATGTTTCGGAATATATTATTAGGTCAAAAAGGGTTTCGGCACCGCATGGAAATTATCAGAGGGTGCCAGAATTGGTCTGGGAACTTCTGGGAATTTTCAGAGAGAAAAACCGGAAATGTTCCGAAACTGCCGTAACCGCTGTTAATGCTTTTCGCTGATAAAAACCACAGCACCGAAAATGTTTCGGATCATGCCCAGAATAATTTTAGAGGGTACCGGAAATGTTCTGGGACCTTCTGGAATTTTTCAGAAAAAAGTTTCGCGGAAAACATCTTGTCTCAGCGCGAGGGGACAAGATCCCACGAATCGGGGGTTGCATGTTTGGTGGCTTTTTGTCTAGGGAGCATGCATGTTTCATGGAGACATGTTGGTGGCTTGTTGGGGGGGCCCCCCCCAATGGGGGACAAGGTGTTGGGCTGCCATGGGAGTGTCCCCTTGGTGCCCCCCTTGTGTTACCTTTTTACCCTTCCATGTTGGACATGTAGCATGGGTAGTTTGGTATTTCCTCCACCACCCCACCCCTTGCCTTGGCCTATAAATAGAGATGGAGGGGCAGCCCTCCACACACACTCCTTGCTCTCTCATACACATGCCATGCAATGATCTGGCTTCTTCTCTCCCTCCCACGAAAAGAGTTTCGTAGAGCCGAAAGGCTGTCTGGGTTCCGGCAGGAACTAGTTCTGGACGGCGAAGCCCTGCCGGATAGATGACACCGTATGTGTGCAACCCCGTAGAGAGGTCGTAGTTTCGATCTTTGTGCCCGAGGGGCTGTTTTGAGAGTGCCTCCCGAAGGGCTGTCCAAGTGACGGTCCGAGTTCTGTGAGTCCTCCCGTAGGGCTGTCCGAGTGACCGTTCGAGTTTCGAAGGTCCTCCCGAAGGGCTGTCCGCGACACCATCCGGGGGACTGTTCGACCGTCTCCCGGAGGGCTGTCCGAGGAGAAGATGAGGGTATACATCCTCGCGGTTGGGAGGTTGTAAATCCTAGCTGCGGGGATCTGCACCAACGATCGTCATCGACTCTACTTCCGCTGCTCTACGAGTCGGTAACGAATATGATCAAAACCTTGTATGCAGTCTTCATAGTGGTCCTGGGCTGGTGCGTAGGTCGGAAATTTTTGTTTTCTGCTGCGTTACCCTACAGTGGCATCATGAGCCGTGCTATGCGTAGATGCAGGTTGCGATCTAGAATACATGGAGATGTATGGGTGTTGCACAATATAATTAGGTAGTAGATAAGATCTATTACTGAAAATTATTTGTGCGGGTAGCAGATGAAATCTGTTACCTGATGTTCTTGTTGCTTCCCTTAAATTTGCGTAGTCCTGATCTTGACAGCATTGTGGAATCTGACAAAGTTCTGGCAATCCGCGATCCTTTCATGCTGCTCCTGAGTATGTCGATTGACAGATCAACGAAGTGCTAACAGTTCTTTGGGTTCCACTTTAGTCAAAGAAAGATGGATGTTTCGCAGACGAAAGGGCAATGCAGATATGATCTGCACGGGGTTCTTGCGTATGATGAAGTTCAGTATGGGGCTCGAGATTTTATTATCTCGTGTTTCATACGCCCCGCAAAGTTAATCTAGCGACTTGAATTATCATGCTTGATGATGGACGTTGGTAGCTTCGGTTTGTTTCGAAACCTTAGAAGCCACGTAAGATAAACTTTTGCCCGAACCGATTAGAGACGTCTAACTTGGTTTTGCAGGAGGGTTTGCATGTGCATGTGATGTGGTATAGCAGTGCTCATGTATGAGATGGCTATATAATGTAAATTGATTAACATGACCTGCGTGTCATGATTCGGCATGATGGCTGGAGCCATATGATTGCACTTTAATGACCTGCGTGTCAACCTTGTGTAATGCATTTATTTTATCTGCTATAGAGATAGCAATATTATCTGGTGCATCGACAAGGTGGTGGCAATCTTCGCGAAGGTGAACACCGACGCAAGTGCCGAAGACAAAGAATACAAGACTTCTCCGTCAGAAAGGGCTATACCATATCATGCTATTATGAATTGCCTGAGATGTTTATCCCTTTGATGCACCCTTCTTGATTGCGCCGTAGTCGCTTTTTATTAGGGTGATCTCTCACAAAAATATCAAGTAGTTAGTGTTCTCCCAAGTGTAGCACCGTCACGGCACCTAACTTTTCGGGGTATCACAGGATCTCCCTGGGTGCGAACGATTAGGGATGTGTGAGGCGGGTGAGTTGAGACCTCGCAGCGAGATCACTTGGTTGTCTTGACGTTCTGGAAGGATCTCCCTGAGCTCGGAACACGCCCATCGAAAGATGAACAAGAGTCACATAGAGATGTGATCGGCAAGTTTGCCTACCGATTGAAATTCTCGTCATCAGTGATGTCCACATCAATGGCGTTTGAATTGAAATGCGGATCTTGAATCACTCACAATCAATTATGAGAGATATTGATTTGAGTGGGAGCGCACTGCAGAATTAACTTGTTTAATTCTCTGTGCAATTAATTTTGAACACTGTCTAAGTGTGGTTTTGCATAAAAGTTGTAGAATAATGGCTCGCGTTTCCACCTTCCCTATTAAAATTGAATAGCTGTTAAATATCTGGTTAAATCTTTACGGTTGGTAACGTAATGTGAGGATTGTCCTCAAGAGTGCCGAGAAGGACTTTGTCATATCGCATACTTTCGGTATTCTCCCGCTAATGCTATGGATCATGTGACTCTCGTCCTTCGATCCAAAAGCTAGAATTCCATTTTTTAGTCAAGTGCAATATGTTTGCTTCCATGAGACCCGAACTTCAAAAGTTTGGATAGTTATGTGATATTCATGGAATCTGAAAATCATTTTCAGAGACAGACAAAGGCTGAAAGATATGAGATATCCAAAGCAGTGTTTGTTTGCAAACTATTAGTAAAGGAGTTTACTATGCATTAGACTGATAAGAGAGGGATCCAGTAGAACGCCTGTCATATGATGAAAGGTGAATAAAACAACAACTTAAAGAGAAAGGAAGTGTCCGAAGGGTGTTAGTAAGATTTTCACGCCTAGGAAGTCCGGGGCTAACGCCACTCTTAAGTTGGGTGCTTCTTCTGAGAGTAGGAGAAATACTAAAAGTTAAACTGTTAGAAGTATAATGGTAAAAAGAAAGAAGACTGGAATATCCAGCTCATGTATGAATGTCATACAAGTTTTTGATGTATAGAAGGCTGGTCAAAGATATAGTCCTTGGGAATTATGATTAATTTGTTGATCACTAATTCTTGGGTATTGTGAGTTAATCACAAAGATACCCGCTCGATTGCATTCTGATACAACTCGATGTAAGAACTACTATGGCCTAAGACACTAGCCAGGAATGAGGTTTAGGTATACACAGGGAACATAGTAAATGTTACTATACCTTCCATCGGTGTATTACCGTCTGTATTTATTTTCATAATTCATTTAGAGTTTTACACACTCTAGCCCATTGCATAAGGTATCTTGCAAGAAGGTTGTTCATAAGAGAACTTCTGATGTTCGGTGTTATGAACAACATAAGGGCCATACTTTCATTATGAATGAGATGTATGTTATGAATGTTGATAATAATATATTACCTCTGTGTTTATTTTCATAATTCATTTTAGAGTTTCATACACTCTAGCCCATTGCACAGTGTTTTTGCAAAAGAGGTTATTCATAAAAACAACAATTGTTGTTCAGTATTATGAATAACATGAAGGGCCATGCTTCCATCTAAGATGGGATGTATGTTATGAATATTGATGGTAATATGATACATCCATAACACTGACGCTAAATGTCGCAAGACTAAAAGAATACCACACAGGTGTGGCACTGCATTTGGTCACATTGGAGAAACCCGCATGGAAAATTCCATTATGATGGATTTTGAAGTCGTTTGATTTTGAATCATCTGACACTTGCAACTTTCCTCCGAAAAGTGAAGTGACTGAAATACCGTTCATAGGCCATAAGGAACGAATAACAAACTTATTGGTGATCATACATTTGATGTGTGTAGTCCAATAAATGTTGTTAGTAGTGGATTTATCTATCTTCAGAAATGACTCAAGTAGATATATGGATATTTACTTGATGAGACGTAAGTCTGATCTTTTGAAATCATTCGAAAGGTTTTCAAAAATGAAGTAGAAGTTATTGTAACAAGAAAATTATGTTTCTACAATTCGATTGCAGAAAGGAATATTTGAGTTACAAGTTTAGCGAATGTCTGATGAGTTGTGAAAGGGGTTTCATAACTTACACTTCCCGGAACACCACTACAAAGTGGAAAGTCTGTGGAGATGTAATCGAACCATTTAAGACATGGTGAGATCACAGATGACATAAATAAATTTGCCATTATCCCTTTTAAGGAGTGATGCTTTAGAGACTGCGGCTTTTACACTGAAAAGAGCTCCATCGGGTCTGTTGAAATGAAGCCATGGTATGGTACGCCCAACCATGTTATATCTTTTCTTAACATTTGGAATATGGGGCTTGTGAAAAGGTTACAAACCTATTCCAAATCAGACAAGTGCTACTTTGTAGGTTATCCCAAGCAATTGGGTATTCCTCCCTCACTATACCGAGGCAAATAGTTTTGCCACGAAACGGTATGCTTTTAAAGAGAATGGTTCTTTCAAAAAGGGTGAGTGGGAGGACAGTGCAAACTCGACGAGATAACAGTATCTTCGTCATCAGGTCAAAGGAAAGAAACCTTAAAAGTAATTCTGGAGTTTCCTACTGCGACTGATACGAAAGTCTCTACAATATAATGTATGGACTTCGGTCGAACTTGCAGCTGAACCACGTAGGCAAGGCTCGTGCAAACCTCTCAGGTGCGCAGACGAGATATTGTTGTTGGACAACAGTATACCTATGATACACAAAGGAAGCGTTGATGGGCCCTGACTCCGGAATTGGCTAAATGCCAATACAATCCGAGATAGTTTCCATATAAGTTATTCAAGATTAAAACCTTGATACACCTTTCGGAAGACTTAGAGTCTAACGAATATTTATGGAACTTAAAACTGATACGGATAAAAATGTTTATCCATAAAGCTCGACTTGTTGCAATAACAAGTTCAAGGAGTTGACTACGATGAGGTTGTTTCATCGTAGCGATGCTTAAAGTCGGTTCGGGTTGAACTAGCAATTAATACATATTTCAATCTTGAGATATGAAACATGGATGACAAAAGGATTTCCATCTGATGGAAATGAAACCTAGGACTTGTATGTGATACAGTCCAAAGTAGGTTGTCGATCCAGAGGATGCTAGTAGGTATGCAAACTTCAGAGTTCCAGCGATGGACAGAAGAGAGCAAAATGGAGTTGGAATCTTCGTGTTTTGATGAAATGGTCAAAAGGGGTTTTGACTTCATCAATGGGTAACGAAGATGCTTGTAATTCAAGAAAGTAAGTGGGAGCTTAATAATATTTCTAAAAACCTTGTGTGCTTGACACATTGGTAATTGGAAATAAATTTCTTGACACGAATTAGGACTTCATTTGAAAATAGTTTTTTCAATGAAGTGCTTAGGCTAAATAGCCTTGATATTAGGCATGATGATCTATGGAGATAGATTTACCTAATGGGGCTAAGCAATGAATACATATTGACAAGATGCTAAAACTTTTTAGCATATAAAACGCCAAGGAGTGATTCTTGCCGAAGTCACATGGAAAGAGTTTTTGCAAGACTCGGTGTCCCAAAAACACCTATGAGCAAAAGACATGATGGGGATTCCACACACCTCGTGTTTGGATTAATCATGTATTCCATGGTATGTAAAAACAACCAGATATGTCCAATACTCAAAAGGTGTTGTGAGTATGGATACCAATTTGATCAAAAGGACTGATCATAGGACAACAGTGAAAGATGTCATTTAGTACCAGAGTAGTACTGATGACATGTTTTCTCGCAAGCAGAGATTATGAAGTACTCGTTGTAAGTAATTACATCGATACAGTCTTCATCAATGCTCTATGCGATTTTTGATTTAAATTAAGGGTTTTGTGTTGCACACAATGTGGTGGCACAGTTTGTTGGAAAATGTTCCAAACAAGTTACTGTGGCGAATTCTATAACAGAGGCGAAGTATGTTGCCGCTTTTGAAGCGACAAAGAAGATGTTGAATCATATAGTTCATTCATGAACTTAGTATGGTTCCAAGATGGCTTTTGTCAATGGGACACTACTGCAGGTAGTTGCTCCATAACTCAGTCTGAGGAATCCAGGTTCGACCTGTGATTCGCATACATACAAAGCCAAGTCCACACAAAATATGAATTTTGTGAAGGCGTGAAAACGCGAGGGATATGCAAAGATACACACGGAGCTGAAGTCGTCAGATCCGTTGGACATCAGGCTATACCACAAGCGAAGCATATTTACACCAATGTGTCATAGGTGTAAAATGCATTAGCATTGACTAGATTATTGACTCTAGTGCAAGTGGGAGTCTGTAGGAGATATGCCCTAGAGGCAATAACAAATGTTATAAATTATCTCTCTGTTCATAATTAGGTTTATGTTCCATGCTATAACTGCTGTGGTTCCCAAGCCCGTATATCCATAAAGGCTCTGGGGAAAACCCATGTGCACGTGTGGAATAATAAACGATAAAAAGTATTCCTAGTCATGCCTCTAAGACTAGCTCAAGTGTTGCATGATGATTATGTTTTCCCAATCATGGGCATGTCTATGCCAGCAATTTTGAGGGCACAATGTTATAGGAACATTTGTGTTGAATCGACCCGAATTGATGTTATGCTATGAGATACCTTCGTCACAAGTTTATGGTTAATAACACAGGAAGTTAATGTTTGCATAATTCCTTAGACCATGAGAGTATCGAGTTTCTTCATGCTTGCTTCATGAACTTTGGGGTTTGTTAAACGTCATCCGTAAATGGGTGGCTATTACGGCGGCTTACGGGTTCATGGAAAAGTATGGCAAGTAACGAGATAGCTCAAGATTGGGATTTGCTCCTCCGACGATGGAGAGATATACTCGGGCCCTCTCGGTGTAACGGTATCCATCATCGTCTGGCCAGACACAGGGTGATTTGATCACTGGGATACCGGAACACGAAAACGAGAAAAGAGAACAAAACCGGTAACGAGGTAACTTGCATAGTGGACAAAGTGTTTGCCCACGGGGATGCAATAAATCTCACCTCGGGTGTTTGTGACATATCATGAAGCAAAAGGAATAGCTCACGGCAACTGGAGGTTCACTCGAATATTTATTCATGTGGGTATAGGGGGTCAATATGGGTGTCCACGGCTCCGATGTTGATCATTGATCGGAAGTGTTTCCGGGTCATGTCTATACTTCACTGAACCTATAGGGTCACACGCTTAAGGGTCATCTATCTGCTGAATACTAGACAGGGAGTCTGAGAGAAAATCACCGAAAAAGTTTCGGAGACAACGGAAGAGTTCCGGAGAGAGAACACCGAAAGAGTTTCGGTAAAACCGAAAATATGTTTCGGAATATATTATTAGGTCAAAAAGGGTTTCGGCACCGCATGGAAATTATCAGAGGGTGCCAGAATTGGTCTGGGAACTTCTGGGAATTTTCAGAGAGAAAAACCGGAAATGTTCCGAAACTGCCGTAACCGCTGTTAATGCTTTTCGCTGATAAAAACCACAGCACCGAAAATGTTTCGGATCATGCCCAGAATAATTTTAGAGGGTACCGGAAATGTTCTGGGACCTTCTGGAATTTTTCAGAAAAAAGTTTCGCGGAAAACATCTTGTCTCAGCGCGAGG
This sequence comes from Secale cereale, assembly GCA_902687465.1. NCBI lineage: Eukaryota > Viridiplantae > Streptophyta > Magnoliopsida > Poales > Poaceae > Secale > Secale cereale. The sequence goes on along the minus strand of LR738715.1, from coordinate 154,429,341 downwards.
GGACAAGATCCCACGAATCGGGGGTTGCATGTTTGGTGGCTTTTTGTCTAGGGAGCATGCATGTTTCATGGAGACATGTTGGTGGCTTGTTGGGGGGGCCCCCCCCATGGGGGGACAAGGTGTTGGGCTGCCATGGTGGTGTCCCCCTTGGGGGCCCCACTTGCATTACCATTTTACCCTTCATGTGGGACATGTAGCATGGGTATTTTGGTATTTCCTCCACCACCCCACCCCTTGCCTTGGCCTATAAATAGAGGTGGAGGGGCAGCCCTCCACACTCATCCCTTGCTCTCATACACAAGCCATGCATGATCTGGCATTCTCTCTCCCTCCCACGAAATAGTTTCGTAGTGCCGAAAGGCTGTCTGGGTTCCGGCAGGAACTAGTTCTGGACGGCGAAGCCCTGCCGGATAGATGAGACCGTATGTGTGCAACTCTGTAGAGAGATCGTAGTTTCGGTCTTAGTTCGTGAGTGCCTCCCGAAGGGCTGTCCGTGTGACCGTCCGAGTTTCGAAGGTCCTCCCGAAGGGCTGTCCGAGTGATCGTTCGAGTTTCGAAGGTCCTCCCGAAGGGCTGTCCGCGACACCATCCGGGGGACTGTTCGACCGTCTCCCGGAGGGCTGTCCGAGGAGAAGATGAGGGTATACATCCTCGCGGTTGGGAGGTTGTAAATCCTAGCTGCGGGGATCTGCACCAACGATCGTCATCGACTCTACTTCCGCTGCTCTACGAGTCGGTAACGAATATGATCAAAACCTTGTATGCAGTCTTCATAGTGGTCCTGGGCTGGTGCGTAGGTCGGAAATTTTTGTTTTCTGCTGCGTTACCCTACATCTTTATCATAGACATATTAACCAATGCAACGGAAGCAAACTCTCTTAATAAGGTAAGCATGATAATTAAAGAGAGTTCAAGCAACCAACTAAACAAAAGCTCTTTGAAAAGATAAGCATGAATACTAAGAGCAGAGCATGATAGTAGCTATTAAAAGATAAAGAACACACACAGCAAAGATAGACATGAAAATTCTATGTTATGTTCTAGGTAGAAGTGGAGCGTGTTTCTCTCCCACATAAAGAACGCTGAGTTCCGACTCGTTATGAAAAACTAAAAAGGAAACTAAAAGCAAGACGCTCCAAGCATAACACATAACACATGAAGTGATAAAAATATAGTGGAACGAAAGACGAACTGATAATGTTGATGGAGAAGGGGATGCACGGGGGCATCCCCAAGCTTAGACGCTTGAGTCTCCTTGAATATTTCTTGGGGGTGCACTGGGGCATCCCCAAGCTTGAGCGCTTGACACTCCTGAATCTTTTTATCATCTTCCCTCGCACACTTGAAAACTCCCTTCATACATAACTCATCATAATCTGATTAGCGAGGTTAGTACCCTTAATAAAATAATTGCACCTTGCTGGAAATAAAGATATTATTGAAATTCTACTGTTTCTCAAGATTGCCAAAAGGTTTTTGCAAAGAAAAAGGAAGCTCTTGATTTGCAAAATGAAGGAAAGGCAAAACAGGACAGAATCTGTGAAAAACAGAACAGCAGGTAGTAATTGATTTGTTCGGGGTACTTCTGCAACTCAAATCAAAAAACTCAGAACAGACGCACGAAAGAAAATTATATAGAGCACGCTGTCAAAAAAATTCAGACCAAAAAGATGATCTGGTGATTTTATACGAATTTTTCTGTCCAAGGACAGAATCTGTTTCCTGGACAGCACGTCACAACTTTTGAACTTTCCTGCAGTCAGAGGCTACACTTGGCACAAAATTGAAAAATAAAGATACAATGATGTTGCTACAGTAATAACAAACATCAAGACCACTAAAACTGAAAGCAAAGATAACAAGGGTTGTCTCCCTAGAGCTCTTTCTTTATAGCCATAAAGATAGGCTTAAGACTTTAATGATGCTCTCGTAGGAATAAGAGCTGAAGAACAAAAGAGAGCATCAAGAAGTAAATACCAAGCACATTTAACCCTAACATGCTTCCTATGCATAGGAATTTTGCAATAGAATAATTCATTGAAGCACAAAGCAACTAGCATAGGAAGGCAAAACAAGCATAACTTCAAAATATTCACCATAAAGAGAGGAAACTTCTTATTATTAAGATATTTAGAACCAAGCCTCCCTCTCTCATTATAAATTTCAGTGGCATCATGGATGAACTCAACAATATAAGCATCACATAAAGCATTGTTA
>LR738715.1:154407774-154427114 GCA_902687465.1 Secale cereale | reverse complement strand
CACTATAGATTGGAGTTATAACATCATCATGGTAGAGAAGAGCATTATCATTGCTAGCAACTATATTTGTAAACATGTTGTCTTTATTCTTACTAGCAAGAGAATTATCAATTATTACATCACTAGTGGGGATAGGATTTGCAATCCTATCATCCCCAAGCTTAGAGCTTCCCATATCTTCACTTTCAGAGTTGGTACCAAAAAGATTTTCAAGATCATAAGCAGCATTATCATCATTTTCCCAATCACAATAAGTAACATGCATATCATAATCAAAATCATCTTCAATAGTACCTACGGACGTATCATCAAGATGATAATTAAGGCAATAAACTTCACCTTCTTCTTTAAACTTACAACCGTTAGGATAAAAGTTGATAGGAGGAATATGCTCAGGCCAGGTTGATACCCATTCTTCTTCCTTCTTGCTCCTCCTCCTCCTCCTCTTCTTTTTCTTCTTCTTCACCTTAGGAGGAGGTGGTTGGAGATGAAGCTTCTCCACATATCCTGGTTTATCATTAGAAACAATAGGGGAAACTTGGGAGGAACTCTCCTTTTTATTAGCAGAAATATAAGAGACATTTTTATACTTTGGTAAAGTTCCCTCCTTTCTAATCTTACTTATGTAATCATTTTCATGGCAATTAACAACACAATAGAGATGGCAATTTTGCAAAGTGTTTTTTATTCCTATGGCATTATCATCCAGCCAAGAAGTCTTTTCTGATAACTCTTCACACATCGAAAATAACATAAGCTCATCATAAAGATCAGAGGTGATCATGTTATCACACAACCGGTTAACAGTTATGTTTTGAAAGTTCATGCATTGAAAATTAAAGTGACCCTCTATACGGCAAAGTTCACAAGTAAAAGGATAAAGGTCACACAATTCTCTAGCAATTTCATTTAAATCTCTGACCCAAGTGATTGTTCTTTCATGCTTATGTTGCTTACAATACTTCTCTTCTTCAATCGTAGGCCTTTCACAAGGTCTATCCACTCCACAAAAATTAACATGCTTATATAAAACTTCATTTTTAGGAATTGGATCATGCATGTTGCAATCATCATGAACAATTTCATTTTCTTTGCAAGTCTCTTTAAAAGGTTTATGATACTTGATCCAATCCTCCTTAGGCATATTAAGATGTGAAGCAAAAGATTTGAGGAAATCGACAAGGAGTTGAGAATCAAGCCCAAACTTAGCACTAAACTTATTAAAACTTGTAGTTTCAACAAAGGACTTAATGCAATCATACTCATAAATTATACCTGACTCTTTACCTTTGTCGATCTCCCAATCTTCAGTGTTGCGTTGAATTCTTTCAAGGAGTTCCCATTTAGCATCAATCTTTTTGTTTGTGAAAGAACCCATAGAGGAAGCGTCGAGCAAATCTTTATCCTGTCGAGAAAGCCTCGCATAGAAATTAGTAATAATCATATCTTTGGGGAGCCCATGGTTAGGACATTTTAGCATTAACGTTTTCAGTCTCCCCCAAGCTTGAGCTATGCTCTCTCCGTCGTGAGGATAAAAATTATAAACATAATTCCTATTCTCATGGACTTCATGAAGAGGATAAAACTTGGAGTAAAAGAGAGACTGGATCTCTTCCCACTCCAGCAGGTGAGAGTCATTTAGTAGCCTATACCATTCCAATGCTTTTCCTTTCAGTGACAAGGCAAATAATTTCCTCATGACAAACTCCCTCGATACACCTGCAAGCTTAAATAATGAACATAGTTGTGACAGATATAGCAAGTGTTCGCCGGGATGTCTGTCTCCTGCATAACGATTAGCCAAAACATAATCGATAATACCAGCCGGTATTTTATAGGGCACAATTTCAGTAGGAGGAGGAGCAACCACCACAGGTGTGGGGCGTCCTCCCGCAAGCAACGATCCAATAGCAAGGTTTTCCATAAACATAACTAGTGAAATAAAAACAAGAAACAAAAAGATTTAATTGCAAGATCTAAAGATATACCTTCAAGCGCTCACCTCCCCGGCAACAGCGCCAGAAATAGCTTGATGTCTACACACGCTTCTACTCTTGTAGACTATGTTGGGCCTCCAAGCGCAGAGGTTTGTAGGACAGTAGCAATTTCCCTCAAGTGGATGACCTAAGGTTTATCGAACTCAGGGAAGTAGAGGTTGAAGATGGTCTCTCTCAAGCAACCCTGCAACTAAGATACAAGAAGTCTCTTGTGTCCCCAACACACCTAATACAACTAGGAGTTGTATAGGTGCACTAGTTCGGCGAAGAGATGGTAAAATATGGATGATAGGAGTGGCAAAGCAAAGTAATATAAATATTTAATAAAAAGTGCAGCAAGCAAACAAGTGGTAAACGTGAGCACAAATGGTATTGCAATGGTGGAAACAAGGCCTAGGGTTCATACTTTCACTAGTGGCAACTCCCAACAACATTAACATAATCGAATCACATGATATTTCCCATAAAACATGCAAAGGGGACACACTCGGAGGTCATTCCTTCGTGGTCAAGAGAGGACGAGAATTATGTAGGGCTACAAAAGCACACCTCAAAGTTCGTAGTTCTCAATCTAAGGATTTCCCAATGTCACCGCGGCCATCCAAAGAGAGTTCCACAATCACCACAACATATCTAAAGGATAGTCAAAGACAAGCACCAAGAGACTCTCAATCTTCAATCAACACACAAGAGAGAAAATCACTCATGAAAATACTTTTCTAATCCATGTCCAATAGACCGCTGTCACCTTGGTCTCGGGGATTATACTAGATAAAGACAAGTGAGTACATCAATCCAATACATAGAGGAAGGGGAAATATCATGGGATCACCCTAGATTAACATAGCCTATGATCACAACGAAGATCACATCATGGGAGAGAGAATTGACCACATAGCTACTGGTAAGAACCTCAGCCCCGAGGGGGAACTACTCCCGCCTCATGGAGGGAGGAAGCAACGTCGATGGAGATGAATCCGGGGGCACTTCCCCGTCCCGGCAGGGTGCCGGCGCAGGAATTCTGGTCCCCCGAAGCTTGATGGCGATGGCGGCGGAGATCGGAATCGCGTCTAGAGAAAAGGGGTTTGGAATCAGGGTTTCCTCGACGGACCTTAAATATATGCCAAAGGGGGTCACCAGAGGGGGTCAGGGGTGCCCAGGCACCCTCCCGGCGCGGCCCAGGGGGGGCGCGTGGGCAGGCCGCCTGGAGCCCCTGTGGGTCCCCCCCGGCTGTACTTTGGCCGCACGGTAGCTCCTAGAACGCTGATTTTTTATATATTTTTTCTGGATTTTTCCTGGCAGTTCTCGTAACGTGAAAACCTGAAATACAAAAACAGCCGAAAACAGAAACTAGCACTGGGGTGCACTGAGTTAATAGGTTAGTTCAAATATGATCAAAAGTGTACGTAAGTGTATAAATATCATAGCAATATCACCCAAAAGAGGCATGGAGCAAGCAGAAATTATAGATACGTTTTGGACGTATCACGAACGGACGGCACCTCCGCGTTCAACACACGTCCAGTACAGCAACGTCACCTCCTTCTTGATCCAGAAAGGGGGGAGGAGAGGTCGTCGGAGATCCAGCAGCACGACGGCGTGGTGGTGGATGCAACTGGAATTCCTGCAGGGCTTCGCCGGTGCCGTGCGGAGGGAGTATGAGGTGTGACGGGAGGGGGAGAGGCGCCAGAAACTTGGGTGCGGCTGCCCTCTCCCCCCCACATATATATAGGGGGGCAGGGGGGTGCGCCAGCCCCTGCAGATGGGATCTGCGAGGGGGGCGGCGGCCTGGGGGGAGTCTTGCCCCCCAAGGCAAGGGGGGCGCCCCCTTCCCCTAGGGTTTCAACCCTAGGCGCATGGGGAGGGGGGGCCCATGTGGTGCCCCAACCCACCAGGGGCTGGACACTTCCCCCACGCAGCCTAGGGACCCCACCGGGATGGGTGGCCCCACCCGGTGGACCCTCGGGACCCCTCCGGTGGTCCCGGGACACTCCCGGTGACCCCCGGAGATCACCCGATGGCCGAAACTGGACTTCCTATATATCATTCTTTACCTCCGGACCATTCCGGAACTCCTCATGACGTCCGGGATCTCATCCGGGACTCCGAACAACTTTCGGGTTTCCACGTGCATGTATCTCTACGACCCTAGCGTTACCGAACCTTAAGTGTGTAGACCCTACGGGTTCGGGAGACACGTAGACATGACCGAGACCACTCTCCGGTCAATAACCAACAGCGGGATCTAGATACCCATGTTGGTTCCCACATGTTCCTCGATGATCTTCATCGGATGAACCACTGTGTCAAGGATTCACTCAATCCCGTATGTTATTCCCTTTGTCCATCGGTACGGTACTTGCCCGGGATTCGATCGTCGGTATTCCCGATACCTTGTTCAATCTCGTCATAGAAAGTCTCTTTACTCGATCCGTAATCCATCATCCCGTGACTAACTCCTTAGTCACTTTGAGCTCATTATGATGATGTCTTACCGAGTGGGCCCAGAGGTACCTCTCCGTCATACGGAGTGACAATATCCCAGTCTCGGTTCGTACCAACTCAACAGACACTTTCGGAGATACCCGATGCGTACCTTTATAGCCACCCAGTTACGTTGTGACGTTTGGCACACCCAAAGTATTCCTACGGCATCCGGGAGTTGTACAACCTCATGGTCTAAGGAATAATTACTTGACACCGAAAAGCTTATGCATTACGAACTATACGATCTCATGCTATGCTTAGGATTGGGTCTTGTCCATCACATCATTCTCCTAATGATGTGATCCCGTTATCACTGACATCCTATGTCCATGGTCAGGAAACCGTGACCATCTGTTGATCAACGAACTGGTAACTAGAGGCTTACCAGGGACTCATTGTGGTCTATGTATTCACACATGTATCGTTGTTTCCGTACAATACAATTCAAGCATGAATAACAGACGATTATCATGAACAAGGAAATATAATAATAATACTTTTATTATTGCTTCTAGGGCATATTTCCAACAGTCTCCCACTTGCACTAGAGTCAATAATCTAGTTACATTGTGATGAATCGAACACCCATAGAGTTCTGGTGTTGATCATGTTTTGCCCGTGGAAGAGGTTTAGTCAACGGGTCTGCGACATTCAGATCCGTATGCACTTTACAAATATCTATATCTCCATCTTGAACATAATTCCGGATGGAGTTGAAACGGCGCTTGATGTGCTTGGTCTTCTTGTGAAACCTGGGCTCCTTGGTAATAGCAATAGCACCAGTGTTGTCACAGAAGAGAGTCATCGGGCTTGACGCACTTGGAATGACTCCTAGGTCGGTGATGAACTCCTTCATCCAGACTCCTTCTTGTGCTGCTTCGCAAGCAGCTATGTACTCCGCTTCACATGTAGAATGCGCCACCACGCTCTGCTTGCAACTGCACCAGCTGACTGCCCCACCATTCAAAATATACACGTATCCGGTTTGTGACTTGGAGTCGTCCAGATCTGTGTCGAAGCTAGCATCGACGTAACCCTTTACGACGAGCTCTTCGTCACCTCCATAAACGAGAAACATATCCTTAGTCCTTTTCAGGTACTTTAGGATGTTCTTGACCGCTGTCCAGTGTTCCATACCGGGATCACTTTGGTACCTCCCTACCAAACTTATGGCAAGGTTCACATCAGGTCTGGTACACAGCATGGCATACATGATAGAACCTATGGCCGAGGCATAGGGAATGACACTCATCTTTTCTCTATCTTCTGCCGTGGTCGGCGACTGAGCCTTGCTCAATCTCATACCTTGCAAAACAGGCAAGAATCCCTTCTTGGACTGATCCATATTGAACTTTTTCAATATCTTGTCAAGGTATGTACTTTGTGAAAGACCAATGAGGCGTCTTGATCTATCTCTATAGATTTTGATGCCTAATATGTAAGCAGCTTCTCCAAGGTCCTTCATTGAAAAACTTTTATTCAAGTAGGCCTTTACATTTTCCAAGAATTCTATATCATTTCCCATCAGCAATATGTCATCTACATATAATATGAGAAATGCCACAGAGCTCCCACTCACTTTCTTGTAGATACAGGCTTCTCCATAAGTCTGTATAAATCCAAACGCTTTGATCACATCATTAAAGCGAATATTCCAACTCCGAGATGCTTGCACCAGCCCGTAAATCGAGCGCTGGAGCTTGCATACCTTGTTAGCGTTCTTTGGATCGACAAAACCTTCCGGCTCCATCATATACAACTCTTCCTTGAGGAAGCCATTAAGGAATGTTGTTTTGACGTCCATTTGCCATATCTCATAATCATAGAATGCAGCAATAGCTAACATGATTCTGACTGACTTCAGCATCGCTACGGGAGAGAAAGTCTCGTCGTAGTCAATCCCTTGAACTTGTCGATAACCCTTAGCGACAAGCCGAGCCTTATAGATGGTCACATTACCATCCGCGTATGTCTTCTTCTTAAATATCCATTTGTTTTCTATGGCGTGCCTATCATCAGGCAAGTCCACCAAAGTCCATACTTTGTTTTCATACATGGATTCTATCTCGGATTTCATGGCTCCAAGCCATTTATTGGAATCCGGGCCCGCCATCGCTTCTTCATAGTTCAAAGGTTCACCGTTGTCTAACAACATGATTTCCAGGACAGGGTTGCCGTACCACTCAGGTGCGGAACGTGCCCTCATGGACCTTCGAAGTTCAGTAGTAACTTGATCTGTTTCTTCATGATCATTATCATCAACTTCCTCCCTTGTCGGTGCAGGCACCTCAGGAACAATTTCCTGCGCTGCGCTACTTTCAGGAGGGGTGACTGTCACCTCATCAAGTTCTACTTTCCTCCCACTCACTTCTTTCGAGAGAAACTCTTTCTCCAGAAAGCATCCATTCTTGGCAACAAAGACTTTGCCTTCGGATCTGTGGTAGAAGGTGTACCCAATCGTTTCCTTTGGGTATCCTATGAAGACGCATTTTTCCGATTTGGGTTCGAGCTTTTCAGGTTGAAGTTTCTTGACATAAGCATCGCAACCCCAAACTTTCAGAAACGACAGCTTCGGTTTCTTGCCAAACCAAAGTTCATACGGAGTCATCTCAACGGATTTCGACGGAGCCCTATTTAAAGTGAATGCGGCAGTCTCTAAAGCATAACCCCAAAAAGATAGCGGTAAATCGGTGAGGGACATCATAGATCGCACCATGTCCAACAGAGTACGATTTCGACGTTCGGACACACCGTTACGTTGAGGTGTTCCGGGCGGTGTCAATTGTGAAACAATTCCACAGTTCCTAAGGTGCGTGCCAAATTCATGACTTAAATATTCACCCCCATGATCTGATCGTAAGAACTTTATTTTTCTGTCACGTTGATTCTCAACCTCATTCTGAAATTCCTTGAACTTTTCAAAGGTCTCAGACTTGTGTTTCATCAAATAGATATACCCGTATCTACTCAAGTCATCTGTGAGGGTGAGAACATAACGATAGCCTCCGCGAGCCTCAACACTCATTGGACCGCACACATCGGTATGTATGATTTCCAATAAGTTGGTTGCTCGCTCCATTGTTCCGGAGAACGGAGTCTTGGTCATCTTGCCCAATAGGCATGGTTCGCACGTGTCAAATGATTCATAATCAAGAGACTCTAGAAGTCCATCTGAATGGAGCTTCTTCATATGTTTGACACCAATATGACCAAGGCGGCAATGCCACAAGTATGTGGGACTATCATTATCAACTTTACATCTTTTGGCATCTACACTATGAATATGTGTATCATCACGTTCGAGATTCATCAAAAATAAACCATTGACCAGTGGGGCATGACCATAAAACATATCTCTCAAATAAATAGAACAACCATTATTCTCCGATTTGAAAGAGTAGCCATCTCGCATAAGACGAGATCCAGATACAATGTTCACGCTCAAAGCTGGTACTAAATAACAATTATTAAGGTTTAAAACTAATCCCGAGGGTAGATGTAGAGGTAGCGTGCCGACGGCGATCACATCGACCTTGGAACCATTCCCGACGCGCATCGTCACCTCATCCTTCGCCAATCTCCGCTTATTCCGCAGCTCCTGTTTTGAGTTACAAATGTGAGCAACCGCACCGGTATCAAATACCCAGGAGTTACTACGAGCGCTGGTAAGGTACACATCAATAACATGTATATCACATATACCTTTGACGTTGCCGGCCTTCTTGTCCGCTAAGTATTTGGGGCAGTTCCGCTTCCAGTGACCCGTTCCCTTGCAATAAAAGCACTCTGTCTCAGGCTTGGGTCCATACTTTGGCTTCTTCCCGGCAACAGGCTTACCGGGCGCGGCAACTCCCTTGCCGTCCTTCTTGAAGTTCTTCTTACCCTTGCCTTTCTTGAACTTAGTGGTTTTATTGACCATCAACACTTGATGTTCTTTCTTGATGTCCACCTCTGCTGATTTCAGCATCGAATACACCTCGGGAATGGACTTCCCCATCCCCTGCATATTGAAGTTTAACACGAAGCTCTTGAAGCTTGGTGGGAGCGACTGGAGGATTCTGTCAACGACCGCTTCATCTGGGAGATTCGTTCCCAGCTGAGACAAGCGGTTGTGCAATCCAGAAATCTTGAGGATGTGCTCACTGACAGAACTGTTTTCCTCCATCTTACAGCTGTAGAATGCGTCGGAGACGTCATATCTCTCGACTCGGGCATGAGCTTGGAAAACCATTTTCAGCTCTTCGAACATCTCATACGCTCCGTGGTTCTCAAAACATTTTTGGAGCCCCGACTCTAAGCTGTAAAGCATGTCGCACTGAACCAGGGAGTAATCATCACTACGCGACTGCCAGACGTTCAAAACGTCTTGGGTCGCATCGGGACCGGGTGCATCACCTAGCGGTACTTCAAGGACATATGATCTCTTGGCAGCTATGAGGATAATCCTCAGGTTACGGACCCAATCCGTATAGTTGCTACCATCGTCTTTCAGCTTGGTTTTCTCTAGGAACGCGTTTAAGTTGAGGGAAACTTGAGCGTGGGCCATTTGATCTACAAGAGATATTGTATAGAATTTAGACTAAGTTCATGATAATTAAGTTCATCTTAATCAAATTTTAATGAACTCCCACTCAGAATGACATCTCTCTAGTCATCTAAGTGATACACGATCCGAATCGACTAGCCCGTGTCCGATCATCACGTGAGACGGACTAGTCATCAACGGTGAACATCTTCATGTTGATCGTATCTTCTATACGACTCGTGTTCGACCTTTCGGTCTTCCGTGTTCCGAGGCCATGTCTGTACATGCTAGGCTCGTCAAGTGAACCCTAAGTGTATTGCGTGTGTAAATCTGGCTTACACCCGTTGTATGCGAACGTTAGAACCTATCACACCCGATCATCACGTGGTGCTTCGGAACAACGAACTTTAGCAACGGTGCACAGTTAGGGGGAACACAATTCTTGAAATTTTAGTGAGAGATCATCTTATATACTACCGTCGTTCTAAGTAAACAAGATGCATAAACATGATAAACATTACATGCAATCAATTAAAGTGACATGATATGGCCAATATCATCTTGCTCCTTGGATCTTCATCTTCGGGGCACCATGATCATCTTGTCACCGGCTCGACACCATGATCTCCATCATCATGATCTTCATCGTCGTGTCTTGAAGAAGTCGTCACGCCAACTATTACTTCTACTACTATGGCTAACATTTAGCAATAAAGTAAAGTAATTACATGGCGTTTATTCAGCGACACGCAGGTCATACAATAATTAAGACAACTCCTATGGCTCCTGCCGGTTGTCAAGTTCATCGACATGCAAGTCGTGATTCCCTATTACAAGAACATGATCAATCTCATACATCACATATATCATTCATCACATCTTCTTTGGCCATACCACGTCACATAGCACATGCTGCAAAAACAAGTTAGACGTCCTCTAATTGTTGTTGCAAATTTTTACGTGGCTTCTATAGGTTTTCTAGCAAGAACGTTTCTTACCTACGCCAAAACCACAACGTGATTTGTCAATTTCTATTTACCCTTCATAAGGACCCTGTTCATCGAATCCGATCCGACTAAAGTAGGAGAGACAGACACCCGCCAGCCACCTTATGCAACTAGTGCATGTCTGTCGGTGGAACCAGTCTCACGTAAGCGTACGTGTAAAGTCGGTCTGGGCCGCTTCATCCCACAATACCGCCGAATCAAGACTAGACTAGTAACGGCAAGAAAATTGAGCAAACTCAAACGCCCACAACTGCTTTGTGTTCTACTCGTGCAAGATGCTACGCATAAGACCTAGCTCAGATGCCACTGTTGGGGAACGTAGCAGAATTCAAAAAAATTCTACGCTTACACCAAGATTCATCTAAGGAGACATATAGCAACGAGCATATGAGAGTGCATCTACATACCGTTTGTAGATCGCGAGCGGAAGCTTTCGAAGAAGCGTGGATGAAGTAGTCGTACTCTTCGCGTTCTTCGTCACCGATGATCTAGCGCCGAACGGACGGCACCTCCGCGTTCAACACACGTCCGGTACAGCAACGTCACCTCCTTCTTGATCCAGCAAGGGGGGAGGAGAGGTCGTCGGAGATCCAGCAGCACGACGGCGTGGTGGTGGATGCAACTGGAATTCCTGCAGGGCTTCGCCGGCGCCCTGCGGAGGGAGTATGAGGTGTGACGGGAGGGGGAGAGGCGCCAGAAACTTGGGTGCGGCTGCCCTCTCCCCCCCCCACATATATATAGGGGGCCAGGGGGTGCGCCAGCCCCTACAGATGGGATCTGCAAGGGGGGGGCGTCGGCCTGGGGGGAGTCTTGCCCCCCAAGGCAAGGGAGGCGCCCCCTCCCCCTAGGGTTTCAACCCTAGGCGCATGGGGAGGGGGGCCCATGTGGTGCGCCAGCCCACCAGGGGCTGGCCACTTCCCCCACGCAGCCTAGGGACCCCACCGGGATGGGTGGCCCCACCCGGTGGACCCCCGGGACCCCTCCGGTGGTCCCGGGACACTCCCGGTGACCCCCGGAGATCACCCGATGGCCGAAACTGGACTTCCTATATATCATTCTTTACCTCCGGACCATTCCGGAACTCCTCGTGACATCCGGGATCTCATCCGGGACTCCGAACAACTTTCGGGTTTCCACGTGCATGTATCTCTACGACCCTAGCGTTACCGAACCTTAAGTGTGTAGACCCTACGGGTTCGGGAGACACGTAGACATGACCGAGACCACTCTCCGGTCAATAACCAACAGCGGGATCTGGATACCCATGTTGGTTCCCACGTGTTCCTCGATGATCTTCATCGGATGAACCACTGTGTCAAGGATTCACTCAATCCCGTATGTTATTCCCTTTGTCCATCGGTACGGTACTTGCCCGAGATTCGATCGTCGGTATTCCCGATACCTTGTTCAATCTCATCATGGCAAGTCTCTTTACTCGATCCGTAATCCATCATCACGTGACTAACTTCTTAGTCACTTTGAGCTCATTATGATGATGTCTTACCGAGTGGGCCCAGAGGTACCTCTCCGTCATACGGAGTGACAATATCCCAGTCTCGGTTCGTACCAACTCAACAGACACTTTCGGAGATACCCGATGCGTACCTTTATAGCCACCCAGTTACGTTGTGACGTTTGGCACACCCAAAGTATTCCTACGGCATCCGGGAGTTGTACAACCTCATGGTCTAAGGAATAATTACTTGACACCGAAAAGCTTATGCATTACGAACTATACGATCTCGTGCTATGCTTAGGATTGGGTCTTGTCCATCACATCATTCTCCTAATGATGTGATCCCGTTATCACTGACATCCTATGTCCATGGTCAGGAAACCGTGACCATCTGTTGATCAACGAACTGGTAACTAGAGGCTTACCAGGGACTCATTGTGGTCTATGTATTCACACATGTATCGATGTTTCCGTACAATACAATTCAAGCATGAATAACAGATGATTATCATGAACAAGGAAATATAATAATAATACTTTTATTATTGCCTCTAGGGCATATTTCCAACAGCTTAGCCCATGATGGCACACACAGGCCCAACTCTTCACAAGAGCATCCTCTCGTGACTCCTTGTTATTTCTACCGCATCAACCAGTGATGAAGAAGACAATGTTATCTTCATATCTTCTTCGCCTTGCCTTCTTGATGACCAAAGTAGGAAAAAAATCTAGTCTTCTCATAATCTCAACAATATGTAATGTATGGAATAACACTAGTACTTCAATCACCACGGGACAATATGACACGAGGGGTGGTCACAATACACCAACCAGTTAAATTAAACAATGAGTGACATACAATTAGCCAATCAAGCGTCAAGGGGGGGGGGGAGAGAGACTTTATGGCTACATTTAACTAGTAGCTGAGAAGATTGAAGCTGGAAAAATTAGCGCCATACCGCCTGCTGGAATCGAGGTTGTTCTATTGTAGCACAATCTACCTTGTTGCCCCATGCCACTGGCTGGTCTCGTCAATGGATTACATGATGAGGCTGCGAGGGGGACACTATTCCAGCCATCGGGAACAAGAGTGCATCGACACATCGTGCACTCCTGCTATCTCTGATGAGGCATAGCTGAAGGATGTGGGGAGTCAGGAAATGGGATGTTGTCCCCGCAAAAAAAGGAAATGGGATGTTGTAATGGGTTTCAAGCTAAAATAATGGTGATGTTGCCTCACGATTGTTGGTTGACAGGTTTCTATTTATTTTCATAGTTGATAGGTTGACATGTCGACCGTATGTAAAGGCCATCTCCTGTTTGGCGCTTAAGGCGCGCTATTGGTATGAAAGTATGTTATGCATGGACCGGCCCATGAAAGTTCGCCCCTGCTCTCTGAATCTGCGAGAAAGTTTTGTTTGGTTTTTCTTACCCAGTGCAATTTTTGGAAGCTTCTGGACTGTTTTTTCAACCGATTAACCCTACGCGTTTTGGCCGGTTTTTCTTTTTTCTTTCATTTTATATATTTTTTGTCTTTAAAAGAATTAATCCCAAATTTGCAAACATTTTCTAAATATATTTTTCGAATTTGCAGTATTTTTTAACTTCTAAGAACAAAAACATCAAACACACAAACTTTTTTTGAGGGAATGCATTCAAATGCACAAACTTTCTCTACTTCACGATTTTTTTTAACTTGGTGAAAATTTTCATGCGTGCAACCTTTTTCCAAGATAATTAACCTTTTCTTACAAATTCACTATTTTTTATTTGGTGATTTTTATCAATATTCTAAAATTTTGCTAAAATCATGAACCTTTTCAAATTTATAAACATTTTGTCACATGCATGCATTTTTTAAAATTCCTGAAGTTTTCCAAATTTGTGAAGCTTTTTCAAAATTCATGATTTTTATTTTTACCATTTATAAAATTAACCATGAAAACTGATATATTTTTTCCTAAAACAAGAAACCAACATGTAAAAGACAAGCACAAAATATCCACTAAACAGTTGATAAAAAAACAAGCGAGCGAACAACAAAACCAACTAGGCTGAGCGGGTCCTCTACTGAACGAGCAAGCGAAAAAACAAACAACGAGCCTGCTGAGCGAGCAGTGGATAGTCTACTGGCGCCAACTGGCGCAAGGCGTCAAAAAGGGCAGATCATACGATATCACTAGTTATTGTGTGCACCTTGCAAAGGTCACGTCCACCTTCTCAGACACGGACAAATGGCGCATGTAGATTTGTTTTTTCATAATATTTTATCTCTTGAACCATGCGTCCAATCCCGAACCATTTTTACCATTGTATTTCTCGCATTGATATCTTTGAAACTAGATCACATGTTAATAGCGAACTTTTTTAATGAAGAAAAAGAGAAAAAACGAAAGGAAAAACAAGGAGTCAAAATCACAGGATTCCCCCCATTTTGTTCCCATTTTCCAGAAGCATAATTGTGCTTCTCGCGAAAGTAAATTTGTGCCTCGATGAGAAGTAGCAAATCTATGTTTCTCATGGAAGCACATATATTTTTCCCTTTTAAAGAAGCAGAACTGTGCTTGTCGCGGAAAAAAATCTATGCCGCCACAAGAAGAAAATATGTGCTTCTTGTAAAAACACATTTATTTATTTTGTTTAGAGAAGCATTGTTGTGCTTCACCCGGAAGCAAATGTGTGCTTCTCGTGGAAGCACAATTTTCGCGGACATGGAGTATTTGATACCGAGCTCATATGCTCCCGTATGAACAGTAAAATCCAAAAAAATAGTAAAAAAATTCAAAAAATCTGAATTTGTTTTAGTGATGAACATTGCAAAAATTTCTAACTGCATGCAAAATTTCGGGTCGAAATGACATTCATGGAGGCTTGGGCAAAAAAAATCGATGGTCCGAAAAGACAATTGTTGGAAGCATTGATTTTGTTATTTTTGCCCGGACCTCCACAAATGTCATTTCGACATGAAATTTTGCACGCTGTTAGAATATTCATCAATGTTCATGACAAAAAATTAGAATGTTTTGAATTTGTTTACTTACTTTTTGGATTTTACTGTTCATGTGGGAGCATATGAGCACGGGATCAAAAGAGCACTTTCGAATTTTCTGATGAAAATATGCCCTAGAGGCAATAATAAAGTTGTTTTTATTTTATATTTCCTTATTCATGATAAATATTTATTATTCATGCTAGAATTGTATTGACCGGAAACCTAAATACATGTGTGAATACATAAGCAAATATCGTGTCCCTAGTAAGCCTCTACTAGACTAGCTCGTTAATCAAAGATGGTTAAGGTTTCCTAACCATGGACATGAGTGTCATTTGATAACGGGATCGCATCGTTATGAGAATGATGTGATGGACAGAACCCATCCGTTAGCTTAGCATATGATCGTTCAGTTTTATTTATAGTGCTTTCTTCATGTCAAATACATATTCCTTCAACAATGAGATTATGCAACTTCCGGATACCAGAGGAATGCCCTGTGTGCTATCAAACGTCACAACGTAACTGGGTGATTATAAAGATGCTCCACAGGTATCTCCAAAGGTGTTTTTTGAGTTGGCATAGATCGACATTAGGATTTATCACTGCGAGTATCGGAGAGGTATCTCTTGGCCCTCTCGGTAATACACATCATAAGCTTGCGAGCAAACGACTAAGGAGTTATTCACAAGGTGATGTATTACGAAACGAGTAAAGAGACTTGCCGGTAACAAGATTGAACTAGGTACGAAGATACCGACGATCGAATCTCAGGCAAGTAACATACCGACGGACAAAGGGAATTACATACGTTGTCATAACGTTTCGACCGATAAAGATCTTCGTAGAATATGTAGGAGCCGATATGGGCATCCAGGTTTCACTATGGTTATTGTCCAGAGAGGTGTCTTGGTCATGTCTACATAGTTCTCGAACCCGTAGGGTCCGCACGCTTAACGTTCGATGACGATATAGTATTATATGAGTTATGTGATTTGGTGACCGAATGTTGTTCGGACTTTCGGTTGAGATCACGGACATGACGAGGAGTCTCGAAATGGTCGATAGGTAAAGATTGATATATATGACGATGGTATTCGGACACCAGAAGTGTTCCAGAGGGTACCGTTACATATCGGGTCACCGAAAGGAGTTTCGGGCACCCCGGCAAAAGATATGGGCGTTATGGGCCAAGAGGGGAAACGCACCAGCCACAGGGGGCTGGTGCGCCCCCATATGGGCCGGCGAAGGTGGAGAAGGAAAGAGGAAGAAGGAAATGAAAGAAAGGGAATATGATTCCCCCTTCCTTTCCCCCTCCCCCTCTTTCCTTCCCCCTCCGACAAACATGGCAGGGGGACGCGCCCAAGGAGGACCCCAAGTAGGATTCAGCCTACTTGAGGCGCCCCATGGCAGCCTCCCCTCTCCCCCCCATCTACATATATGTGGGGGCGCCCTAGCATACCCGAGACAATTGCTTAGCTGTGTGCAGCGTCCCCCTCCACAGTTTACAACCCCGGTCATATTTTCATAGTGCTTAGGCGAAGCTCTGCGGAGATCACTTCACCATCATCGTCACCACGCCGTCATGCTGACGGAACTCATCTACTACCTCGACGTCTTGCTGGATCAAGAAGGCAAGGGACGTCGCCGAGCTGGACGTGTGCAGAACACGGAGGTGTCGCGCGTTCGGTACTTGATCGGTTGAAGCACGAAGAAGTTCAACTACATCTACCGCATTGTGAAACGCTTCCTCTTACGATCTATGAGGGTACGTAGACACACTCCCTCCCTCGTTGCTATGCATCTCCATGGATAGATCATTGCGTGCGCGTAGATTTTTTTTGTTTTCCTTGCAATGTTTCCCAACATTTTCGCCCTTTTCAAGATGTGCTTCTCTCAAAAGAAAATCTGTACTTTTCATGAAAGCACAATTTTTCGCGAAAAAAAAGTTCCATCGTTATTTCTCCTTCAAAACCTAGGGGGGTGGGGTGAAAACTGGAAAGCCTAGGAAACCCAAAACACATACAGAGAAAATAATCTAGAGAGAGCGCCCAACACGTGACATGTGGCAGCGGTTGCACGCGCCACTTGGCATGTCTAAGGGCGCTAAAAGTGACCACTCGAGATCACTCACAAGGGGTAATCTTCAATTAGTTGCTCTCATCCTATGAAATCACTACTAGAAGAGAGCTAGTAGAAGGTCGGCCCAGTCAGTTCTTCGCTGCATTCGCTAGTTCGCTACGGTGGTTCCTTGTTTGTATTTTGTTTCTTTTATAACTTTATCTACAATTTAGAATTGAAAAGTATCATATTTAATTCAGAAAAACTAAAATCAAGAATTTATAAAATGTTAATGCACTGCAAAAGTTTTGTTAGCATGGCTAAAAAAATGATTGTGACATTTCAAAAACAAAATCACGCATGTAAAATTGTTTATGCAATGTACAAAAATGTTCATATAATTCAAAAATATGTTAAACGTTTATGAAAATTGATTCCAATGTATAAGAAAAATGTATGATCCATATAAAAAAGTAGATATCAAAAGAAATACTTATGAAAAATGTAAGTCATTTATACGAGAAAAGTTAAACATCTATGAAAAATATTTCTTTATGTACATAAAAATGTACAAATGTTCATGAAACCAATACACATCAACTGTTTTGAGAAAACAAAAATAATAATGTATTTAAAAAATGTTAAACATGCATAAAAAATTACGGTTTCGGATGTATGTCAATATTGTACAGTGTGCATGAAAACAATAGACATCAAAGCATATATTTGAAAATAATTCATGATGTATTTGAAAAATGTTAAACATGTATTTAAAAATGTTTGTGCTGTTCTTGAAAAATATACTATGTATAGGAAAAATGTAGACACATGTTGATAATAAAAACCCTGTAGGAAACCTAAGAAAATCGGCAAATAAAAAAAATAAAAACGAACAATATCAGAAAAGGAGAAGTATAACAAAGAAAAAAGAAAAACCGATAGAACCCTGTGGAAAACAAACTAACCACAATTATAGCGAAGAAAAAAGAAAAAACCATATAAACAAGTGAAGAAAAAACCCAGACAAAGACAGTAGTGAAGTTCGAACGAACGAACGAGTGCGCAACCTAGAAAACACACTACTGGGATGGACCATACGTGTGGGCACTTTAGGCTAGGGGTGCTACGGTCTCGCTATAAGCAAGATATTGCTCCCGCGTATATGACGCCCACAGCGTTCAAGGCGTTCCTCCCGGCGCCCCGGTTTGGGATGCCCATGGGGCCTTCGCTTAAGCTGTTTCTTTTCTTGTTCCTTTTTGTTACCCTTTTCCTTTTTAGATTTATTTTTTCTACTTTTTAATCTTTCTTTATCTTGTCATGTGTATTATACTAAAGTTCATTGTGTATTAAGAGTTCACCATGCACAATAAATTGTTCATCCTATATTAAGAAATTGTTCAAATACCACGAATGTTCATTTTTTATTTGAAATTTGTTGAACATATATTACACAATTGTGCACTGTGTATTAAAAAATTGTTCAAAGTATATTGCAAACATTTCAATGCGTACTGAAAAATTATCCGTCATACATATTCATATTTTTAAAAATGATAGAAATAAAAACTGAGCAAAAAAACTGGGTGATACCGTGCACTGGGTGCTACAGTATCTTTTCGCTACAGTGAAACGGACGCTGTAGTGCCGGTTCTATACATTTTACCTCTTTTTTCTTTAGTCGAACGGTAAGTGTAAATGGACCGGCCCAATTACATCGCTCCCTATGGAGGAGCTTTCGGCGAAAAAGGGCTCTTATGGGGCAGGACTTTCTGACGCTTCAGGCGTTTCCTAAATAGTGCCTTACGCGCCACTTAAAGGCCATTCGGTACAAGGGTTTGGTAGTTGGCCGGTCCATCTTTTTATTGATATTTTTATATTAACCTGCAAACAAAAAAGTGTACCTCTGTGATTCAAACTCAGGACCACCTCATTCAGTGTAAGCTGTTCTAGCCAACCAAACAACTCGCCTGCTGTGATTAGTTACAAGTTTTTTCCTCTTTTCTTCTTTTCCTCTATTTGTGTCTCGCTGAATGAAGGTCCTGGGTTTATTTCCCTTTTTTTTGGCAGATTTTACTTTTTATCTATTTTTTCATTTCTTTTTTTTAAGTTTATTTCCCTCTTCTTTTCCTCTATTTGTGCCTGCTGTGATTTCTTTTCATGTTTTTGTATTAATAAAATTCGTGAACATTTTTTAAATTTTGTTTCCAAATTTGTGAAGTTCATTTTTAAATCGGTGAGTTTTTTTCAAATGCGTGAACGTTTTTCAAAATCAATATTATTTTTAAAAAAATCTATGTTTTTTTTGAAAATCGATGAACATTTTTCTCAAATTTGATGTTTTTTAAACAAAATTGATTAGATTTTTTTAAAAATCATTGGATTTTTAATCCGAGAACTTTTTCCAAAATTTGAGAAACTGTTTTTTATAATCAATGATTGTTTTTTGAATATTTCGAACTTTTTCCCAAACTATAGTAGTTTTTTCGAAATTTCATGAGCCTTTTGAATTCATGAACTTTCTTTGAATACATGAACTTTTCCGTATTAGTGCTCGCTTTTTGAGTAAGTGTTTTTTTAAATCTATGAACTTTCAATTTTTTTTAGAAAAAACACAATTTCCCAAAATGTTTTTAAATAATTCAAAAATCAAAGTGCTACAGTAACAAGTGTGCCATAAATTGCGCGGCTAAAGTTGTTCTTAAATAATTCACCACGTACTTGGTCACTAGCACCTAGTAGCTTTATTGGTTAGCTATATACTCGTACGTGGTTCGTGATTGTCATGGTGCGAGTTCGATCCTTGAGAGGGCAAAAA
>LR738715.1:154393786-154404016 GCA_902687465.1 Secale cereale | reverse complement strand
CCGAGAGGGCTCTTGCATGGGGGCTTTCGGGTTCCCAGCCGCCAATTTTTTTTTTCAGAAGGAATTCGGCTAAGATTCGGCAAATTCGGCTAAAATTCGACGAACATGACATTTTACTTAGGCGGTCTAAATAGTTTTTCACATAACAAAGTGAAATACTTTAAAAATAGGGATAATTAGATTTATGCCCCTAGTTGTGTCCCACTCGTCTGTTTTACCCATAATTTCCAAAAGTCACCGGTTCTGTCCAAGTCACTTCACTCCTCTTATGCTTTTGCCCTTTGACCGTCAGTTTGAAAACTTCATAACTAATTCACACTAAATCAAAAAAATGCAAATAAGATACCAAAATGTTCGAAAAAACATCACCTATATGTCAGTGTCATTTGCATTCATGACAAAAGTGTTGGAAAGTGCACATCCGAGTTTTGGCTCTTATGATACCACCATGAATAATAAAATCTAAAAAAATCAAAAACAAATTTTGTGGCAAAGAATGACAAATGTTTTAAGTGCTTGCAGGGAACGACATTCGTGGAAGTCTTGGCAAAAAAGGGAACGACATTCGTGGAAGTCTTGGCAAAAAAATAATATACTTTGGAATGTTGATTGTTTTTTTTTTGTCATGTCATCCACAAATGTCGTTCCCTGATGAAACTTGGCAAGCACTTAAAACATTTATCATTCTTACCCACCATTTTTTTTGAATTTTTTGAATGTTTTTACACTTTGCTATTCATGGTGGTATCATAAGAGCTAAAACTCGGATGGGTACTTTTCAACACTTTTGTCATGAATGCAAATGACACTGACATATAGGTGATGTTTTCCCGAACATTTTGGTATCTTATTTGCATTTTCCTGATTTAGTACGAACTAGTTATGAAGTTCTCCAACTAACGGTCAAATGGTCAAAGGGCAAAAGCATAAGAGGAGCGAAGTGACTTGGATAGAACCGGTGACTTTTGGAAATTAGGGGTAAAACAGCCGAGTGGGACACAACTAGGGGCATAAATCTAAATATCCCTAAAAAAACCGCAACTACACGCCGAAGAACGCGCTGAGCGCGGCGAAGTCGTCGCCGTCGCCGCCATCGCCGTTGTCCTCGTCGTCCTTCTCCTCCTTCACGCGGCCACCCCTGCTGGACCCCTGCCCGGAGTCGCCCTGGCGGACCGGCGGCGGCACATCATCATCGCTGTCGTCGTCGAGAATGACGACACCCCCCTCGTCGCGGCCACGACGCCGAGCGGCGATCTGCTCAAGGGCGCGGCGCTGGCGCTGTAGCTCCGTCCGCGCCCAGTCTTCACACGCCCACTTCAAGGCCGCCTCGTCGGAGAGCCCGGTCTCTGTCTTCATGGCAGCGAGCCTCGACTCTGTCTTCATGGAGGCGAGCCCCGGCTCCAGCTTCACAGCGGCGACGAGCCCTGGCTCAGGCTTCACGGCGGCGATGAGCCCTGGCTCTGTCTTCGGCTTGACGAAGCGGGGAGGAGCCGAGGAGGAGGCGCACCCACCCTCGTTGATGACGATGCCGGCACTGCAGGTGTGCCGGCCGAGCGGCGTCTCCGTGGGCTTGGCCTTGACGCTGAACAGCGCCGGTGACCCGGGAGAGGAGGAGCGGGAGGAGGAAGAAGAAGAGGACGCCGTCCACCTCGGCATCCATTGCCCGCCGCTCCGGAAAGGGGCGACAGGGTACGTCAAGGGCGGGTCGTTGCCGCCCTCGAGGCGTCGGAGAACGGCGTGGAGCATATGGCCGGGGGTGCCCCACCACAAGCGGTACCCATCGCTGTTCTTGGTGCCCCGCACCACCGGCGCCCCGTTGGTGGAGGCCAGTCACTGTGCCTGCCGGTGCTGGAAGTACACCGCCCACGCCTCGTGTTTGCCGGCGGCGTACTACGGGAGGGCCCGCTCTTCCTTCGTTAGCGATGCCCGCACGCGGTCGACCTCGTCGGGCGTTGACGTCGGGCAGTGGGGGGATGGGGACGCCACCGGCACTTAGCCTCCACCGCCCCGATGCACGCATGTCGAGAGTCGTCGGAATGTTGGCCTCGAACAGCAAGTGGGCTTCCCACTCGTGCAGTGATGTAACGCCCCGAATAATTTGGCTACAGTAAAACTTCGCTAATGATGCCACGTCACTTCGATTACTGTTGCTAATCTCGCGTTAGTTCGAAACCGATGAAAATTCAAATTCAAAATGTGGCAAATAATAAAAGTTTTCAAAATATTAAATAAAAGTGTTCGGGGAGGGACAAATATTGCTATGTTAATTATAGTAAGGAAAACATAATTTTACAAAGTGCCTAAGTGCTTTAAATTAAATAAAACAAAGAAAAGAAATAAATAAAAGAAAAGAAAAACAAACAAAACAAAACAAAAGAAAGAAAGAAAAGGAAACCCCAGGCCTACTAGGCCTCGGCCCACTCCCCCCGGCCTATAACCCCCTCCTGGGGCCCGAACTCCACCGACACCCCACTTTCCCCCCAGGAAAATATCCCCCCCTCCCGATCCGATCTGGATCGGGAACGACCTCGCGCCCACGACGCCCGACGTCGCCCCGTCGCTCGACGCCGGAGCCTCCTCGTCGGTCTGCCTCTTCCTGCGCCGCACGTCGTCCCCATCCTCCTCCCCGAACGGCCCCATCGAGCTTCGCCGCCCCCTCTACTCTGCAACGCCGGTGAGGCCCCGGGCCTCTCCCTCCCCTTCCTCCTCCTGTCTCCCTCCCACACGGCATGACAACGCCCGCTCTCGCTCCGCGAGCAGTCGCCGGCGGCCGCGCCCGTGCCCAGCACCTGTTGCCCTCGCCACGCCGCGCGCCACCGCAGCGGCCGCCTCGCCGTCCCCAACCCCCTGCTGCCCGCGCCACCGCACCCGCCTGCGACGGCCGTCCCCCGCTCCACTGCGGCGGCCCCGCCAGCCGCGCACCCCCGCTGCCCCGTGGCCACGCTCACCGGTGCCCCCTCGCGCGCCTTCCACCACCCCGCTCACGCCGCCCTCTGGCGCTGTCCCGCGCCGCCGGGCGCCGCTCCGACCGGCCGGCCTAGCCACGGCCGAGCCCTCGCCCTGGCTGCCCAGGCCAGCTCCCCCCTCCGCCCGCCTCACCACGCTGCCGCATGCCCCCGTGCCCCGCCGCTTGCTGCTTGCAGCCGCCGGCTGCTGCGGCCGGCCCCGACCCGGACTCCGGCCGTCGCGCCATTGCTGCCGGCACGGTCTGCCTCGCCGTGTCGTGGCCGCGCCCCGCCGACCGGTGATCTTGGCGAACGCCCAGTCGGGCGTCGCAGCGCCCGACCCACCCCGCTAGCACGCCCGCCCCGTTTGGCCCCTAGGGCCAAATACAGGGGGGCCCACGCCCCTGAACGTTTAAAAAAAGGGAACAAAAATAAATAATAATAATTAAAATATAATTCATTAATTAATAAATTAATTAAAATATTAATTAAGTTAATTAACTATAATTAGCTTAACTAAATCATAATTAACCTAACTAAACTGTTAGTTAACTTTACAGCAAATGACACGCGGGTCCCACGCGTCAGTTTGACCAGTCAACGTCCTGTTGACTGCCGACGTCATGCTGACGTCAGCATGCACTATTCTGGATAATGTTGATTTATTAAATAATTAATAAATTAGAA
The DNA here is from genome assembly GCA_902687465.1 of Secale cereale. Classification (NCBI taxonomy): domain Eukaryota; kingdom Viridiplantae; phylum Streptophyta; class Magnoliopsida; order Poales; family Poaceae; genus Secale; species Secale cereale. The sequence continues at coordinate 154,400,384 of LR738715.1, read as the reverse complement.
AATGATTTAAAACTTTAAAAATTAATATAAAATAATCCGTAACTCGGATGAAAATACTTTATATATGAAAGTTGCTCAGAATTTCGAGACGCATCCGAATACGCAGACCGTTCGTCAACCATACGTTCCTAGCATACCGAACCTGCAACTTTCCCTCTCCGTTTCATCCGCCCGAAAACGCGAAACACCGGGAATACTTTCCCGGATGTTTCCCCCCTTCGCCAGTATCACCCGATACTGCGTTAGGGCACACCTAGCACCGTTACATGTCATGTCATGCATCGTCATGCATCTGTTTGCATTGTATTCACTGTTTCTTCCCCCTCTTCTCTCCGGTAGACTACGAGACCGACGTTGCTGCTGCCCCGATCGACTACAGTGTTGATGACCCCACCTTGGCTGCCGAGCTTCCAGGCAAGCCCCCCCCTTGATCAACCTGATATCGCCTATTCTTCTCTCTACTGCTTGCATTAGAGTAGTGTAGCAATATTACTGCTTTCAATACTCATATTCTGCTGCATAGCCTGTCATTGTTGCTACCACTGTTGATACTTTACCTGCAATCCTAAATGCTTAGTATAGGATGCTAGTATTCCATCAGTGGCCCTACACCCTTGTCCGTCTGCCCTGCTATTCTATCGGGCCGTGATCACTTGGGGGTGATCACGGGTATATACTACATACACTTATACATGATACATATTGTGACTAAAGTCGGGTCGGCTCGTTGAGTACCGCGGTTGATTCACGGAGTGGGGGCTGAAAGGACATACTTTCCCGACGGCCCTCTGTGTGGATCTTTGTGGCGGAGCGACAGGGCGGGTTGAGACACCCAGTCGAGAGGTGGCCTGGCCCTGGTCGTTGTCCGTGGTGATTTCATAATAACACGCTTAACGAGTTTGGATATTTGATCTGAGTCTGGCCGTTGGCCTATTCGCACTAACCAGCTACGTGGGAATAGTTATGGGTACTCGACGTCGTGGTATCAGCCGAAGCCTTCTTGACGTCAGCGACTGAGCGGTGCGCGCCGGGTTGGACCGCGTAATGTAACTTCCTTAGTAATGGAGGTTGCTAGGTCTGCTCACCGGCTGTGTACGCAACGTGCAGGTGTGCGTTGGGCGATGGGCCCGGACCCCTGCGCGCCTAGGACTTAGACCGGCGTGCTGACCTCTCTGTTGTGATTAGGTAGGGCTGCGACGTGTTGATCTTCTGAGGCCAGGCATGACCCTGGAAAGTGTGTCAGGCCAAATGGGATCAAGCGTGCTGGGTTATGTGGTGCACCCCTGCAGGGAAGTTAATCTATTCGAATAGCCGTGTCCCTCGGTAAAAGGACGACCCGGAGTTGTATTCCGACCTCATGACAACTAGAACTGGACACTTGATAAAACACACCCAGATGAGTTCCAGATATAACTCGGTGGTTGCTCTCTCACAGGGTGATGTGCGGGAGGATCGCCGAGTAGGATTATGCTATTAGATGTTACTTGGTGAACTTACCATCTATTCTCTTCTACTGCTGCAAGATGGAGGCTGCCAGAAGCGCAGTCTTCGATTGGATTAGATATCCCCCTCTTATTCTGGCTTGCTGCAGTTCAGTCCACCGATATTACCCATATCATTGTTACCATTGCATATGTAGTATAGGTCCTTGCTTGTGAGTACTTTGGATGAGTACTCATGGTTGCTTTGCTCCCCCTTTTCCCCCTTCTGTTCCTTCTTCTCGGATGATGCAACCAGATGATGGAGCCCAGGTGTCAGACGCCACCTACGACGACTCCTACTACAGTGGAGGCACCTACTACTACGTGCAGTCTGCCGACGACGACCAGGAGTAGTTTAGGAGGATCCCAGGCAGGAGGTGATGGGCCTCGAACCCCTCGTTGGTTACCCCAAGTGGAAGGTGTAAGATGCAGTAAGTAGAAGTGTTTTCCCCTAGCAAAGATGCCAAGGATCGAATCCCCAGAGACTCCTAGGTTCAACAGGTAGGTGTCAACTGCTAACGGCGCAATTAGCAATCAACGTGGACCTGCACACAGATACAAATAACTTTGCTCCCAACGAGTACAGAGAGGTTGTCAATCTCTCCGGCCTTGTAGTTCACAAAGGGTTAAAAGCAATATGATAGTAGTGATAGATAGTGTTTTGCAATAGTAAATAAAATAGCGAAAAGTAAATAGTGGATGTGATCAATGATGGTAATATGGACCAGAGTCTCATGATGTTCACTAGTGATGTCTCTCTCCCAAAAGACGATAAAACAGCTATGTGAGGTAAACAAATTACAGCTGGGCAATTGACAGGACCACGAACGCAAACCAATGCTGATTACATTGCAAGAAAGGTTGAGGTTCAAAGCATGGGCGGTACGCCAAAGTAAGTAGACCGAAATCCATCAATATCTACTATTAATCATCCACCTTGAGATATCTATCCAGAACATCTCGCTGGTATTAAGTTGCGAGTCCCACCCATAGTGTAAACTCAATGCAACAGACAACTGCATTAAAAGAACTTTGCGTAAAGTAAACAATCCTTGCACCCGCGGGCACAAGCACCGTTGTTTTCCCCCTTGTGGCAACAGCACATCCCCTAGACTCATGTTTCTGTCACTCAAGCTAGTCATCGAGGGGCATGAACCCACAATCGAGCATGACGTTCCCTCTTGGAGTCACTACTTACTACTCGGCCAAAGCAATAAATAACAACGGAGAACATGCAAGAATTACTTATGAACTAAAATATAAAAGAGGTGAATCAAATATATTACTCAAGATCAATCTGAACATAATCTCATAATCCATCGGATCCCAGCAAACTCAACATAGCAACAGCATAAGGATTACATAGGTGCCTCGATCATGTAGGGCAGCTCACGAGGACTAATTAGTGAAGCACAAGAACGGGAGGAGATCATCACATAGCTACTGGTCATGGACTCATGGTCCAAGGGAGACTACTCACGAGTCATCCGGGAGGCGTCCATGGTGGTGGAGAAGCTCCCGGTGGTGATCCTCCCCTCCGGCAGGGTGCCGGGAAGAGTTCTCCTGGTGCTCCCGATCTTGGAAGTGGCGGCGGTGGCGGAACAGAGATGGGATCATGAAAAGAAGTCCTCTTCTGAGGGTTACGGGGAACCCTTTAAATATATGCCAAAGTAGGGCACCGGGGGAGCCTCGGGGGGCCCAGGCGCCCTCCCGGCGCGGCCCAGGGGGGGGGGGCGCCCACAGGGCGCCTGGAGCCCCTGTGGCCCCCCATGCTGCCCTTCGGACGCAGTGTTGTTTCCAGTTCGCTGATTTTTTATATAATTTTTCTGGATTTTTCTGGGCAGTTCCCGAAACGTGAAAACCTGAAATACAAAAACAGCCGAAAACAGAAACTGGCACTGGGGTGCACTGGATTAGTAAGTTAGTCCAAATATGATCAAAAGTGTATGGAAGTGTATGAATATCATAGCAATATCACCCAAAAGTGGCATGGAGCAAGCAGAAATTATAGATACGTTTTGGACGTATCAACATCCCCAAGCTTAATTCCTGCTCGTCCTCGAGTAGGTAAATGATAACAAGAATAATTTCTGTGATGACATGCTATTAACCATATAGGACTTTCTCATAGTCATATGACGAAAGCTTACTGAGACAATGATTCTAAAGTAATTAAGTTGCCTCAAGATAAAATCACAAATGACTGAAAGTTTTACAACATGAAACTGAAACATCAAAAAGATTTGCAATGAACATGATGTGCAAATATGATAAAGTGATATCTAGCTTGCCCCCTTTAGTGATGCAAAACATAAGTGCAGGGGCACCTTCAAGGTTTAAGTGATGACTAGATACAATCATTTCAGAATAAACGATATCACAATCATGCAAAAGACAATGCTACTTTGGGACATTGCACATTACACTCAGAATGACAATCATGCTCTCAGTAGTTGGTGCTTGGAGTGCTAGAGCTTTTTATTTTGAAACATGGAAGCAATTGTGTCAACGGTAGTAGTACTTCATATGTGTCATGCATAAAACATCTTATAAGTTGCAAGCCTCATGCATCGAATACCAAAAGTGCTCGCTCCTTGTCCTAATTAGCTCGGATTCCCATGGGTTATCATTGCATTGCATATGTTTTAACCAAGTGTCACAAAGGGGTACCTCTATGCCACCTGTACAAAGGTCCAAGGAGATAGATCGCATTTGATTTCTCGTTTTTGATAGATCTCAACTTGAGGACATCCATACCGGGACAACATAGAAAATAGATGATGGACTCCTCTTTAATGCATAAGCATATTCTCATGAGAGATTGAGGATTAAGGTCCAAGCTAAAACTTCCACCATGATGCATGGCTTTGGTTGGCGGCCCAATGTTCTTCTCTAACAATATGCATATTAATTCAACCCACGGTCAATCACCCTTACTTCAGACAAGACGAACATGCATAGCAACTCACATGATATTCAACAAAAGTATGACAGTTGATGGCGTCCCCAGAAACATGGTTACCGCTCAGCAAGCAACTTATAAGAAATAAGATACATAGGCAACATATTCTTTACCACAATAGTTTTTAGGCTACTTTCCCATGAGCTATGTATTGCATAGTTAATTTGCTTAGTGCAGGTGGAGGTTAGCAAAAGACTAGGAGCGACCAACTAAGAGAGCAATGATGATCATAATCATGCAGAGCGACAAAGCAATATTGAATCAGGCATGGTAGTTATATCGCTACTTAGAAACAAAAGATCATCAAGGCTTGACAGACTTTCTTTACAGTCTTGAATATGCGTGAGCATACGCCAAGTCAATCAAAATAAATTCTCGAAGGAAGATATTACTAAACCATACCACATCATAGGCAAACAAACCAAGTTGGTACTCCAATATCATATTGGGAACCCCCCAGCTATTTGAGATTAACCATAAGAAAACCTGAACTACTAAGCACCATCATGCAAGTAGCATCTTTATCATAGACACATTAACCCATGCAACGGAAGCAAACTCTCTTAATAATGTGAGCATGGTAATTAAAGAGAGTTCAAGCAACCAACTAAATAAAAGCTCTTGGAAAGATAAGCATGAATACTAAGAGCAGAGCATGATAGTAGCTATTAAAAGACAAAGAACACACACAACATAGATAGACATGAAAATTCTATGTAATGTTCTAGGTAGAGGTGGAGCGTGTTTCTCTCCCACATAAAGGAATACTGGGTTCCGACTCGTTATGAAAAACTAAAAGGAAAACTAAAAGCAAGACGCTCCAAGCATAGCACATAACACATGAAGTGATAAAAATATAGCGGAACGAAAGACGAACTGATAATGTTGATGGAGAAGGGGATGCACGGGGGCATCCCCAAGCTTAGACGCTTGAGTCTCCTTGAATATTTCTTGGGGGTGCACGGGGGCATCCCCAAGCTTGAGCGTTTGACACTCCTGAATCTTTTTATCATCTTCCCTCGCACACTTGAAAACTCCCTTCATACATAACTCATCATAATCTGATTAGCGAGGTTAGTACCCTTAATAAAATAATTATACCTTGCTGGAAATAAGGATATTCTTGAAGTTCTACTGTTTCTCAAGATTGCCAAAAGGTTTTTGCAAAGAAAAAGCAAGTTCTCAATTTGCAAAGTGAAGGTAAGGCAAAACAGGACAGAATCTGTGAAAAACAGAACAGCAGGTAGTAATTGACCTGTTCGGGATACTTCTGCAACTCAAATCAAAAAACTCAGAACTGACGCACGAAAGACAATTATATAGAGAACGCTGTCGATAAAATTCAGACCAAAAAGATGATCTGGTGATTTTATACGATTTTTTCTATCCAAGGACAGAATCTGTTTCCTGGACAGCACCTCACAACTTTTGAACTTCCTAGCAATCAGAGGCTATACTTGGCACAAATATGAAAAGCAAAGATACAATGATGATGCTACAGCAGTAAAAAACATCAAGACACAACAAAAGCAAAAAATTTATTCATGTGGGCTGCCTCCCAAAAGCGCTTTCTTTTATGCCTTTAAGCTAGGCATAAGACTTTAATGATGCTCTCGTAAGAATAAGGATTGAAGAACAAAAGAGAGCACCAAGAAGCAAATACTAAACACATTTAAGCCTAACATGCTTCGTATGCATAGGAATATTGCAATAGAATAATTCATTGAAGCACAAAGCAATAAGCATAGGAAGACAAAACAAGTGCAGCTTCAAAACCTTCAACATAAAGAGAGGGAACTTGATATTATTGAAATATCTATAAGCATATGTTCCCTTCTCATAATAATTTTCAGTGGGATCACGAATAAACTCAACAATATAAGCATCACATAAAGCATTGTTACCATGATCCACATGCAAAAAGGTACTCTTACTCTCCACATAAGCATCATGAAGAGGATAAAACTTAGTATAAAAGAGAGACATAAGCTCCTGCCAGTCCAGCAAGTGTGAGTTATCGAGAAGCCCATACCAATCTGAAGCTTTATCTATAAGTGATACGACAAACAATTTCCTCATGACAAACTCCCTCGATACACCTGCAAGCTTAAATAATGAACATAGTTGTGACAGATATAGCAAGTGTTCACCGGGA
>LR738715.1:154305003-154384784 GCA_902687465.1 Secale cereale | reverse complement strand
GGGGTCTAGGAAAGAACGTAGATGCGGGAGGAAAACCGGTTCTGATTTAGGAGAAGGAAGGCATAGGGGAGAAGAAGGAAGCCACAGAGGAGATCACGTGGCGGATGAGAAGGAGGAGTACCAGTGCGGGACTGAATCGAGCCTAGAAGATCACTTTGAGGGGCATAATATCTATAGAGAGGAGGATGTAGATCTCGACTTCTCTAATGAACTCGAGGAGCTGATTAAATAGGTGTGATGGTTCATAATTTTCAAGGTCCACACTACTCGACTGTTTAGCCAAGCAGTGCTGTTCAACACAATGCGCATGCCGTGGTTGCGTCTCGTGGTTGCCGACGCAACAGATTACCTTCAAGACAATGGGTCCAAACCTATTTTATTGTTCAGTTTTGGTGCCTTAGTGATTGGAAGAGGGTGATGGATGGAGGACCCTGTCTGTTTACTGACGCGATCGTTGTGATACAAGAGTATGATGGGTTCTGTAATGTGAATGATTAAAAGCTAAACAAGATCCTGGTATGGGCTATTCAGGGAGCCTCGAGCGGATTAATGAGGAAGGAGTCGGCTGAGAAAGTTGCTAGGAAAGTTGGAGAGCCACCTATAATAGTAATGATGATGAGGGTATACTCAACACCTCAAAGTTTTTGAGAGCAAGAGTTTATCTCAATATTCAAGTTCCACAAGTGAGATTTGTGTTGAGCATAGTAAAGGAAAGGAGGAATTACCCCGTGTACTATGAAAAGCTACCTGACTTCAATTATTATTGTGGCCTGATGCGTCACGTTGTGGAGGGATGTGAAGGTGGGGTTCATAATCCAGAAGTGTGTGAATGGCGAGAATTGCTGAAGTAGAATTTCGATTTGTCTCGGTCCAAGCAAACAACATGTCGGGGCATGGAAATATAGGTTGAGAGGAGAGGGTTGAACTAGGATGCCGTGGGAGAGGATTGGCTAGACATGAAAGGGGTAGAGATAATTTGGGAGGACAGACATGCAAAGGAGGAGGAGGAGGAAGGGGGTAAGGTGAGTGAGTAAGCTTCGGGTTGTTGGGAAACATAGTAGAAAACAAAAAAATCATCATGCGATCAGAACACCATAAAGATACATGAGTGGTTTAGATTAGACCGTTACCAACTCCGAGTTGCAGCGGAAGAAGATTCGGTGTAGATCACACTTGAAGTCCCTCAAACCATTCATGAATGATCCCTCGAACAGAAGAGCAAAAGCAGGCCTCTCTATGGTTTGCAAGCATATGATATTCACGATCCGACGCCACTTCGCCATCTAGGCTAACCGATGCTGGAGAATTAGAGGGATAAGATTAGAACCACACTAGGCTCCTAATTATGAGGGCTAGAGACGATCGGATCTAGCTCTAATTGGAGCAACTAGAACAAGAGAACTAGAGGAGGCTCCTAAACTTGTGTCTACCAAGGGCTTAAATCTCGAGTATATATAGGTTGGAGGGGAGGGAGGGGCGCCACAAGGAGGAAGGAATCCTCCCCTCCTTGGCCGGCCAAGACAAGCGGAATTTTGCAGGAAATATGCCCTAGAGGCAATAATAAAGTTATTATTTATTTCCTTATATCATGATAAATGTTTATTATTCATGCTAGAATTGTATTAACCGGAAACTTAGTACATGTGTGAATACATAAACAAATAGAGTGTCACTAGTATGCCTCTACTTGACAAGCTCGTTAATCAAAGATGGTTAAGTTTCCTAGCCATAGACATGAGTTGTCATTTGATGAACGAGATCACAACATTAGAGAATGATATGATTGACTTGACCCATTTCGTTAGCTTAGCACTTGATCGTTTAGTATTGCTTTCTTCATGACTTATACATGTTCCTATGACTATGAGATTATGCAACTCCCGAATACCATAAGAACACTTTGTGTGCTATCAAACGTCACAACATAACTGGGTGATTATAAAGATGCTCTACAGGTGTCTCCGATAATGTTTGTTGAGTTGGCATAGATCGAGATTAGGATTTGTCACTCCGATTGTCGGAGAGGTATCTCTGGGCCCTCTCGGTAATACACATCATAATAAGCCTTGCAAGCAAATGACTAATGAGTTAGTCACGAGATGATGTATTACGGAACGAGTAAAGAGACTTGCTGGTGACGAGATTGAACTAGGTATGATGATACCGACGATCGAATCTCGGGCAAGTAACATACCGATGACAAAGGAAACAACGTATGTTGTTATGTGGTTTGACCGATAAAAATCTTCGCAGAATATGTAGGAACCAATATGAGCATCCAGGTTCCGCTATTGGTTATTGACCAGAGATGTGTCTCAGTCATGTCTACATAGTTCTCGAACCCGTAGGGTCCGCACGCTTAACGTTCGACGACGATCGATATTATGAGTTTATGTGTTTTGATGTACCGAAGGTAGTTCGGAGTCTCAGATGTGATCACGGACATGACGAGGAGTCTCAGAATGTCAGAGACATAAAGATTAATATATTGGATGACTATATTCGGACACCAGATGAGTTCCGAGAGTTACCAGATAATTATCGGAGTGCCGGGGGGTTATCGGAACCCCCGGGGGATATAATGGGCCAACATGGGCCTTGTGGGAGAGAGAGGAGAGGGCCTAGGGCTGGTCGCATGCCTCCCCCTTGGGAGTCCAAATTGGACAAGGAGGGGGGGGGGGCGGCGCCCCCTCTTTCCTCCCTCTCTCCCCTCCTTCCTTTACCCCTCCTAGTAGGACTAGGAAAGGGGAGTCCTAGTCCTACTAAGAGGAGCAATCCTCCTCTCCTTGGCGCGCCCAAGGGCCGGCCGGCCACCCCCTTGCTCCTTTATATACGGGGGCAGGGGGCACCCTAGGACACACAATTGAACATCAGTTTTAGCCATGTGCGGTGCCCCCTCCATAGATACACACCTCATTCATATCGTTGCAGTGCTTAGGCGAAGCCCTGTGTCGGTAGCTTCATCATCACCGTCACCACGCCATCGTGCTGACAAAACTCTCCCGTGATGCTCAACTGGATCAAGAGCTCGTGGGACGTCATCAAGTTGAACGTGTGCTGAACGCGGAGGTGCCGTACGTTCGGTGCTTGGATCGGTTGGATCGCGAAGACGTTCGACTACATCAACCGCGTCACTAGACTCTTCTGCTTTCGGTTTACGAGGGTACGTAGACACACTCTCCCCACTCATTGCTATGCTTCTAGTAGATAGATCTTGCGTGATCGTATGATTTTTTTTTGAAATACTACGTTCCCCAACAGTGGCATCATGAGCCAGGTCTATGCGTAGATGATATGCACAAGTAGAACACAATGAGTTGTGGGCTATAATAATCATACTGCTTACCAGCATGTCATACTTTGATTCGGCAGTATTGTGAGATGAAGCGGCCCGGACCGACATTACGCGTACGCTTACGCGAGACTGGTTTCACCGTTACGAGCACTAGTTGCTTAGAGGTGATCGACGGGTGTGTGTCTCTCTTACTTTAGTTGAATCGAGTGTGGCTACGCCCGGTCCTTGTGAAGGTTAAAACAACAGCTTGACGAATTGTGGTTTTTGTATGCGTAGGTAATAACGGTTCTTGCTAAGCCCGTAGCAGCCACGTAAAACTTGCAACAACAAAGTAGAGGACGTCTAACTTGTTTTTGCAGGACATGTTGTGATGTGATATGGTCAAGACGTGATGAGTTATACGTTATTGTATGAGATGATGATGTTTTGTAAAGTTATCGGCAACCGGCAGGAGCCTTATGGTTGTCTCTTTATTGTATGAATTGCGAAGGCCATGTAATTGCTTTACTTTATCACTATGAGTTAGCGGTAGTAGTAGTAGCAATAGTTGGCGAGACGACCATGACGCTACGATAAAGATCATGATGTCTAGCCGGTGACGATGGAGATCATGACGATGCTTTGGAGATGGAGATCAAAAGCACAGGATGATGATGGCCATATCATGTCACATATTTTGATTGCATGTGATGTTTATCTTATTATGCTTCTTATTTTGCTTAGTACGGCGGTAGCATTATAGGATGATCCCTTACAAATTTTCAAGGTACAAGTGTTCTCCCTGAGTATGCACCATTGCGAAAGTTCGTCGGGCCGAGACACCACATGATGATTGGGTGTGATAAGCTCTACGTTCAAATACAATGGGTGTAAGTCAGTTTTGCACATGCAGAATACTCGGGTTAAACTTGATGAGCCTAGCATGTAGAGACATGGCCTCGGAACACTGGAGACCGAAAGGACGAGCGCGAATCATATAGTAGATATGATCAACATAAGATGTTCACCATTGAAAACTGCTCCATCTGACGTGATGACCGGACATGGTTTAGTTGATTTGGATCACGTGATCATTTAGATGACTAGAGGGATGTCTATCTAAGTGGGAGTTCTTTAGTAATATGATTAATTGAACTTTAATTTATCATGAACTTAGTCCTAGTAGTATTAGCATATCTATGTTGTAGATCAATAGCTCGCGATGTAGCTCCCCATTTATTTTTATATGTTCCTAGAGAAATATAAATTGAAAGATGATAGTAGCAATGATGCGGACTTGTTCCGTGATCTGAGGATTTTCCTCATTGCTCCATAGAAGAATTATGTCCTTGATGGACCGCTAAGTGACATACCTATTACAGGAGCAGATGCAGATGTTATGAAAGTTTTGACAAAAGCTCGGTATGATGACTACTTGATAATTTAGTGCACCATGCTTTACGGCTTAGAACCTGGACTTGAAAAATGTTTTGAATGCCACAGAGCATATAAGATGTTCCTAAGAGTTGAAATTGGTATTTCATACTCATGCCTGTATCAAGAGGTATGAGACCTCTGACAGTACTTTGCCTACAAGATGGAGGAGAATAGCTCAACCAGTGAGCATGTGATCAGAAAGTCTGAGTACTACAATTGCTTGAATCAAGTGGGAGTTAATCTTCCAGATAACATAGTAATTAACAAAGTTCTCTAGTCACTATCTCCAAGTTACTAGAACTTCGTGATGAACTATAATATGCAAGGGATGATGAAAGTAATTCCCGAGCTCTTCGTGATGCTGAAATCGATGAAGGTAGAAAACAAGAAAAAACATCAAGTGTTGATGGTTGACAAGACCACTAGTTTCAAGTAAAAGGGCAAAGGAAAAGAAGGGGAACTTCAAGAAGAATTGCAAGCAAGTTGTCACTCCCGTGAAGAAGCCCAAAGCTGGACCTAAGCCTGAAACTGAGTGCTTCTACTACAAAGGAAATGGTCACTGGAAGTGGAACTACCCTAGAAACTTGATGGATAAGAAGGATTGCAAAATGAACAAAGCTATATTTGATATACATGTTATTGATGTGTACTTTAGTAGTGTTTATAGCAACCCCTCGGTATTTGATACTGGTTCAGTTGCTAAGAGTAGTAACTCAAAATGGGAGTTGCAGAATGAACAGAGACTAGTTAAGGGTGAAGTGACAATGTGTGCTAGAAGTGGTTCCAATATTGATATGATCATCATCGCACACTCACTATACTTTCAGGATTAGTGTTGAACCTAAACAAATATTGTTTGATGTCTGCATTGAGCATGAATATGATTTGATCATGTTTATTGCAATATGTTTATTCATTTAAAGTCAGAGAATAATTGTTGTTCTGTTTACATGAATAAAACCTTCGATGGTCATACACCCAATAAAAATAGTTTGTTGGATCTCGATCGTAGTGATACACATATTCATAATATTGAAGCCAAAAGATGCAAAGTTAATAATGATAGTGCAACTTATTTGTGGCACTGCCGTTTAGGTCATATTGGTATAAAGCGCATGAAGAAACTCCATGCCGATGGGCTTTTGGAATCACTTGATTATGAATCATCTGATGCTTGCGGACCATGCCTCATGGGCAAGATGACCAAGACTCCGTTCTCCAGAATAATGGAGCGAGCAACTGGCTTATTGGAAATAATACATACTGATGTATGCGGTGCGATGAGTGTTGAGGCTCGCGGCGGGTATCGTTATTTTCTGACATCCACAGATGATTTGAGCAGATATGGGTATATCTACTTGATGAAACATTTGAAAAGTTCAAAGAATTTCAGAGTGAAGTGGAAAATCATCGTACCAAGAAAATAAAAGTTTCTTCGATCAGATCGCGGAGGTGAATATTTGAAGTTACGAGTTTGTCCTTCATTTAAAACAATGTGAAATAGTTTCACAACTCACGCCACCTGGAACACCACATCGTAATGGTGTGTCCGAACGTCGTAACCGCACTTTATTAGATATGGTGCGATCTATGATGTCTCTTACCGATTTACCACTGTTTTGGGGTTATGCATTAGAGACATCTGCATTCATGTTAAATAGGGCACCATCTAAATCCGTTGAGACGACACTGTATGAACCGTGGTTTGGCAAGAAACCTAAGCTGTCGTTTCTTAAAGTTCGGGGCAGCGATGCTTATATGAAAAAGTTTCAACCTGATAAGCTCGAACCCAAATCGGAGAAATGTGTCTTCATATGATACCCAATGGAAACTATTGGGTACACCTTCTATCACAGATCCAAAGGCAAGATATTCATTGCTAAGAATGGATTCTTTCTAGAGAAAGAGTTTCTCTCAAAAGAAGTTAGTGGGAGGAAAGTAGAACTTGATGAGGTAATTGTACCTTCTCTCGAATTGGAAAGTAGCACATCACAGAAACTAGTTCCAGTGATTCCTACACCAGTTAGCAAGGAAGCTAATGATGACGATCATGAAACTTCGGATCAAGTTACTACTGAACCTCGTAGGTCAACCAGAGTATGTTCCGCACCAGAGTGGTACGGCGGCCCAGTTTTGGAAGTCATGTTACTAGACCATGAGGAACCTACGAACTATGAGGAAGCGAGATGTGCCCAGATTCTTCAAAATGGCTTGAGGCCATGAAATCTGAGATGGGATCCATGTATGAGAACAAAGTGTGGACTTTGGTTGACTTGCCCGATGATCGACAAGCCATTGAAAATAAATGGATCTTTAAGAGGAAGACCGACGCCGATGGTAATGTTACTGTCTACAAAGCTCGACTTGTTGTGAACCATTTTCGACAAGTTCAAGGTGTTGACTACGATGAGATTTTCTCACTCGTAGCGATGCTTAAGTCTGTCCGAATCATGTTAGCAATTGCCGCACTTTATGAAATCTGGCAAATGGATAACAAAAATGCGTTCTTTAATGGATTTATTAAAGAAGAGTTGTATATGATGCAACCAAAAGATTTTGTCAATCCTAAAGGTGCTAACAAAATATGCAAGCTCCAGCGATCCATCTATGGACTGGTGCAAGCATCTCAGAGTTGGAATATACGCTTTGATAAGTTGATCAAATCATATAGTTTTATATAGACTTGTGGTGAAGCCTGTATTTACAAGAAAGTGAGTGAGAGCACTACAGCCTTTCTGATATGTATATGTGAATGACATATTGTTGATCGGAATGATGTAGAATTTTCTGGAAAGCATAAAGGAGTGTTTGAAAGGAGTTTTTCAAATGAAAGACCTTGGTGTAGCTACTTACATATTGATCATCAAGATCTATATAGATAGATCAAGATGCTTGATAAGTTTTTACAATGAGTACATACCTTGAGAAGTTTTTGAAGTAGTTCAAAATGGAACAGTCAAAGAAAGAGTTCTTGAATGTGTTGCAAGGTGTGAATTTGAGTAAGACTCAAAGCCCGACCACAACAAAAGATAGAGAGAGAATGAAAGTCATTCCCTATGCCTCAGCCATAGGTTCTATAAAGTATGCCATGCTGTATACCAGACCTATTGTATGCCCTGCCCTGAGTTTGGCAAGGGAGTACAATTTTTATCTAGGAGTAGATCACTTGACAGCGGTCGAAATTATCCTTAGAGGACTAAGGAAATATTTCTCGGTTATGGAGGTGATAAAGAGTTTGTCGTAAAGATTTACATCAAATGCAAGCTTTGACACCGATTTGGATGACACTGAGTCTCGATCTGGATACATATTGAAAGTGGGAGCATTTAGCTAGAGTAGCTCCGTGCAGAGCATTGTAGACATAGAATTTACAAAATACATATGGATCTGAATGTGGCAGACCCATTGACTAAACCTCTCTCACAAGCAAAACATGATCACACCTTAGTACTCATTGGGTGTTAATCACATGGCGATGTGAACTAGATTATTGACTCTAGTAAACCTTTTGGGTATTGATCACATGGCAATGTGAACTATAAAGTGTTAAATCACATGAGGATGTGAACTATCGGTGTTAAATCACATGATGATGTGAACTAGATTATTGACTCTAGTGCAAGTGGCAGACTGAAGGAAATATGCCCTAGAGGCAATAATAAGTTATTATTTATTTCCTTATATCATGATAAATGTTTATTATTCATGCTAGAATTGTATTAACCGGAAACTTAGTACATGTGTGAATACATAGACAAACAGAGTGTCACTGGTATGCCTCTACTTGACTAACTTTATAATCAAATATGGTTAAGTTTCCTAGCCATAGACACGAGTTGTCATTTGATGAACGGGATCGCATCATTAGAGAATGATGTGATTGACTTGACCTATTCCGTTAGCTTAGCACTTGATCGTTTAGTACTGCTTTCTTCATGACTTATACATGTTCCTATGACTATGAGATTATGCAACTCCCGAATACCAGAGGAACACTTTCTGTGCTATCAAACATCACAATGTAACTGGGTGATTATAAAGATGCTCTACAGGTGTCTCCGATGGTGTTTGTTGAGCTGGCATAGATCGAGATTAGGATTTGTCACTCCGATTGTCGGAGAGGTACCTCTGGGCCCTCTCGGTAATACACATCATAATAAGCCTTGCAAGCAAATGACTAATGAGTTAGTCACGAGATGATGTATTACGGAATGAGTAAAGAGACTTGACGCTGACGAGATTGAACTAGGTGTGATGATACCGACGATCGAATCTCGGGCAAGTAACATACCGATGACAAAGGGAACAACATATGTTGTTATGCGGTTTGACCGATAAAGATCTTCATAGAATACGTAGGAACCAATATGAGCATCCAGGTTCCGCTATTGGTTATTTACCAGAGATGAGTCTCAGTCATGTCTACATAGTTCTTGAACCCGTAGGGTCCGCACGCTTAACGTTCGATGACGATCGATATTATTAGTTTATGTGTTTTGATGTACCGAAGGTAGTTCGGAGTCCCGGATGTGATCACAGACATGAAGAGGAGTCTCGGAATGTCCGAGACATAAATATTAATATATTGGATGACTATATTCGGACACCGGATGAGTTTCGGGGGTTACCGGATAATTATCAGAGTGCCGCGTGGTTATCGGAACCCCCGAGGGATATAATGGGCCAACATGGGCCTTGTGTGAGAGAGAGGAGAGGGCCTAGGGCTGGCAGCGCGCCACCCCCTTGGGAGTCCGAATTGGACAAGGAGGGGGGGGGGCGCCCCCTCTTTCCTTTCCCCCTCCTAGTAGGACTAGGAAAGGGGAGTCCTAGTCCTACTAGGAGGAGGAATCCTCCTCTCCTTGGCGCGCCCAAGGGCCGGCCGGCGTCCCCCCTTGCTCCTTTATATACGGGGGTAGGGAGCACGCTAGGACACACAATTGAACATCAGTTTTAGCCATGTGCGGTGCCCCCCTCCACAGATACACACCTCGTTCGTATCGTTGCACTGCGTAGGCGAAGCCCTGCATCGGTAGCTTCATCATCACCATCACCACGCCGTCGTGCTGAGAAAACTCTCCCGTGACGCTCAACTGGATCAAGAGATCATGGGACGTCATCAAGCTGAACGTGTACTGAACGCGGAGGTGCCGTACGTTCGGTGCTTGGATCGGTTGGATCGCGAAGACGTTCGACTACATCAACCGCGTCACTAGACGCTTCCGCTTTCGGTTTACGAGGGTACGTAGACACACTCTCCCACTCGTTGCTATGCTTCTAGTTGATAGATCTTGCGTGATCGTAGTATTTTTTTTGAAATACTACGTTCCCCAACAGATTTCCCCTCCAATTTTGCTTCCTCTAGCTTGTCTAACAAACTTGGGGGCGCCCCAACTGTTATTGGGCCCTAGGGCCCAATAACACTCCACCACTAGTCCCTTTTCTTATTTATTTGGCACGTTGACATTTAATTAATTATAAAAGCCTCCTAATCATTATTATATACATTCATTATTAATATAACATCTCTGAAAACATGTTCCACATATATATCAGTTCCCCGTATTCCTCGGTGAACCCTGAAACTCTTCTGGTAACTCTGAAACGCTTCCAGTTCCTCTCGAAACTATTTCTAATATTAATGAAACTATTTCATAAATATTTTCTCATAACTCATGCTCCACTAAGACTCGGCAGATTGTGATTCCCTGAAGCTTGTGACCCTGTAGGTTTGGTAAAACATAGACATGAACAAACTGCCTTTTGTTCAATTACCAATAGCGAAATCGTGGACATCCCTATTGATCCCTATGGATACACGAATGAAATTCGAGTGAAGCTTTGATTATCATGTGCTATTCCCTTTGCTTTGCAATACTTGACAAAATCCAAGGTGAGATATATTCGTATCCTCTTGAGTCATTCTCATGCTCACTATACCGGTCTCCTCGTTACTGGTTTTGTTCTCCTTTATCGTCGACATGTTCCAGCATCCCTGTGACCTAGTCACCTGTGAAGATGATGGAGGCCCTAAGAATATCTCTCCATCGTCGGAGGAGAAAATCTCACTCTTGAGCTATCTAGCCCCTTGTCAAACATTTTGATGAACATGTAGGTTGTCGTTATGATCATCGTGTTACATATGACGTTTGAGCAACCCCAAAGTTCATCTTACGGTAAGCAGTGACTACGATACTCTCATGGTCTAAGGAACTAAACCATACTTTAACTCTCTGTGTTATAATGATTGACTTGTGAAGATTGTATCTCAAAGTATAACAAACAAGTTAGGGTCAATTCAATATGCTCATTATTCCAACGTCATACTCTCAAAGTATAACAAACAAGTTTGGGTGAATTCAATATGATCGTTCTTCCAACGTCATATTATCAAAGTTGTTTTAGGACTATCGTTACACTTAATAATATCCTAAGATCCGGAAAACATGACCACAAACAACACTTGAGCTAGTCTTAGAGGTGAGACTAGTTTATCATTTCACACGTGCATATGAGTTCTCCACTGAGTCGCATATTCCAGGATCATAGCAGTTATAGCATATAATACAAACTCTCAATTATAAACATGGAAATAAATAATACAATATTATTGCCTCTAGGGATATTTCCAACTGACTCTCACTAGAGTCGATAATCCAGTTTGCACATTTTAATTTTACACCAGTGGCAATCCAGTGTTAGTTCATGATTTGCTTGTGATATAGCATTCATCCTATCAGATCTTGACAAGTTCAAATCCAAGTGTATCTTTTGCATTTCAATGCATTTATCATGCTTGCACAAGAATTCAAAATTTATGTGAAACTGGATTTGTATATATTGGCATGACCTTTGATTCCTTATATTGAGCTATGGAACCACTATTAAGAACTATGTTCCATTGGCATAAACCATTTTAAAACCATACCAAGTTCATAAATGAACTTTTGATTCATCACCCTCCATTGTTGCTTCTAAAGCGACATCATACTTAGCCTTTGTTATAGAATTCGCCACAGTAACTTTCTCGCATTAGTTCTAACTTACTGTTCCACCAATTGACACAAATCCTTTTAGTTGAAATCAAGAATATCTTGGAGCAATGATGAAGACTTTATCGAGGCAACTTCTTACAACGAACATGTATTGATGTAACTCTTACAACAATCTCTTCATTTTCTCCATATGCGAGAAACATGTTGTCTTTGCACTTAATGACATTTTCATTGTTGTCCTATGATCAACACTTTGATGAATCTGGTAACTTTTACTCACGACTTACTTGGAGTACTGGACATATCTGGTTGTTTACATACCATGGAATATGATTAATGCAAGTGTGATTAAATTCATGTATTTCGCTCAACAGTATTTCAGGATACTGATTCTTGCTTAAAACTCCTTCCATGTGACTTTGACAAGAAACTCTTCTTGGTGGGTTTCATACTAAACGTCTTTAATATCTTGCCAATATGTATTTTTTCTAAGCCCAATTAGGCACTACTATCTCCGTAGATTATAATGCCTAATACGAAGGCTATATTTCCTAAGTACTTCACGGAAAACTATTTAATGAAGTCCTAATTTGTGTCAAGAATATTATTTCCAACCAACAATGTGTTATGCACACATATAGTTGTTTAGAAATATCATTACACTCCCACTTACTTTCTTATAAATACAAGCATATTCGCTTTCCTCGATGAAATCAAACTCTTGATCATTTCATTAGAACGAAGATTCCAGCTCCACTATGCTTGCTTCAGATCATTATAGAATCTCTCAAAGTTTGCACACTTACTAGCATCCTCTGGATTGACAAAATTACCTTGCACCGTATCATATATACAACCTTGGTTCTACTTCCACCTCATGGGAATCATTTTAACATCCATGTATTATATCTCATAATTGAAATATTTAGTAATTGCTAGTTTAACCCTAACTAACTTTAAGTATTGTTATGATAAGACAATCTCCTCATAGTCAACTCCTTGATCTTATCATAAACTATTTGCAACAAGTCAAGCATTATAAAACATTGTTATCATTGCTAGCTTATAGATCCATTACTATATTTTAGACTCTAAGTCTCCCGGAGGATTCATCAAGTTCTAAACATGAATTTTGTTTATGGATACTATCTCAGATTATTTTGGCATATACCTAATTTCGGAGTCAGTGCCATCAACACTTTTTTTGTATTATAGGTTCATTGTTTATTTATCAATATCTTGTCTGCACACCATAAAGGTTGTATGAATTTACCCAACCTATATAGTTTAGTTGCAAGTTCGACCGAAGTCGCTATACCTTATGTAGAGGCTTTTGTGCCAGTCACGGTAGGGAATTCTAGAACTACTTCCAGTGTTTCTTTCCTTTGATCTGATGATGAATAATCTACAATCTCATCGAGTTGCACTGTCCTCCCACTCACTCTTTTGTAGAAAACATTTTCTTCAAATTTTACCGCACTCTATGGCAAAACACTTTGCATCGGCGTAGTGATAGACGAATGCCTAACTATTTGGGATAACCTACGAAGTAGCACTTATCTGACTTGGTAAATAAATTTGTAAATATTTTACTCATGACTTGTATTCTCAAATGTTAAGAAAATACCAAATGCTTTTGGCATACCATTCCATATCTTATATGGTGCCATTTCAACAGATTTGATGGCGCTATTTTGAGTGTAAAAGTCGTAGTCTCTAAAGTATCACACTAAAAAGTATATTGACAAATTGATTAATGTCATCTATGATATCACCATGTCATACATAGTTTGATTACATCTACTCAAAACATTCCACTCTTAGTAATGTTCCGAGAAGTGCAAGCTATAAAATTCTTTTCACAGCTCATCAGACATTCACTATACATGTAACTCAAATATTTCTTTCTGCAATCCTATTGTAGAAACCTAATTTTCTTGTTACAACAATTTCTACATTCTGAAAACCTTTTGAAACAATTCAAAGGATCAAGATTTTAAGTCTCAATAAGTAAATATAAATATCTACTTGAGTCATCCTTGAAGATAGATAGATCCACTGCTTGCAACAACACTTATTGGACTACACACGTCATTATGCATGTTTCCAATTATTTTGTTGCTCATTCATTATGGCATGTGAATGGTATTTTAGTTTATTTCACTGTTTAGAAAATAGTTCCAAGTGTTAGATGATTCCTAATGAGATGACTCCAAAATCCATCACTATGGAATTTCTCCATGCGGGTTTCTCCAATGTGACTAAATGAAGTGCCACACATATGTGGCATTATTTTAGTATTATGACACTTAGCATCAGTGTTATGGATGTACAATTTTATCATTAATATTAATAACATTCATCTTATTCATAATAGCAGTATGGCATTTTGTTCATAATATTGAACAACTATTGTTCTCTCATGAACAACCTCCTTGCAACTTATATGCAATGGGCTAGAGTGTACAAAACTCTAAAATGAATTATAACAATAAATATAGAGGTAATATGCAGATGAAAAAGTATCATAACTTTTACAAAGTTTCCTTGAGATATTTTAACATCATTATTTGTTGGTCATTTAGACCGTAGTAGTTCTTGCATCGATTCGTAAAAACATGCAATCAAGTCGGTATCCTTGTGATCAACTTTTAACCACATTCAGGAAGAATTAGTGTTCAACAATTTAATCACAATTCCCAAGAATTACACTTACTTGACTAACTATCTCTACATCTTATAACTTGTATGACATTCATACATGAGCTGGACTTTCCAGTCTTCTTTTCTTTCTACATTTTTAGCTCATATATTTTTACTTCCAATATTTATCCTACTCACAGAAGAAGCATCCAACTTTAAGAGTGGCGTGAGCCATAAAATTTATTAGGCACATAAGACTCATGACATCCTTTGGATTTGTTCTTTCTATCTAAGTTCTCACCATCAACTCATGCTTGGTGTTCTTCCAGATCCTATGCATTTCAATCTTAAACATACTTGAATTCTTTACTAGAACTTGCAAGCAAACACTCCTTTAGATGTCACATATCTTTTATTCCTTGTTTGTTTCTGAAAAGAATTTCAGTTCCAAGAATATCACATGACTGTCCCAAACATTTTGAAGTTCAGGTTTCTTGGAAGCAAGTAGACCGTAATAGGATTCTATCCTTTTGGATCAAAGGATGTGAGTCTCATCATCCACAACATTTGCGGGGGAGTATTGAAAGCATGCAATAGGACAAAATCCTTCTCGACACTCTAGATGATGATCATCTTATTAGAATCAACCAGATAATAAAAACAGCTAATCAATATAAAGAGAAACAGTGGATCCATGAGCCATTATTCTACAATTATAATGAAAAACTATACATAGACAATGTTCATAATTAATTGCACTAGTGATTAAACTTAAATAATTCATCATTGTGCTCCCACTTAAACCAATATCTCTCATAACTGACTTTAAGTGATTGAATAACCATATCTAATTCACCACCAATGACATGGACATCACTGATGACGTGAAATTCAATCGGTAGGCCAACGTGCCGATCACATCTCCATGTGATTCGTATTCATCTTTCGATGCTTTGTGCTCCGAGCTCAGGCCTATACTGCTAGAACTTCAAGACAACTGAGTGTTTCCGCCATGAGGTATGACCTTCACCCGCCTTACACATCATGATCTTTTCGTACTCATGTGGATTGACATACCCCGAATAGTTATGTTTTATAGACGGTTGCTACACTTGGAATCGCACTACCAACTTGATATTTTTAGTGAGAGATCACCCTAATAGTTGACTACTACACAATCAAAGGGTGCAATAAAAAGGGATAGACATTTCTGGTAATTCATGATAGCATGATATGGTGTAGCCCTTGGCACCGGGGATGTCTTCATCCTCCTCCAAGGTCTTCATGAAAATACCACGAAGTGCTGCCGTGACAACCACCTTGGTCTCCTACGCTTGGTGAACCCTCCTTGCGTCGTGGTCCTCCACAACACGTCTGTCACTTCCATTGATAAAAATTAAATAACGATGTTGACACATAGGTCATTAAAGTGACAATCCCTTAGCCCTAGCCATCATGTTGTATTGTAATGCGCGGGTCACTTAACGTTACATCATATAACCATCACATACATAAACTCATTAATTATCACGATGAAGGCTATACCACATCACATGCATCCTCCAAAACCAAGTTAGACATCCTCTAATCAGTTTGGCAAATTTGAATTTACACGGCTTCTAGGGTTTTCGGAGAACACTAGCTACCTACATCCACCATCAAGGTGTGATAGTTCTTGTTGCTAGATTAACTTGCGGGGTGTGTGAGGGAAGATATAATTAACAATCTCTAACCCCACACTAAACTTCATCAATACGCACGATCCCCCGTGATGAAAAACCATCTTCATTCATGTCTCGTGTTTGTGATAGTCCACTATTCTTGACTATGATGTAACCCAAAGAACTGTTAGCAGATCATGGGTAGCCAAAGTCAATTGATTGTCAGAAGTTTGTGCAAAGCTACATCATGTCGTCAATGAACTGAAATGAAGAAGAACTCGAGGGAAGCATAAACGAGAACATCAAACCTCACATCTACAAGTGATCTAGATCAAAACCTTCATCTACTCATAGAACCGCTCATGATGCCACTATTGGGAAACAAAGTAGAAAATAAAAAATTCCTATGATCAAACAAGGAACACTATGAAGGTGCATTAGCGATTTAGATTTGATCATTACCAACTCTGCGTTCTAGCAGAAGAATATTTGGTGTAGATCATACTTGAAGTCCCTCAAACCGTACACGAACGATCCCTCGAACCGAAGACCGAAAGCACGACCTCTCCATAGTTTGCAAGCATACATTCTTCACAATCTGGCAACGCTTCACTGTCCAGAGCTAACCGATGCCAGAGACCTAGAGGGATAAGTTTAGAACCACACTAGCCTTCTAATTATGAGGACTATAGAGGATTAGATCTAGCTCTAAATGGATCAACTAGGACTAGAACTAGAGAACTAGAGGAAGCTCTAAAACTTGTGTCTATCAAGGGCCAAAATCTATAGTATATAGGTGAACCCACATGTCAGTAATAGAAGAGGCAAAATATTGGGGATATTTTCACTTCATCAGGTGGAATCGAACCAGGCGGAGCAGCGGTTAGGGACTGGGACTTTGCCACTGGGCTACTACAGTAGTTTCGCAACAAATTAGGCACATCTTCTACCACTACTATAGCACGTCTTTCCCGGCTCCGGTGTGTTCTCGTCCTAGGCCTGTACGTCATCCTACACCTTTATGCGCTCACCGTGCCGCCGATGTCTGCCATTATGAACATGCTCAACAAACGAGAGGAATTTGGAGACTACTGTACGTGGAGAGGCGGACAGTCATGACCCACCACGTCCATGGCCGTGCACAAACAAGTGCCTCATTGAAAAAATGCTTCCTCCTAATGGTATACTGACATTGGGGCCCATAGGTTTGTCAACGTAGTTAATATAGGAGATAAATTTACAATGAAGTCAGTCATCGGGGAGCTGGTAGGTATCATTTTTATGAGAGGGCCAGCAAGTATCAACTGGGTTGTGGGCTGCCGAGTCTAGGTTTTCTTTTTTAACATGCGCAACCCATGACATGCCAACACATGGGTTAGTATTTTTTAGCGCCATCATGTATCAACCGGCCTATGGGCCTCCCAGCCTAGGTTTTATTTTTTCTTAAACATCCGCATCCCAACTTATGTATTTTTTGCAGAAAACGCAGAGGTTTGTTCTATTTATATATATAAGAATAAGAACAACAAGTCCAACTTATGTTTCCCTTCTGACTATATTATATATATATTTATATTATTTTGTATGTTATTATATATTATTGTTATTATCATCATATATTTAATAGATACTAACATATATAAGAGAAAACATCCCACATCTTAATAACTTATAAAAATAAATGTTTAACAATAAAATCATGTTTCTTTTACACCAAGGCAACAAAAATCCTAGTGATTGTGTACAAAAGCTTGGTAAGAT
Organism: Secale cereale; assembly: GCA_902687465.1. NCBI lineage: Eukaryota > Viridiplantae > Streptophyta > Magnoliopsida > Poales > Poaceae > Secale > Secale cereale. The sequence goes on along the minus strand of LR738715.1, from coordinate 154,367,016 downwards.
CTAAGGACCAATGTAATAATAACGTGCTTATTATTTAATTATATTCATAATAAATGCTCAGTCCTAGTTTATTTTTTCATAACATCGCTGCACCCAACCCAACATTATAATAAGAACCAGCCCAGCAAAATCATGTATTTCGAGAAACTGCAAATGGGCTATAATTTTATAGAAAAATAAATGGGTCGCATGGACACTACATTATTTGTTCACCGAGTCCAACAAATGGACTGTATATTCTACAAAAAATGGGTTGTAGATGTGCCACATTTTTGGAGGCTGAAATATGGGCTAATGTGTCGAAGCCAGCGCAAGGCGTTGTCAACATAGTCAACAAATGATTCTGACATCCATAGCCGTTGGATTTACATCCAACGGCTGACATCCATCTTCAATCTCTCGTCTTCTTCCTCCAGCGCTGTCGGGACCACCTGCTCCCGCCTCCAGCTGCTAGCAGCTCTGCTTAGCATGCCTTGTTGCAAAGCACTACCCCACCACCGGCTAGGACATCCCTCCACCCCTCCACACCTCTTGTTATTCTCCGCCGACTTCAGAACCACACCGCACCAGAACCAGTTAACTCTCGTACACCTCTCTCACTACAAAAATAGCACTTCCGTGATGATACGTCTTCGTCATAGTAGGTCACATTTTCTATCATGCATGTACATCTATGTCGATTTTATGACAGAATCAAGATAGTCATACATGCGCTGTCATAGAAGTGTTCTATGACAATTATGAAATTATCATCACGGAAGTGTCCACTTCCATGATGATAAATGCCACTTCATGGAAGTGCTTTCGTCAAGGGTGACCGACATGTGGCATCCATCGTAATGAGGCGCCATTAAGCTATCGGGTCCGGTATTGGATTCGATAACCCGTTAACAGCAACGACCAATGGCGATTTTGCATGTGTAAAATTCTCATTGGTCGAAGAAACCATGTGTCAGCTCCACGTTGGGACATATGTCATCCAGCGATTGGACAAGAGGCGCCTATGACACGTCGACATGTGGCTCGCCCCAATAGTGGTCCATTTAGGTTTATAAGGCAGGCCCAGTCAAAATCAGCAGGCCAGCCCATTTAAGGCCTTCTTGTGACTGGCCCATTTATAGCCACGACCAATACGACATGTTCAAATTCGGCCTGTCAAAGACGCGTTAACTATTTGATACCATTGCAGCCCCTCGTCAGTTTGAGCCCGTTAACAACCAGTTATATATTTGGGCTCAATAGCTGCCTGAGATAATTTATGCATGTTAACAACCCATTCCAGGGATGGGACAATTATCAGGATCTACGTCTTTCGGCCTTTTATTGACCCATTCAACTGTTGGGCCAATTTACAACCCAACGTGTCTTTCAGCCTATTAACGACACATACAACAGTTGGGCCATTTAAAGTCCAACCTGAGTTTTGGCGTCTTAATGGCCCATGCTCTTCATGGTCTAATATCAGCCCGGTGTTACTTTTGGCCTGCTAAAGGCCCACAACACAGTTGGGCCATATACAGTCTGACCTGACTTTTGGCTTCTTAGAGGCCCATGCTCTTCATGGTCCAATACCAGCCCGATGTCCCTTCCGTCCTGCTAAAGGCCCACAACACAATTGGGCCATATACATCCCGACCTTACTGTCAGCCTGTTAACGGCCTGTGTTGATAATTGGCCCACTTATTGCCCGCTTTAATTTCATCTTTTTAACGACCCGACAGGGAACTGGGCCAAGCATTAACTATTGGCTCGTTTGAATTAAAGCGGCCCAATAGACCTTTTGGCCTGGTTACAAACCATCCACTAATTGGGCCTGCTAAAGTTCGAACATGGTTGTAGGCCCAATTAGCCGACGTCGTTTTCAGCCCAGCTATGACTTTGAGCCCATTGCGAGGATTACGAGGACTATTTATGGATAGGACCAAATCCGGTCAATCAAAGGCCCAAGAAATTTTGTCCCCTGCGAGCCCATTACGAGGGCGCATTAAGGGTTGTGGGCCGTTATCCTTGATAAAGGGCCCACGACGCTTCGTGCTAGTTATTAATTTCACTACTTTTTTGGCTTGTTAGCGACCAGTTGAGCTTTCAAACCAGAAAGGTGGATTTCGAACCGCGCTAAGAAAATGTACGACATACGGAAAAAAAGTACCACATCAAGCATATATTACAGGAAATCACATCCACTGGGCAATCAAATATTAATGCCAGTGCAAATAAATGAACAGAACTTAACAATCTACAACCTCAGTACGGATGATGCCCATAAGCGCATGAGCAAGTTCTTCCTTCTTTGCTACACTTTCTCCGAAAACATCGTTCAATTCTTGTTGCGCAAGAATGTGCACCTCTAATTCCTCCATAATTTCCAACATTGCTTCAGCCAATAATTGGTTCACAAACATACACTTTTTCCGTTGGATTCAAGACAAAGGAAACTGAATAAATTCAGATGGCGATTTTGGCATGCTTGTATCATTGATAGTGGAGACCGTCTCGACCACTTCATCATAACATAAATTAGGAGGGGAACTGAATAGATCAATCAAGATTCATTGCCTTATTACCTGCTCTAGATTTATTGGAGAGAAACACTGGAGTTGCCTTGTTGTCTTGATAGTTTGTCTTCTTATTTTCAGCAGCACACACCAAATTAACAGACTAGCATTGCTATCATTGTGTAGGTCAGATAATAGGAAAGCAACATTGACACAATGAACATTTGGGCAACAAGACCACACGGCCTACACCAAATTAACACAATATGGCACTGTTATCATCAGCCAGGTAAGATAATAGGAAAGCAACATTGACACACTGAATGATTGGGCAACTAGACCACAACACTACTCCCACTGTTCCTAAATATAAGTCTTTGTAGAGATTCCACTATGGACTAATACAGAGAAAAATGGGTGAATCTAAACTCTAAAATGCATCTATATACATTCGTATGTGGTCCATAGTGGAATCTCTACAAAGACTTATATTTAGGAACATAAGGAGTAAAATTTAGTAATGTGCAAGATATGAGATAGTACAATCATGCAGCTCAGTATGTAGAACTACCAGGCAGTTTTCCTAACAAAAATCTACATTATATCCTTCAATTATACATTTTCTACAAGTAAATTTAGATCAGATAATTGGTCTAGCGTACAGAAGGTTGGATTCATGCTGATTAACAAAAAATGTATACAACAGGTACTTACATCAGCATTAGAGCACATAGAATTCCCGCAAGATATTTTCATCAAACACGATCACAGTATATTAAGTCTTTTATTTTTCAAGCTTATTTTCTAAAAGACGGGTGCATAAGAAACATGTAGAAAATATGATCTGTTTTACATTATATGTGGATTGCACTAGCCCTTTTAATCAGTTCGGACTTTTGGTTGCGTTAGCTAGTGCATGAAGCTTAACATTGTATCCGAGCTAATGTCTTGAGTTTAAATCCTGACTTTTAAGATTCATGCACTAGCTAATGCAACCAAAAGTATGAACTGATAGAAAGGGCCAGTGCAATCCACCTATACTCTAACAATCTGAATACTATAAAATTTCGTGATGCGAGGATACGCACACGCTTCTTGGAAATGAGTTGACATATTTTTGTTGGACTAGAGCGGACTACGTCTTTGGCCAGTGGAATCTAGTTATTATCTAGAGGAGTTGGGTTTCTCTATGTTGGAGCAGGATCTATGAACAGTGGAGTTGGAGTGCTATCTCCTGGCATTTGGATCTTTTGCAATGACCTTGTTTGTAGCCCTTTAGATTCTAACATAGCCGTCTTCCCGTTGCATGCATTATATAGAAGAATGGTGCTTCAATTATAAAATATATTGCGACATAGCGATGGATAGGTACTAAAGAATAGAAAGGCATGACATATTGACATGTATTCCCTCCAACCGGAAATAAATGGGTGTGTCTAGGTGTATTTCAGTTCTAGATACATCCATTTTTATCAATTTCGATGACATGTAATCCGGACGGAGGGAGTAAGCTGTAAGAGCTAGGGATACGACAGGACAACAGAGTACAAGAAACACTAGTTGAATGTAAAATTGTATGATAGATGGAATAGGTATATAAAAATAGGAAGGCCACATATGCGTCTATGATGGGGAAACTAAGATGGCATTGCAACATACTAGTAGAAGAGCATTTCAATGTAAGAAACATCGTATGGTAGACGGATGGAGTACATACTGAAGCATAACAATGCATGAGATATTGAGAAGCATGATGTCCAAACTAAGCATATGGCATTGCAATAGAGTAGAATGATAGTACTTGAATTTGAAAACATGTTATCATGAATGGAATAGGTACTGAAAAATAGGAAGGCATGACATATTTACATGTATGGTCAGCAGGCTAAGCACATGGCATTTCAACAGAGTAGATGCACTCCTGGACACTATATGCATGATGTACCCATATCACATGCCAAGTTAGAGCAAGGACCTTATGAGATGAATAGGATTCACCATCTTTCTGCAACTCTTCTGAAGAACTGCATTTAACTGTTCCATCATATAGGATATCATTGACGTCAAGTTTGTTGGCCATTACATTGCTCGGCGAGGTTCTTGTGGATTTTCTCCAAGGTTCAATATCAGTGTGTGCAATTATATATAACACGCATGGAAGACAGCTAGTAGTGATATTATGTAGTGAGTGCATGTAGGAGACGACTTAAATAGTAGGACGTGACTTAACTAGCAGCACCATGTCTCAAAAACTAAAGAGAGAACACTGATGAAAGCTACAGAATATGTATTGTTTGTACTCGATATTAACTAGATGGCACACAAAGGTAATAAAGAACAACATCATACATAATACTAGAAGGGGTATAATCACCAGCCTATGGGACAACATTAGCTGATGGATGATAACTATAGAACAACGTTAACTCCCGAGCAAGTCTCTTATCTGAAGTAAGACTCTCAAGAGATCAACATGAATGTACATTGACATGTGATAATATATTTCCCATGCTTAGATGAATAACGAAGCCATAAATGTTGCACACACGTAAGATGAGGGTACAACCTATCTGGCCGCCATCCATAGGAGTGAGCATTATCTGCTGACTTGTGGATGACACTGCGGTTGTTGGGGATGTCCATGTCGGACAGGCACATTCGAGACAGGGAGCTCTTGAGTGGGGACTATAGCTCCCTTCTAGTATATGAATCCCTTGTTGGAGCAGCTGCGGTGAGAAGGAAGACGGTGTGGCCGAAGATGCACAAATCACAAAATGTTAAGAAGGACACATATCTATGATATGAAGAAATAACCTAAGCGATCAACACTAAGGTACGAGATTGGTCACACGTCAGTTGGTTGAAAACTAAATTGGGGTCACACACATTTTTGGTACTGTCCGATCTACGGTGGATGGCTGGATGGTCGTCTTGTGCCTCCCAGATGACACTGTTCAGGATCTTCCCCGAATAGCGAGCGACCACCGGTAGAGTAGACTGCCTCTGCCGTCCCTGGCAGCAACTGCTCCGACCAGAACCCCGCACCCTGGCCCACCGCATTGTCATGGTTGCGCTGCCCCGGGCCAAACCTCAAAGACTCGTCGTCTGTAACACCCCGGACACACCCACCGGGGGTGGTTACTCTTGACGGGATCTAGACTGGCCCCACAGATCAATACTAGTCTTTCCTATGCACTTTATCCTCACTCGTGAGCACCCGAGACCAACTTACCGATCAGTCACCCATCCTGAAATTACTCCAAGCTGAGCACGCTTAACTTTGGAGTTTTGTCCGAATGGGCTTCCGAAAAAGAAAGAATTCCTTATTGGTATGAGTAGTATATCATCCCTATTAAGCCAGGCTATCACATACACCCCACTCAGAGGAACCAACGTCCTCATCGGTCCACATGATCGTTCCCTCTTGGCACATACGTCTGTGCATACACCGGCACATGTGCCATGTCGCGTGCCACGATGGGTCACAAACATCATACACCACATGACTGCACACCTGCCCGCAAACATCCGTGTAACCGCGAAGGTCGGCTCTGGTACCAACTTGTAATGCCCCGGACACACCCGCCAGGGGTCGTTACTCCTGGCGGGATCTAGATTGACCGCACAGTTCAATACTAGTGTTTCCTGCGCACTTTGTCCTCACTCGTGCGCACCCGGGACCTGCTTCCCGGTTGGTCACCCATCCTAAAATTACTCCAAGCTAAGCATGCTTAACTTTGGAGTTCTGTCCGAATGAGCTTCTGGAAAAGAAGGAATTCCTTATTGATATGAGTAGTCTATCATCCCTATTAAGCCAGGCTATCACACCTTCATCTAGATCCGGCGGCAGCAGTACCTTCACCCCATGCAACACTAAGATAGGTGCGTTAGTACTGCTTCCGTGGCGAACTTTCGCCCCCGCATCCGTACGATAGACACCGAGGCACTCCTACCCCAGCCAGTCGGCCTAGGAGCTCCGCAGGCTTGACGGGTGCTACTTCCGTCCATTGGGATTCGACTGACCCAGAAAAAAATCAAGTGACTGACGCCTAGATAAAGTGATCTAAGATGAGTGTATGACCTAGCTTGCGGACTGGTGAAGTAGGCAGCTCCAGCTACCGAGTCGGTGAGGTCGGCACGGTTGCGGTGGCTCCCGGCGGTGGGAAAGTAGATATGTGGCGGCAGCCGACGGCTACAGGGGAGCAACGCCAGGTGTCAGGCTCAAGATGCGATTCTATCCCGATCACGTGACACTTACGTGATTGGGGCACAACCGCATTTCGGGCGCTTAGCAAGATGGATATCATTACAACGTATCATTACATACATACAAGGGGGATACAACAATACATACAAGTCACATGAATACAACAACATCAATACAAAGTATCCGACTATGGATACAAACATGAAAAGCACAAAGACATCCATCTGCTATCCCAGGCTGCCGACCCGGAACCTAACCCAAGACTGAAGAAGAAGAACTCCAACAAAAGAACAACGCTCTCACGTCAAGACAGCGGAAACCTGTACCTGCAACTGTTGTTGTAGTATCTGTGAGCCACGAGGACTCAGCAATCCCATAACCATGGGTAACAAGACTATCAAAGCTTAATAGGTAGGCAGAGGTTAAGTGGTGAGGTTGCAGCAGCGGCTAAGCAATATATATATCTGGTGGCTAACTTACGAGTACAAGAATAAGATGAGCATCTACGCAAACGGTCGCAAACAAGTAATGATCGCTAAAGATCCTAAACTACATACGAGTCAAACATAACCCCACCGTGTTCTCTTCTCAAAGTGAAAAGAGACAGTCACGGTTACTCACACAGTTGTGTGTTTTACTTCGGATCCTCTGTCAAGTTTTCTACAACCGGACATTAACAAATTCCAATCTGCCACATAACCGCGGGCACGGCTTTCGAAAAATCATAACCCTGCAGGGGTGTCCCAACTTAGCCCATCACAAGCTCTCACGATTAGCTGAAGTGATAAATATAATATCATCACCCCTTATCTTAGGGAAATCCGATCAGGCTCGGCATCCCGGTGCACAAGACATTTTGACAATGGTAAAACAAGTCCAGCAAGACCTCCCGGCGTGCCGACACCCTGATAGTAGCCGCGCGTATCTCGTCTCACGCCACGACCGGATGAGCACAGCGTACAGCAGCCAAACCCCAAGTTTCCAAGGGGGGGCGCCGCACACGACTCTATTTGGGACCAACACCATCAGCACTGGCCCCCCCTGCTATGTAGAAGAATCCTCGGGTAGCGCTAACTCCCTATGCAATTTAATTAACTAATTAAGTTGTTATTATGAGCAAATTAAAACCAATGTTGGGCCTTGCTGGAGGAGTATTATTCAAAGACAAACTGTCAAGGGGTCCCCATATACCCATCGTGTAAGGAACGCAAAATCAAGGAACATAATGCCGGTTTATCGGCGCCTAAGGTGGCATGAGTGGAACAAAACACCAAGCAAAAGGCCAAGCCTTCCACCCATGCCCAGTATATAGGTGTGTTATTAATAATAATAGATATTGTGATATTCCAACAACAAGTTCCCTCCTGGAACGATCTTCATCTTCACCTGCAACTAACAACGCTATAAGAGGGGCTGAGCGAGCGGGTAACATAGCCAAACAATGCTTTTGCTAGGAAGGTTTCAAATGTTAGAGGTTTCATGGCAACAAGGAGAGGCTGACAATAATGATGGGTAGCGCGACATGTAACGATAGCATCGAGACACTAAGCATGGCAATGATAGTAAAGGTATCCAAGGGTATGGTCATCTTGCCTGAGATCCCGCAAGGAAGAAGAACGGTTCCGTGAAGAAGACGGAGAAGAAGCCTTGAAGAAGAACCACGGGTAGACGAACGAATCCTCACGATCGCAACGAAACAAGCACTAACGAGAAGAAGCAAGCAACACGGTAAACAAACCACTCAAGAACATGACAATATGCTCAACCAAGTATGATGCAAAACAAGTCTACTTATGATGCACAGCAAGTCTACACAGGAAGCACAACATGGCAAGGTAGGAAGCACAGTAAAACAACACAAGTTTATATGATGCAATACGTGGCAAGGTATGATGCATGACAAATCTATACAGGAAGCACAGGAAGTCTATACAGGAAGCATAACATGGCAAGGTAGGAAGCATAACATGGCAAGGTATAATGCAATACATGGCAACGGTGCAAGATGCACCCAAACATCAAGCAAACACACTCCAAACATGAAAACAAGATGATATTATGATTCTACATGCAAAATCACTCAAGTTTCATATAAGGAACACCCCAAACAGAGCAACGGGCTAAAAGATACACATGAAACAAGATATAACAACAAGCTGAAATTAACAACCACATAGCAACTTTGGGGCAAGAAATATATACTCTACAACACTCAAACATGGTGACAAGAAGCATGGACATGAAGTAGACATATCCTACAGCAAACAACTCCATTGGAGCATCTCCATAGGAGGCATGGATCAATAGCAACAAGCTACAAAATTTTGATCATGACAATAAAAACCTAACAACAATATTTTATAGCAACTTGGGAGCAAGAAATAAATAAGCTACAGCAAGTCAAATGAGCAAGTGAAGGCATGAATGGATATACAACAACATATACAACAAGGAATGATCAATGGCCACCCCAAAACTAACATGGATTCACCTAGGGCATCAAGCAAACATAGCATCAGGATATTACAGATTCCAGACTTAGTGAAATTTCACTAAGTGTCAAAACAGCAATAACAACATGGCAAGTTTGCAAGCATGTTTAAGTCAACACAAGGCATATCATGGAAAGTTAAATGCACCATCTCAAAGACCAAATCATGGAGAATCTAAAACATCTAGGCATGTGACATGGGGACAAACACATAAATAGCAACAAGCTCCTCAACTAGGCATCTCGTAACAAGTTACAAAACCTAACAGCCACATGCACTTTTGCAACAGAGATTAACATGGCAATATGAACTCAAACAAGCATGCTATAGCAACCAACATGTAGAGCATCTCATGATGAACATTTTGACATATCATTTGCATCATTTGGATAAACATGCACCAAGTTATCATATCTCTAACATAGCAACAAAATAACAAGTAGCAGCAGTTTATAACAAGTAGCACCCTTGCAACAGAGATTAAGGCATCTAGATGAACTCAAATGAGCATGGCACAATGGAACAAAGTGTAGAGCACATCACCACGATCATTTAGACATATCATACACTCAAAACGGATCACCACACAAAAAGTTATCACTATGCAAAGTATGCAACATAAGCTGACAGAAAAGGACTTAGCAGAATTTTAGACATAGGAAAAAAAACAAACGGGCGCAAGTTAGTAATAACGCGCACGGGCGGGGCTTACTCATTCTTACCATGGCTTCGGCCCAGTGGGGGGGGGGAGATGAGGCAGGCCAGTGGGCCTCGGCTGCGGGCCCTGGAGGGAGTTGGGCCCACGGCGGACGAAGCGAGCGCCCAGCTGGGGCCTAGAGCTGGCGGGCCTTGGGGCAGCGCTCGGGCTGCTGGGCCGGCGGGGCCACGACCCACACACAGGGGAAGGCCGGCCCAGGATGGCGTCGGGCGTCGTCGTCCTCCCCGCCTGCTCGCACATGAGCGGCAACCATGGCAGGGGCGGCGGAGCCCGCTCGCAGGGAGGAGGCTGGCGAGGGCGGATCCGGGTGGAGGGGCGCAGATCCGGGCGCTGGGCGCCCGTTTCCGGCGAGAGGGAGGCCCGGCAGCGCTATCCATGGCCAGAGAGAGAGAGAGAGCTGTGAGGGAAGAAGAAGGAGGAGGGAAAAAAAGGGGACGAAGGGAGTCGGGGCTTCGACCTGGGGGTGAAGGTGGTCGCCGGCGGCGGCTTCTGGCGGCCCTGGTCGCCGGCCGCAGTGAGGCGGCGGGGCGCTGCGATGGACGAGCGGGGCGCTGCAGGAGCGGGAGGCAGCGGTGCTGTGGGCTCGCGGCGGCGGCTGTTGGGCCCGGTTCGGCCCACGGCGGGTCGGATCCGGGCCCCGGCGGGCCTGGCGGCTGGGAGGAAGGTGGCTGGAGCCACTTGGCGGCGGGGAGAGGTGAGAGGTGGCGGCTGGGTAGCTGCGGAAAACGAGGAGGAGGCCTAGGGTTGCCATAAATGGAAGGAGGGAGCGCTTATATAGCAGTTAGGCTAGGGTTAGGGGAGTTTTAGACCGTTTCGGACCACCGGATACCGATCGGACGGCTCCGGAGCGGAGAGGGACTAGGCTGGGCCTAGAGGGAATTAGTGGGCTGTGTTAGAGGGCCTTCGGGCTGAGAGGAGAGAAGAGAAAAGAGGCCCGCGGAGGTTTTCGGAGACCGAAAATGCCCGACGCTTAAACCGGCTACTAGTGCCGCTATATATATCCGTTGGGCTATCAAACGAGCTCCGAATGCGATGAAATTTGGCAGGCGGCCTGTCTACACTATAATAAGACCACACGCCAAGTTTCAACCCATTCCGAGAACGTTTTTTGGCCACTCACAAAATACATATTCGGAGGCACCGCGGGCGCATGCAAGTGTGTCTGGGCTCAGAACGGACAACGCAGAGGACGAGGGAACTCGGGCGGATGCAAGTTTTGAAAAACATGATGATGCAATGCACACGATGACATGGCAAGATGCAACACGCAAGCAGATGACATGGCACTGACAACGAATAACTGGCTGACACCTGGCGCACCGGTCTCGGGGTGTCACACTAGGGCCCTGGACGCGACCGAACTTGGAGCTGCTCTGGCGCCATGCACAACACCGCGGGTGAATCAGCTCCGGTATGGTTCACGCGGTCGTCGTCGAGGCAGTTCCGCCAGCATGGAGTAAGAGGCACTTAGCCCAGTGTAGGATAGCAAACAGACAACGGCTCTAGCATTGTGGAGGAGGGCGGCGGTGAATTTGGTGCAGTGGGGGCGCCATGGACAAGGGGCTGAGGTTTCGCGGCTGGGGAGAAGGTGATTTGGCGCTCACGGTGTATGAATAGCGAATTGGGAGGGGGGAACCATGTCTTACAAACACATTTGTCCGAAATGTGGGGGAATTTACAGTTCTGCCCCTGCCTTTTGGCTTGTGGGCTTGGGTCCGTGTTCTGAGGGTCGGGGATAGTAGAGTAACTTTGCTTTGAATGGTGGGCGCGACCGATTGCAGACGAGGAGAGGGCCCTTTTTCCGCCAATGGTTTATGAATTATTCGGCGCCTACCATTTCGGCTGAGGAGAGGGCGCACTTGGGTGAAGTTACAAACCTACCCTCGATGTACAACCGGCCAATTGATGCGGGTCCCAGATAGGTCGGTAATTTCGCGTCTCCCATTTCTTTGCTCGGGCGAATTCCACCAAGCAGAGGGTGTTTAGCGGATCGTTCATATTTTGGGAGAACGAGCATCCACGTCTACCTTACGAAGTTGATTCGAATCAAATTTTGGAAATTTAGCTTGCCACATCTTTTTTAGATGGTGAGATGATGCTCCGGACTAATGAGTTTTTACATGCTCGTTGATGCCGATTTATTTGACAAATAGTTTACCCACTCAAAAACGGGAATCGAACCCAAAATGAAATAGCTTGCTGACCTGGTCAAAATTGTGGACCAAATCCAAAATTGAACACCTTAATTGAGTAGCATGTTGTATTATAGTACTCCATTAACATGTTGAATGTCAAATTAATGAACTTGTTTGATACGCATATCTCCGTTCGTGTGTGTATTGCAAACACCATGTTCTCCAATTCATAGATTTTAATGCAAATTTATATCCAATCATGGTTTATATCAGTCTTCAATGCATAAACGCGACATCTCCCCTCTCCTGGACTCCCGTTCCCTCTCTATCCGACAATCTTGGTTTCTATCGCGCGCATACAAACACAATCCTTGTCAGTCCCTCTCCTCTCTCTCTCTCTAGTTCGCATGCACACTCTATGTATAGGTCTCGCTCACACACAATGTATGACTCTAGTCTAATCTAATCTAAATATCTATGGTGCACTCATCATACATGCACAAGTTCCCTATCTCGTCATCCGTAACTCTCTCACACACCACTCTGCTATCTCAGGGATCTTCCCTCTCTGTCTCGGACTCTGTATCTCCCTAGGCCACAAAAACACATGCATATCTCACTCGCACTAGATAGACCCATCTAAAACTCTCTCACTCTCTCCCTCATTCTCTCTCTCCATCTCACACGCACGCACACACAATCTGCCACTTAGCTAAGTACGCCTATCTCTCACTCCATTGTAGGAACACGTAGACCCCCGGCCCTAGGTATATGACTTTTTCTCAATCTCCATCACAAACATATGCATTGGCTCTTTCCCTCACTTGGTCTATCTCGGTATCTCTCGGGGCATCTTTTTAGAGCACACACGCCTCGTCTCCCGATATCCCACCTATATAGTACCATCACGCTCTCGAGGAGGTCTCTCTATCACAAACACGCCCTCTCTCCCCCATGCCTCCATCTTCATCTCCATACGCCCCTCCTGACCTTTGTCCCTTGTTGGGCAAAGCTCTCTCGGACAGGTTTTATAGGGGTCTCTCTCTCCGTTGCAAACAACCACACACTAGCTATCTCAGTGTATCTCCTCGCCTCGCTTTCTATCTCGGAGATGCATGCGTGATACTCTTGCATAAGACACGCACACTTTCTCTCTATTTTGTCATGTGTTGTCCCTTTCTCTTCCACACACACACACACACACACACACACACACACACACTTTTTTGCACACACACTCTTTCTCCTTCACACACACTTGATCTCTCTCGACTTAGGTATTCTCTTCGGTCCATGGCATATAGATTTTTTGAAAAGTCAAGCCCCAAAAAGTTTGACCAGGTACGTGGAGAAAAACATTTCCATGTGGAATGCAAACACATATCAATAGATTCATCAGAAGATGTAGTTTCATATGATGTATCTTTGGTATTGTGGATATAAATAATCTTCCAGGTAAACTTGGTCAAAGTTTACGAAGTTTGACTTTAAAAAATTATATGCACTACATTACCGAACAGAGGGAGTATCTGTTTCTCTCTCTCAACTCTCTCATGCACCACTCAGCCGTATCGGGGCTCGTGTATCTCTCTCAAACTTTATATATCCCTAGGTCACACATACACATATCTCGCTCGCACAACATAGACCCATCCAACACTCCCCCTCTCATTCTCTCTCTATCTGACACACACCCCCCTACGTATCATAATCCCTCACTCCATCATGGGCACATGCACTGCCCCCTAGGTATGACTATCTCTCACTATCCATCACGAATACACGTATTGTCTCCTACAATCCCTAGGTCTACCACGATCCCTATCGGGGTATCTTCTATCACGCACACACCTTGTCACACTCGATGTCCCACCCATGTAGTCCCATCATGATCTCGAGGGGATCTCTCTATCACAAAACACACTCTCTCCCTCCCCATGCCTGTAATTCACTAGTATAGCGAGGTGCTAAACAAACAGGTTTTAACCCCTTTTCGCGACGGCATTTGGAACCGTCACCTAGTGAGTGACTGTGATAGGGGTGGTCCTTTCCACACGACCCAGAAACCGTTGGGGATATGCCCACCTGGCACACTCGCTCGGCAAAATGAGGCCGTGTGCGACCGACGAGCGATCAAATACGATTATACGTATAGTAGTGCTAAAACAAATTCAATTATACATGCGAAATCATTTCCAGTCATAAGTTCATCCCACACAGTTAGTCCCCGCTAAACGTTTCCGTTCGTATATACATCCCACATAGTTGCTCCAAGGAAAATGTTTCTGTTCGCAGGTACATCACACGCAATTTTACAGGTTAAATCGTTTCTGATAGTGTTTGCATTGCACACAATGCGTAGAAGAAACTGTGTGGCAAAGGCTGTCCATCACACATATTTTTTATGTGGTAAATGTTTGCGCCATGTGGCCTAATGCAAACAGTTTTCAAGAGGATGTCGTGTGTGATTGTTCATTAATCCAACACGGGTTATTCCTACAAACTGTGTGTGTTGCCTGAGGTCATCGCCCACGACGTTTTCTCAATAACCGTTTGCAATAGAAAAACCAAATTAGCAGGCTAATTGTCCTATTATTAATAATCCATTTATTAATCTAATTGACATATCATATTAAGCACACAGTATATTTAATTTTCATAATTGAAATACTCACAGTACAACATGATATAGCTTCAGCACTCAGCTACCCCATTACACAACTGCACCAGCACCAAGTTTCACATGCAACATCTATAACATTTCAAAATTAGGATCATAAATGGTACATAGACAGATGTATCTCATCTAGAAAACTACTGAAGTGGAAGGCGAATATGGAGCCTTCATTGATGTTGAAGGTCTTTGCAACTTTAGGACAGTGCCTGTGGATGATTGATCGTCCATCCTTCGTCCTCTCCAGGAACACTTCAATATTGAACCGTGGGTGTTGTATGAATACCTTCCTCGCCTCCTGACCATACAGGTGGTTTGAGAGGTAATCATCGGTGAACTACTTTGGAAAGGCCTGAAAACAAGGATGTGCATAAATATTGTCTCTATATTGGAAATGGGGCAAAGGAATAAAAAAGGCAAGGTATAATAGTTAGTACCATCCTATAGTGAACTGATGTCTTCTTCATTGTGCAGACAAAGATCTTGTTGTTTTTTGTTGCAAATTTCTTTATCCTAACAATCTTTCTTAGTTTCTTGACTTGACTGATATTCATGGACAAATCATTTCCCCATATGCAAAAAGGGTCGAAGAGTGGGTCGAAACCTCTGACAGTAGGACCTACATGTGTAAGACCAAATTGTTAAAAACCTAAATATTACACTGGTTCCTGCAATTGCACAATAATGTGCTATTAGACAAAGGACCACGCATGTGCAAACCTCAATTGTAAACCTCAGTGCTTCCCATTGTTTCCCTGCAACACATATGAGGTAGTTAGTGATCAGGTTAAGTGATGGTTCACATGCTATTAGTAAAATATGCTGATGAAAAGTAAGCACATTGCAGATTCATCAGATTAATTCAAGCCACATGGAAAACCCATTTATCCAAACCAAATATGATTAAGAACTAGGAAATATAGCAATTGTATATGTTTCTCATGTATTAAGTGCAGCCAAATTGGGTTATTCCTCACATGCACAACAATACAAAATTTTTATCACAGCCCTAGAATTTGTTTGAAATTAGTTGCATTGGCATCCATGCATCATGTTAATCTTTCCTTGAACCTGAATTGGGGATGATCAAACCCTAGCACCAAAATAACTCAACTAGGTTTAACTTAATTTTTTTGTCAAGCCCAAAATGCTCTTCATTGATGTTTGATATTTTTGGAAAGGATTTTGATCCAAACCAAGAATGGTGAACATTTTTGTGGAATATTTTGGGCAATGATTTTAAATCATTATTGTATTTGAATTTGGAAGTATATTCATAATATGTAGAATATATTTTCAAATAACCCTGAATTATTTTATGTGCATTTTGCTAGGTCCTCATGTGCAACATAATGTATTCTAGAAGATTAGGCATACTTTGAATTCTTTTTGAATTTAAAATGATGGCAAAGGAAAAAAAACAGAAAATAGAACAAAATAGAAAACAGAAAAGAATTAGAAAAGAGAGAGAGAGAGAGAGAAAGAGTCACCTGGGCCACTAACCTGGCCTGGCTCTGTGCCGGCCCAGCCCACTGGCGCCTGGCAGTCGTCTTCTCCACCACACCAGGAGGACAGCGCGTGTGGCCGACACGCGCCAGCACGCGCCCCGGCCACCTCCTGCTTCCCGCCGCTGCCCCGACGCGTATGGATGACGCCACACAGCACCCCGAACCCTCTCGCCCACTCCCTCGTCCTCATCCCCTCCTTTCTCTTGCTCCGCACCTCATGGCCAAGCGCTGCCGTCGCCGCCGTTCGCCCTAGCCGCAGCCACCGCCTCCCCCTCGTCCCCTCGATGTGTCGACAAGTTCTGCCTCAACCTCCTCGTCCTCTCCACCGAGCCACATGAGCTGGGAAGCACCGCAACGTCGCCATCACCTTCATGTTCACCGTCGTCCACCGGAGATCGCCTTCGGCTGTTCATCGACGTCCGAGCTTCCCCGAGCACGCTGGCCATCCCTACGGCACCGTTGTGAGCACCCGGTCATTTCCCTCATAACCCCGCCTCCGTTTGGTCGCCGTAGCCGTTGCCCCCTTGCTTACCATAGCCGTCGCCGCACGGCCTCGTCGCCGGCGAAGCCCCGGTGACCAATTGGTTCCGCGCGTGCGTCCGTTGCACTCACATCGTCCCGTAGAGCAATGCTAGCACGACAGCGAGCTCTTTTGCAAGCCGCATCGCTAACCCCGCACCCACCCGAGCTTCGGCCGCCGCAAACCTCCCCGCCGGCGATGTTTCCGGCCACTTCAGGTTGTACCGCTTGCACCGTTGGATGCGGCCGAGTGCCAGCTTTCCAACGGGACCAACCGCGCCCGAAACCGCCCCTTGTACGCGAAACCCGAGCCTCTCCGGCGAGACACCGCCACGGAATGTGGTCGCCGGCGAGTAACTCCGACGTGCAGACGTGGCACCATCATTAGTGCTAACCCCGGTCGCTAAACACCCCTAATAGCCACTGACAGTGGGCCCAGTCCCTGGTCAAACCCCAGTTAGCACAGGGTTTGACCGGGATTAGTCCCTATGTCACTGACATGTGGACCCCACACGTCAGGTTTGACCCTGGCCGCCCAGTTGACCCGCTGACATCACCATGACGTAATGCTGATGCAATAAAACATTTTATGGATTTAGTTTATTTTAAATAACCAGGAAATTCCAAAAAATGTTATAAACTTAAGAAAGTCATAGAAAATAATCTATACCTCAGAATAAAATAATTTATATATAAAAAATTATCATAAAAATATGAAAAATCTGTTTATGGCATTTTCATGCATGTTTGAACAACTTAACCACTGTATATGACAATCTGATTAAATGGCATTTTAAATGTCTCATATGGAGTTTGTATTTGAATCTTGTGTTCAAATCAACTTCACTTAAATGGTTACTAGTTGCATTAGCCCAAATCATAGCATATTGCTATGTCATGATCATGCATCATATTGTTGCATTGCATTGATTGTGTTCTTCTTTGTTTGCTAGTGCTTGTACCCTCTCGATAGACGTGTTCCGACGATGAGTTCGATGACACTGATCAAGAGCTATACTATCTTCAGAAGTGCCAGGCAAGCAGAACCCCCTTGTTCATTCCGATACAATCCCACTCTCTCGCTCCTGCTCTCTTTTACTGCATTAGGATAACCGCGATTCAACTGTTACATGCTGCGGTAGTTGAACTGCTTTCCTCTGCATGACCTATCATTGCCACAGTAAATAGTTGAAACCCACTAGCATGAGTAGGAGTTGTTTGAGCCATCATGTGCCTATTCATTCATGATTGCTTGTTATGCCTGCTATTGCTTAGAGTTGTGGCAGGTCTGATTCATCGGGGATGAATTGGAGGTGTGTGAACATGTCCTACTGTTGAGAGCTAAGTGTGTGAACACGATTTGGTAAAGGTAGCGGTGAGAGGCCATGTAGGAGTACATGCTGGGTTGTCTTATTGATACCGTCTCACGAACTGAGTTCTGTGTTTGTTGATCCATGAACAGCTACTACCACACGTTGGGCCCTGAAATATGACCCCGATCGACTTATTAACCCCCCTGTCCTCTGTCCAGGAGTTGCAAGTAGTTTATGGTGTTTGTAGTATACTGGAGGCCGTGCGCAGCGCTGACCCGAGGGGTGGGCTGTGATGCGGTAGGCACGTGGCCGGTGTACCGAGTCGCCCGTTTGGTGCCTCGGGAACCCTGTACACATCGTTCGGGGCCATAAGTGGAAACCTCGGCCGGACTCCCTTCGGATGGAAGCCGAATAGGCGATAAACTTAGACTAGGGACTTGTGTGAGTAGTCAGGTCGTGGTCTACACCCACGTCGACTTTCGCTTGAAGTCTGCCGAGCACATGTCGTGTGCAGACGCTAAGTGGTGGAAACATGTGTGAAGAAGTACACCCCTGCAGGGTTACAAATGATCTATTCGAAAAGCCGCGTCCGCGGTGAAGGACTTCTGGGTTGCCTATACAGTTCATAGACAAGTGAAAGTGGATACTCTAAAATGTGCAAGATAAGCGTGAGTGCTATGGATGGCGTTCTCGTAGGGAGATGGGAGCAGATCCATTGTGGTGTATTGATTGGTGAATATGTGGACTCGTGTGCGCCACCTCAAAAGAGTTACTTGCAGTCGTAGTTCAGGATAGCCACTGAGTCAAAGCTGGCGTGCTGCTATTAAACTCCACCACCCCTTTGTTGGTACTGATGCATATGTTGCTAGTTCTGATGTAAGTCTTGCTGGGTACATTTGTACTCACGTTTGCTTAATTTATGTTTTGCAGAGAGACTTCAGTCTCACTAGTAGGTCCGCGTGGACTTCAACGTTTAGCTTGTTACCTCAGCTACGATCTTGTACCCTTGGGATGGTCTTGTAGATAGTCAGTCTTGATAGGCTTCTTCCTTTTTCAGATGTCTGTACTGAGACATTTTTATGCTTCCGTTGCCTGTATGCTTTGTATGCTGGGTCATGAGACCAACTGCTTGTAATAAATGCTATGATGGCTTTTCTGGGCCTTTATCTATATGAGTTATTGAGATATGTTGTGATGCCATGTTGTACAACACATACTTGCATGTTATGCGTACGTGTAATGTGTATTGCTATGTGTGGGATCCGACACCTAGTTATTTACCCTTGGTAGCCTATCTTATGGGGAAATGCCTCCTAGTGCTTCCACTAAGCCTTGGTAGCTTGCTACTACTCCAGAACAGTTAGGCTGGCCGGCATGTGTCCTTCTTCGTTCCTGTGTCTGTCCCTTCAGGGAAATGTCACGCGTTGTTCCTTTAAGTCCTTGTAGCTTGCAATGACTTGGGTTCATACGTTGATGACCGCCACGTTCGTTGCTGGGTCATGTATGCTTGTCCCTGTAATTTAGCGCCACTTTTTGTTTACAACTAGTCATGTCGGTCCGGGTTCTCTGTCATATGGATGGTAGCAACACAATCATATACGTGAGCCAAAATACGCAAATGGTCCCGGGCCAGGTAAGGTGGCACCCGTGGGGATACCGTGCGTGAGGCCGCAAAGTGATATGATGTGTTACATGCTAGATTGGTGTGACTTAGGATCGGGGTCCCGACAGCGTTGGTATCCGAGCCTGACTGCCTGTAGGATTACCAAGCCAAACTGATCGAAGTCGTGTCTAGGAACTCTTTAGTTATATAAGGGAATTGATTGTGGAAGGGAACGTAAGGCTCTTTTTACTCCTTTACCCTATGCCCTTCTGATCCGAGTCACCCTCTTATTTCCACGAGGATTAAGAACTAGGCTTCTCATTAAATATATCAAGATCACGTTAATGGTGGATTTAACTCCCAGTTCAGTTTCTAGTACTTCTGTGTGTTAACAGTTGGTCTCAGAACCTTGATATTGTGATGCTGAGTGGTTATGCCACAATTTTCTAGGATGTCTCAAATATTTTTGAGCAATTACAGCCATTATGCTGTCTGAGTCATCCCAGGTTTCTAAATAGTTTGATGCATTTGCAAATCTTTCCTCCCTGTCCCGATGTCCTTTCAAGCCAGATTAACCACACTAATTGTTGAGTTGAGGTACTTCATTGCCTCAACATATATGTTGGAGCTATTATTATGACCCTAGGTGTCTTAGAGAATCACCCAGTAATCTAGCAATGCTTTATATCCCCAGTGTGATGATTCTGGCCATTATTCTCGAAAGCATCCTGTGATGCCATTTAGTTAGTAGGCATTCCATTTCTGGGTTCTTGAATCCAAGATTCACTCCACTTACTCTCTATTGATAGTGTTTGCTAATTCCTTTAGGATATTAGTAACCTTTGTGATAGTCCTCGAGGTCCGTGGTATGTCATTCTTCCAATACCATGAACCATTATGGCAGAAGTTCTTTTGAACCAAAAGATCACAACCAGAGTGCTCTTGATGAGTTCTCCATTCCACATTGTGACTCTGCCAATTCAACCTTTCCGCATGGATTATCCGAAAGAAATATGTGAACTCGTTTGACATACTACTCAATGCATTCACAACTCAGAAAAATCTTAGGTTCCTTTGAGTTGTCCCTCTTTAGCTGTATTGCAGCCTTCGTCTATCAGTTGATAGTCAGGAATAGTTGTGCATTCGTTTTCATCGATGCCTTTTACTCTTGTGGTCCGTCAAGCCATTCTATTCTGGAATGACTAGGAGAAACAAACTCCGGTACCTTATACATTTCTAGGATTGGGTTGAAGCAGTTGTATCCCGTAGATCAAAATGCCAATCCAGCTTTTGTTTTGTTCTACCCTAGAGCATTACCATCTTATGTCAAGAATGTCATGGGAATTGCACATCGTCTTATGAATTCTTGATGCAGTGATACTTCTCGCCATCATTATTCATTCCTCGGTCCCGTGTTGTTGTAACCGAAATGCCGACAAGTGAATTGTGATGTGTGAAATCAATACTCCTAGCATCCTCATTGCTTGGTAGTTAATGGACAATACTCTCACTCTTAGCATGCTGGTTATTGAATCATCATCCTAAGATTGATCGTGCTACCTAGTCCTTATTTACGGTGCACTCTTCGATCAATGAGTTATGATTGTGTCAATCCCTCGCTCTTTTGATCATATCATCTTGCCACGAAAGCAAGATTGCTCCCGAGCTTAATAACATTTCGGTGGTTCGTGATTTTTCGAATATCTGCACAGAAGTATTACCAGGTTGTTCCCTGACCGTTATGTTGAGCACGTGATCAAGTTGATTTTCTTATAAACCACCCTTTCTCCAAGAATCTGTGTTGGATACCCTGAACTGGTTGGTTAAGCTGAACAACAACTTGGAGAGTCAGAAGATGAAAGCTTGTCCGACTTAGTTCATCACTAAGGGATATCCTTATGTGTGTGTGTTGAAGAGAGATGATATCTTCATTGATTGTTCCTCGTTTTCAGTTGTTGGACCTATCGTCTTATCCAACCTTTGATTTGAGTGTGGGCTATCGTCATATCAAATCAGAACCTACGATGTTCGTAATGTTATCTTACTCGTGGTTTTTCTCGAGCATGCATCATTATATTCTTTTGGTCTGACCAATGCTATCATCTTGCTCACATAGTTGTGGAATTCCAATTTTATTAGAATCTTTATGAGTTGTTGTCGAGCCCATAGGAAACATCTTTATCTTCTCCATGATTCACGCTGAACATCACGCTAGCATTGGAAACTTTTGTAAGCATCATCTTTGTGTTAGCTCATGAAGTAGATGTTTAATGTAAGAAGTGACTTCCTCTAATTCATGTGAATTTGATGCAAGTTGCCGCCGTGAGTTCGAGAAAGATTGTTTTTGTTTCCTCTGGTACTATCCCAAGTCAGGTATGCATGTGCGAATGTATTCTATGGTTTGGTAGATTAATTACCTCCACTCCATATGTATTCCCTAGCACACCAAGCCATTGATTGATTTGTTCAGGGACAAGAAGTTCCTTCTTAAGAGCTAGACTTGCACAAGGACTTCGATATCCTCGATGATGGTTTCCCACCCGAACTCGGTAGTGTTTTATTATAAGACTACTACGTGGTGATGCTTGTCTTGGACAGCGTGTTCACAGGTTTGCAGCAGAACTGGCTCATGTTTTGGAGCTTGCTATCGTAGTTCATTTCTCGAGAATCTCGCAACGTCATCTCGTCGGTTTGTGTTGCAAACTTTCTTTTCGAGACTTGCTGTGTTACCAACCAGATCTGAATCTCAGGCAGATATGATGGTTGGAACTTTTCCAGAATCTATCATTTAGGCCCCGACAAGGTTGATATTTTGGCTGACACACCTAGCCGGAAGATCTGTCATTGTAGTATCTTTGACCATCTTTCCATGAGGATTTCATGCGACTTATTCTAGAAGTTGTTCCTTAGGGATCCTTGTGCTCTCACTTTCTTCGATGATTCCATAAGCATTCAATCGTTGGAAACACTATCGACTGTTGAGTTTTTCCCAAGTTATCAGAATCATTCCCAACATTTGCATTTTGTTCCCAGCTTGCACCTCAGTAATTGTTGTCCAGGATCATCTTCAAAAGTGGACTTACCATGGGTCCCATCCATCTCCGATGATAAGCGAAATCACTCATTGCATTTTTCTTCAACAAGGTAGTCCACATCATCCATTCTAGTCTGAGTCTGTAATTCTTTTGAACTCCTTCAAATGATCGATTGTGGTTTGCCTTTGGCTAGTGTAAAGAGTTCCAATGATCTATGTATCAAAAGTAATTCTTGTTGCCACCTAAGGGAATAATTCTACGAGTCACCTTCTCTAAGGTGCCCCGATATGGAGTCATGGAAATTCTATCCTCGCTATCTCAGAACCATGCATCATCCTACTTAAGCGTGGTAGTGTTGCCTACACATCTGTTCTCTCCATTCCTCTGGACGCGTGTTGTGTCTCAACCCAAGTGATGATTCAACGTCGTATTTCGTGAGTTGCTCAATCGTCGAGAAGATCAATTCTTGTAGGGTTTTCCATTCCTTTTGTCATAATGCTTGGTGTACTTCCCTAAAGAAAAGATGTCAAGATCAACATGATGCAATGAATCAAGATCTACGAGTAGGGCAATTGGATCGATAAGTTGTGTTAGCTTTGTGTTCCCCCTGTCTTCTTACCTGTCGTCTTGAATCTCGGGACGAGATTCTTGTTTACTGGGGGTGAGTTGTCACAGCCCTAGAATTTGTTTGCAATTAGTTGCATTGGCATCCATGCATCATGTTGATCTTTCCTTGAACCTGATATAACCCTAGCACCAAAATAACTCAACTAGGTTTAACTTAATTTTTTTTTGTTAATGAACCCAAAATGCTCTTCATTGATGTTTGATATTTTTGGAAAGGATTTTGAGCCAAACCAAGAATGGTGAACATTTTTGTGGAATATTTTGGGCAATGATTTTAAATCATTGTTGTATTTGAATTTGGAAGTATATTCATAATATATAGAATATATTTTCAAATAACCTTGAATTATTTGATGTGCATTTTGCTAGGTCCTCATGTGCAACATAAAGTATTCCAGAAGCTTTGGCATAATTTTGAATTCTTTTTGAATTTAAAATGATGGCAAAGGAAAAAACACAAAACAGAACAAAATAGAAAACAGAAAAGAATTAGAAAAGAGAGAGAGAAAGAGTCACCTGGGCCAATTACCTGGCCTGGCACTATGCCGGCCCAGCCCACTGATGCTTGCCAGTCGACTTCTCCATCGCGCCACGTGGATAGCGCGCATGGCCGACGCGCGCCAGCACGTGCCCTGGCCACCTCCTGCTTCCCGCCGCTGCCCCGACATGTCTGGACGACACCACGCAGCACCTCGAACCCTCTCGTCCACTCCCTTGTCCTCATCCCCTCCTTTCTCTTGCTCCGCACCTCGTGGCCGAGCGGTGCCATCGCCGTCGTTCGCCATAGCCGCAGCCACCGCCTCCCCCTCGTCCCCTCGATGTGTCCACGAGCTCCGCCTCGACCTCCTCGTCCTCTCCACCGAGCCACATGATATGGGAATCACCGCAATGTCGCCATCGCCATCATCTTCACCATCGGCCACCGGAGATCGCCTTCGGCTGTTCGTCGTCGTTCGAGCTTCCCCGAGCACACTGGCCATCCCTACGACACCGCTGTGAGCCCCCGGTCATTTCCCCTAACCCCGCCTCCATTTGGTCACTGTAGCCGTCGCCCCCTTGCTTACCATAGCCGCCGCCGCACGGGCTAGTCGCTTGCGAAGCCCTGGTGACCAATTGGTTCCGCGCGTCCGTCCATTGCACTCACAGCGTCCCGTAGAGCAATGCTAGCGCGACGGCCAGCTCTTTTGCAAGCCGCATCGCTAACCCCGCACCCAACAGAGCTCCGGCCACCGCAAACCTCACCGCCGGCGCTATTTCCGGCCACTTCAGGTCGTACCGCTTGCCCCGTTGGATGCGGCCGAGTGCCAGCTTTCCAATGGGACCAACCGCGCACGAAACCGCCCCTTGTACGCGAAACCCGAGCGTCTCCGGCGAGACACCACCGCGGAATGTGGTCGCCGGCGAGTAACTCCGGCGTGACGATGTGGCACCGTCATTAGTGCTAACCTCAGCCACTAAACAACCCTAATAGCCACTGACACTGGGCCCAGTCCCTGGTCAAACCCCAGTCAACACAGGGTTTGACCGGAATTAGTCCATGTGTCACTGACGTGTGGACCCCACACGTCAGGTTTGATCCTGGCCGCCCAGTTGACCCGCTGACATCACCGTGACGTAATGCTGATGCAATAAAACATTTTCTGGATTTAGTTTATTTTAAATAACCAGGAAATTCCAAAAAATGTTATAAACTTTAGAAAATCATAGAAAATAATCTATAACTCAGAATGAAATAATTTATATATGAAAAATTATTAGAAAAATATGAAGAATTTGTTTATGGCATTTTCATGCATGTTTGAACAACTTACAACCACTGTATACGACAATTTGAATAAATGGCATTTTAAATGTCTCATATGGAGTTTGTATTTGAATCTTGTGTTCAAATCAACTTCACTTAAATGGTTACTAGTTGCATTAGCCCAAATCATAGCATATTACTATGTCATGATCATGCTTCATATTGTTACCTTGCATTGATTGTGTTCTTCTTTGTTTGCTGGTGCTTGTTCCCTCTCGATAGATGTGTTCCGACGATGAGTTTGATGACACCGATGAAGAGCTATACTATCTTCAGAAGTGCCAGGCAAGCAGAACCCCCTTGTTCATTTCGATACAATCCCACTCTCTCGCTCTTGCTCTCTTTTACTGCATTAGGACAACTGCGATTCAACTGTTACATGCTGCAGTAGTTGAACCCCTTTCCTCTGCATGACCTGTCATTGCCACAGTAAATAGTTGAAACCCACTAGCATGAGTAGGAGTTGTTTGAGCCATGATGTGCCTACTCATTCATGATTGCTTGTTATGCTTGCTATTGCTTAGAGTTGTGTCAGGTCTGATGTATCGGGGATGAATTGGAGGTGTGTGAACATGTCCTACTGTTGAGAGCTAAGTGTGTGAACATTATTTGGTAAAGGTAGCGCTGAGGGGCCATGTAGGAGTACATGGTGGGTTGTCTCATTGAAACCGTCCTCAAGAACTGAGTTCTATGTTTGTTGATCCATGAATAGCTAATACCACACGTTGGGCCCTGAAATATGACCCCGCTCGACTTATTTACCCCCCTGTCCTCTATCCACGAGTTGCAAGTAGTTTCTGGTGTTTGTAGTATGCTGGAGGCCATGCGCAGCGCTGACCCGAGGGGTGGGCTGTGATGCGGTAGACACGTAGCCGGTGTACCGAGTCGCCCGTTTGGTGCCTTGGGAACCCTGTACACATCGTTCGGGGCCGTAAGTGGAAACCTCGGCCGGACTCCATCGGATAGAACCTGAATAGGCGATAAACCTGTACTAGGGACTTGTGTGGTTAATCAGGTCGTGGTCTACACCCACGTCGGCTTTCTCTTGAAGTCTGCCGAGCACATGTCGTGTGCAGACGCTAAGTGGTGGAAACATGTGTGAAGAAGTACACCCCTGCAGGGTTACAAATGATCTATTCGAATAGCCGCGTCCACGGGGAAGGACTTCTGGGTTGCCTATACAATTCATAGATAAGTGAAAGTGGATACTCTAAAATGCGCAAGATAAGCGTGAGTGCTATGGATGGCCTTCTCGTAGGGAGACAGGAGTGGATCCATAGTGGTGTATTGATTGGTGAATATCTGGACTCGTGTGCGCCACCTCAAAAGAGTTACTTGCAGTCGTAGTTCAGGATAGCCACTGAGTCAAAGCTGGCTTGCTGCTATTAAACTCCACCACCCCTTTGTTGATACTAATACATATGTAGCTAGTTCTGATGTAAGTCTTGCTGGTACATTTGTACTCACGTTTGAATAATTTATGTTTTGCAGAGAGACTTCAGTCTCACTAGTAGTTCCGCGTGGACTTCGACATTTAGCTTGTTACCTCAGCTATGATCTTGTACCCTTGAGAGGGTCTTGTAGATAGTCAGGCTTGATATCCTTCTTCCTTTTTCAGCTGTACTCAGACATGTTTATGCTTCCTTTGCCTGTATGCTCTGTATGCTGGGTCATGAGACCCACTGCTTGTAATAAATGCTATGATGGCTCTTCTGGTCCTTTATCTATATGTGTTATTGAGTTATGTT
Organism: Secale cereale; assembly: GCA_902687465.1. Taxonomy (NCBI): domain Eukaryota; kingdom Viridiplantae; phylum Streptophyta; class Magnoliopsida; order Poales; family Poaceae; genus Secale; species Secale cereale. The sequence goes on along the minus strand of LR738715.1, from coordinate 154,340,138 downwards.
GTGATGCCATGTTGTAAAACACATACTTGCATGTTATGCGTATGTGTAATGTGTATTGCTATGTGTGGGATCCGACACCTAGTTGTTTACCCTTGGTAGCCTATCTTATGGGGAAATGCCTCCTAGTGCTTCCACTAAGCCTTGTTAGCTTGCTACTACTCCGGAACACTTAGGCTGGCCGGCATGTGTCCTTCTTCGTTCCTGTGTCTGTTCCTTCAGGGAAATGTCATGCGTTGTTCCTTTAAGTCCTTGTAGCTTGGTACGACTTGTGTTCATATGTTGATGATCGACACATTCGTTGCTGGGTCATTTATGCCTATCCCTGTAATTTAGCGCCACTTTTGGTTTACAACTAGTCATGTCGGCCTGGATTCTCTGTCATATGGATGCTAGCAACACTATCATATACGTGAGCCAAAATACACAAACGGACTCGGGCCAAGTAAGGTGGCACCCATGGGGATACCGTGCGTGAGGCCGCAAAGTGATATGATGTGTTGCATGCTAGATCGGTGTGACTCAGGATCGGGGTCCCGACAATTCTACCCACAATAATTGCACATCACATTGTAGAATTGAACCAAGCAGTTAATTAAACACCACAACAAATGAACCAAACGTTAACTGAGCACCACATTATACAATATAACATACTCCTAATAGAAAATCAGACAGTTAACCAAACTAAGCATGCTCAACAAGTTGAAAATATAACAATTGTATTTGTTTCTCGTGTATTTAGTACAGCCAAATTTGATTTATTTCTAATATGGTATACAAAAAAAGAATGCACCCACAACAATTTAACATCACATTGCAGGATTGAACCAAACAGTTAACTAAACACCACAACAAATGAACCAAACGTTAACTGACCACTACATTGCACAATGTATGACATACTAGAAGATCAGACAGTTAACCAAACCAAGCATGCTTGAGAACTTGGAAATATAGCAATTGTATTTGTTTCTCATGTATTTCGTAAAGAAAAATTCGATTTATTTCTCACATGGAAGACAATACAAAATTGCACCGTGAAGAATTGAACATCACATTTGCATAATTGAACCAAACCGTTACTTGAACACAACAACTAATTAACCAAACATTTAATAAGTGAGCACCACATTGTACGACATATACAACATATACACTAGAGAAATAGATTGCATGGTAAAGTAGATAGCACAATTCACTAGAATTTGTTAAGGAAAGGGAGTAGCTAGCAAACTGAACATGGGTCCTTATAGTGAGCTAATAAGACAAGCTACTCCTCATTGTCGGAGATATCGATGATGATTGGCTCCTTGGACATGGAAGAGGGCGAGACCTCCGCATCGTGGGCGCCCTCGTTGTAGTGGTGAGTTGCCTGAGCCGCTCCAGGAACTAACCTGCTGGCTCTCGAGTTGAGGTATGCACGTGCACACTAAGAAAACACCTCGTAGTCTTTGTCGAAGGCACCGAGGGAGGCCTCGAGAGAACGTCGCTGATACGTCCAAAACGTATCTATAATTTCTGCTTGCTCCATGCCACTTTTGGGTGATATTGCTATGATATTCATACACTTCCATACACTTTTGATCATATTTGGACTAACTTACTAATCCAGTGCACCCCAGTGCCAGTTTCTGTTTTCGGCTGTTTTTGTATTTCAGGTTTTCACGTTTCGAGAACTGCCCAGAAAAATCCAGAAAAATTATATAAAAAATCAGCGATCCGGAAACAACACTGCGTCCGAAGGGCAGCCTGGGGGGGGGCCACCAGGGCTCCAGGCGCCCTGGCGGCGCGCCCCCCCTGGGCCGCGCCGGGGGGGCGCCTGGGCCCCCCGAAGTCCGTCCGGTGCCCCCCTTTGGCATATATTTAGAGGGACCTCCGAAACCCTCAGAACAGGAACTCTTTTCGCTATCCCATCTCTGTTCCGCCGCCGCCGCCGCTTCCAAGATCGGGAGCACCAGGAGAACTCTTCCCGGCACCCTGCCGGAGGGGAGGATCACCACCGGGAGCTTCTCCACCACCATGGACGCCTCCCGGATGACTCGTGAGTAGTCTCCCTTGGACCATGAGTCCATGACCAGTAGCTATGTGATGTTCTCCTCCCGTTCTTGTGCTTCACTAATTAGTCCTCGTGAGCTGCCCTACATGATCGAGGCACCTATGTAATCCTTATGCTGTTGCTATGTTGAGTTTGCTGGGATCCGATGGATTATGAGATTATGTTCAGATTGATCTTGAGTAATATATTTGATTCACCTCTTTTATATTTTAGTTCATAAGTAATTCTTGCCTATTCTCCGTTGTTATTTATTGCTTTGGCCGAGTAATAGGTAGTGACTCCAAGAGGGAACGTTATGCTCGATTGTGGGTTCATGCCCCTCGATGACTAGCTTGAGTGACAGAAACATGAGTCTAGGGGATGTGCTGTTGCCACAAGGGGGAAAACAACGGTGCTTGTGCCCGCGGGTGCAAGGATTGTTTACTTTACGCAAAGTTCTTTTAATGCAGTTGTCTGTTGCATTGAGTTTACACTATGGGTGGGACTCGCAACTTAATTCCAGCGAGATGTTCTGGATAGATATCTCAAGGTGGATGATTAGTAGTAGATATTGATGGATTTCGGTCTACTTACTTTGGCGTACCGCCCATGCTTTGAACCTCAACCTTTCTTGCAATGTAGTCAGCATTGGTTTGCGTTCGTGGTCCTGTCAATTGCCCAGCTGTAATTTGTTTACCTCACATAGCTGTTTTATCGTCTTTTGGGAGAGAGACATCACTAGTGAACATCATGAGACTCCGGTCCATATTACCATCATTGATCACATCCACTATTTACTTTTCGTTATTACTTACTATTGCAAAACACTATCTATCACTACTATCATTGCTTTTAATCCTTTGTGAACTACAAGGCCGGAGAGATTGACAACCTCTCTGTACTCGTTGGGAGCAAAGTTATTTGTATCTGTGTGCAGGTCCACGTTGGTTGCTACTAATCTGGCGCCGTAGCAATTGACACCTACTTGTTGAACCTAGGAGTCTCTGGGGAATCGATCCTTGGCATCTTTGCTAGGGGAAAACACTTCTACTTACTGCATCTTACACCTTCCACTTGGGGTAGCCAACGAGGGGTTCGAGGCCCATCAAGGAGTATTTTCTGGCGCCGTTGCCGGGGACTCCACTCTTCAGGATAGGGGAGTTGCACGCTCTTTTATCTTTGCTTTTTAGTCTTGTTAGTTTACCTTTCAGTTTTCTTTATGTCTTTTCACTAGTTGTCCTTATGGACAACCCTATTATTGGATCGCTGCTTGCGGGAAGACGCCCCACACCTGTGGTGGTTGATCCTCCCCCTACTGAAATTGTGCCTTATAAAATACCTGCTGGTATTATGAATTATGTTTTGGCTAATCGTTACGCAGGAGACAGACATCCCGATGAACACTTGCTATATCTGTCACAACTATGTTCATTATTTAAGCTTGCAGGTGTATCAAGGGAGTTTGTCATGAAGAAATTGTTCGCCGTATCACTTATAGATAAGGCTTCAGATTGGTATAAGCTTCTCGATAACTCGCACTTGCTTGATTGGCAAGAGCTTATGTCTCTCTTTTATACTAAGTTTTATCCTCTTCATGATACTTATGTGGAGAGTAAGAGTACCTTTTTGCATGTGGATCATGGTAACAATGCTTTATGTGATGCTTATATTGTTGAGTTTATTCGTGATCCCACTGAAAATTATTATGAGAAGGGAACATATGCTTATAGATATTTCAATAATATCAAGTTCCCTCTCTTTATGTTGAAGGTTTTGAAGCTGCACTTGTTTTGTCTTCCTATGCTTATTGCTTTGTGCTTCAATGAATTATTCTATTGCAATATTCCTATGCATAGGAAGCATGTTAGGCTTAAATGTGTTTGGTATTTGCTTCTTGATGCCCTCTTTTGTTCTTCAATTCTTATTCCTACAAGAGCATCATTAAAGTCTTATGCCTAGCTTAAAGGCATAAAAGAAAGCGCTTTTGGGAGGCAGCCCACAATGAACAATTTTTTTTGCTTTTGTTGTGTCTTGATGTTGTTTACTGCTGTAGCATCATCATTGTATCTTTGCTTTTCATATTTGTGCCAAGTATAGCCTCCGATTGCTAGAAAGTTCAAAAGTTGTGAGGTGCTGTCCAGGAAACAGATTCTTTCCTTGAATAGAAAAATTCGTATAAAATCACCAGATCATCTTTTTGGTCTGAATTTTTTCGACAGCGTTCTCTATATAATTGTCTTTCGTGCGTCTGTTCTGAGTTTTTTGATTTGAGTTGCAGAAGTATCCCGAACAGATCAATTACTGCCTGCTGTTCTGTTTTTCACAGATTCTGTCCTGTTTTGCCTTACCTTCACTTTGCAAATTAAGAACTTGCTTTTTCTTTGCAAAAACCTTTTGGCAATCTTGAGAAACAGTAGAGATTCAAGAATATCCTTATTTCCAGCAAGGTATAATTATTTTATTAAGGGTACTAACCTCGCTAATCAGATTATGATGAGTTGTGTATGAAGGGAGTTTTCAAGTGTGCGAGGGAAGATGATAAAAAGATTCAGGAGTGTCAATCGCTCAAGCTTGGGGATGCCCCCATGCACCCCCAAGAAATATTCAAGGAGACTCAAGCGTCTAAGCTTGGGGATGCCCCCCGTGCATCCCCTTCTCCATCAACATTATCAGTTCGTCTTTCGTTCCGCTATATTTTTATCACTTCATGTGTTATGTGCTATGCTTGGAGCGTCTTGCTTTTAGTTTTCTTTTTAGTTTTTCATAACGAGTCGGAACTCAGCATTCCTTTATGTGGGATAGAAACACGCTCCACCTCTACCTAGAACATTACATAGAATTTTCATGTCTATCTATGCTGTGTGTGTTCTTCGTCTTTTAATAGCTACTATCATGCTCCGCTCTTAGTATTCATGCTTATCTTTTCAAAGAGCTTTTGTTTAGTTGGTTGCTTGAACTCTCTTTAATTACCATGCTCACCTTATTAAGAGAGTTTGCTTCCGTTGCATTGGTTAATGTGTCTATGATAAAGATGCTACTTGCATGATGGTGCTTAGTAGTTCAGGTTTTCTTATGGTTAATCTCAAATAGCTGGGGGGTTCCCAATGTGTTATTGGAGTACCAACTTGGTTTGTTTGCCTATGATATGGTATGGTTTAGTAATATCTTCCTTCGAGAATTTATTTTGATTGACTTGGCGTATGCTCACGCATATTCAAGACTGTAAAGAAGGTCTGTCAAGCCTTGATGATCTTTTATTTCTGAGTAGCGATATAACTTCCATGCCTGATTCAATATTGCTTTGTCGCTCTGCATGATTATGACCGTCATTGCTCTCTTAGTTGGTCGCTCCCAGTCTTTTGCTAACCTCCACCTGTACTAAGCAAACTAACTTTGCAATACATAGCTCATGGGAAAGTAGCTTAAAAACTATTGTGGTAAAGAATATGTTGCTTATGTATCTTATTTCTTATAAGTTGCTTGCTGAGCGGTAACCATGTTTCTGGGGACGCCATCAACTGTCACACTTTTGTTGAATATCATGTGAGTTGCTATGCATGTTCGTCTTGTCTGAAGTAAGGGTGATTTACCGTGGGTTGAATAACTATGCATATTGTTAGAGAAGAACATTGGGCCGCCAACCAAAGCCATGCATCATGGTGGAAGTTTTAGCTTGGACCTTAATCCTCAATCTCTCATGAGAATATGCTTATGCATTAAAGAGGAGTCCATCATCTATTTTCTATGTTGTCCCGGTATGGATGTCCTCAAGTTGAGATCTATCAAAAATGAGAAATCAAATGCGATTTATCTCCTTGGACCTTTGTACAGGTGGCATAGAGGTACCCCTTTGTGACACTTGGTTAACATATGTAATGCAATGATAACCCATGGGAATCCGAGCTAATTAGGACAAGGAGCGAGCACTATTAGTATTCGATGCATGAGGCTTGCAACTTATAGGATGTTTTATGCATGACACATATGAAGTACTACTACCGTTGACACAATTGCTTCCATGTTTTCAAAATAAAAAGCTCTAGCACTTAACCTTTATTTTACCTTTATGTTGAAGCACCAACTACTGAGAGCATGATTATCATTCTGAGTGTAATGTGCATTGTCCCAAAGTAGCATTGTCTTTTGCATGATTGTGATATCGTTTATTCTGAAATGATTGTATCTAGTCATCACTTAAACCTTGAAGGTACCCCTGCATTTATGTTTTGCATCACTAAAGGGGGCAAGCTAGATATCACTTTATCATATTTGCACATCATACTCATTGCAAATCTATTTGATGTTTCAGTTTCATGTTGTAAAACTTTCAGTCATTTGTGATTTTCTCTTGAGGCAACTTAATTACTTTAGAATCATTGTCTCAGTAAGCTTTTGTCATATGACTATGAGAAAGTCCTATATGGTTAATAGCATGTCACCACAGAAATTATTCTTGTTATCATTTACCTACTCGAGGACGAGCAGGAATTAAGCTTGGGGATGTTGATACGTCCAAAACGTATCTATAATTTCTGCTTGCTCCATGCCACTTTTGGGTGATATTGCTATGATATTCATACACTTCCATACACTTTTGATCATATTTGGACTAACTTACTAATCCAGTGCACCCCAGTGCCAGTTTCTGTTTTCGGCTGTTTTTGTATTTCAGGTTTTCACGTTTCGAGAACTGCCCAGAAAAATCCAGAAAAATTATATAAAAAATCAGCGATCCGGAAACAACACTGCGTCCGAAGGGCAGCCTGGGGGGGGGGCCACCAGGGCTCCAGGCGCCCTGGCGGCGCGCCCCCCTGTGGGCCGCGCCGGGGGGGCGCCTGGGCCCCCCGAAGCCCGTCCGGTGCCCCCCTTTGGCATATATTTAGAGGGACCTCCGAAACCCTCAGAACAGGAACTCTTTTCGCGATCCCATCTCTGTTCCGCCGCCGCCGCCGCTTCCAAGATCGGGAGCACCAGGAGAACTCTTCCCGGCACCCTGCCGGAGGGGAGGATCACCACCGGGAGCTTCTCCACCACCATGGACGCCTCCCGGATGACTCGTGAGTAGTCTCCCTTGGACCATGAGTCCATGACCAGTAGCTATGTGATGTTCTCCTCCCGTTCTTGTGCTTCACTAATTAGTCCTCGTGAGCTGCCCTACATGATCGAGGCACCTATGTAATCCTTATGCTGTTGCTATGTTGAGTTTGCTGGGATCCGATGGATTATGAGATTATGTTCAGATTGATCTTGAGTAATATATTTGATTCACCTCTTTTATATTTTAGTTGATAAGTAATTCTTGCATGTTCTCCGTTGTTATTTATTGCTTTGGCCGAGTAATAGGTAGTGACTCCAAGAGGGAACGTTATGCTCGATTGTGGGTTCATGCCCATCGATGACTAGCTTGAGTGACAGAAACATGAGTCTAGGGGATGTGCTGTTGCCACAAGGGGGAAAACAACGGTGCTTGTGCCCGCGGGTGCAAGGATTGTTTACTTTACGCAAAGTTCTTTTAATGCAGTTGTCTGTTGCATTGAGTTTACACTATGGGTGGGACTCGCAACTTAATACCAGCGAGATGTTCTGGATAGATATCTCAAGGTGGATGATTAGTAGTAGATATTGATGGATTTCGGTCTACTTACTTTGGCGTACCGCCCATGCTTTGAACCTCAACCTTTCTTGCAATGTAGTCAGCATTGGTTTGCGTTCGTGGTCCTGTCAATTGCCCAGCTGTAATTTGTTTACCTCACATAGCTGTTTTATCGTCTTTTGGGAGAGAGACATCACTAGTGAACATCATGAGACTCCGGTCCATATTACCATCATTGATCACATCCACTATTTACTTTCCGTTATTACTTACTATTGCAAAACACTATCTATCACTACTATCATTGCTTTTAATCCTTTGTGAACTACAAGGCCGGAGAGATTGACAACCTCTCTGTACTCGTTGGGAGCAAAGTTATTTGTATCTGTGTGCAGGTCCACGTTGGTTGCTACTAATCTGGCGCCGTAGCAATTGACACCTACTTGTTGAACCTAGGAGTCTCTGGGGAATCGATCCTTGGCATCTTTGCTAGGGGAAAACACTTCTACTTACTGCATCTTACACCTTCCACTTGGGGTAACCAACGAGGGGTTCGAGGCCCATCAGTCGCGAACTGTTGTTTAAACAAGCCAACATCATTGCGACGTCGGCGCGCAAGTCGTCGATGGTGGCCTCAACGGCGAGGTGCTCCTCCAAGATCTGGGGGTCAGCACAAATGGCAGCCATCGCAACCTCATCCGCGCATGCGGCCGCGATTTGCTTCCCCACTGCCGAATGTTCCTTAAGCTCCTGGCTATACTGCATGCACCATGGCTTATTTGCTGGAGGGGACGGTGATTTGGGTGGAAGGTGTCGCGCCAGTAGTCGGGGCATGTGGGATGTGCAAGGAGGAGGAGGATGGGATCGGGTGTGGATTACCTACCTGGATAGACGAGGCTGAGCAGCGTGAAGGAGGGTCGCTGGCGAGGAGGTGACACTACAAGCAAGGAGTGAAGGTTTCAACTTGGAAAGGAAGGCGGAAACAGGGGAAATGTGGCTTTTGGTAAGGGGGAGGGGGCGGGGAGGTAGATATTTCCACGGAAGCCGATTTTTTTAAATTGGTTTAGCGAAAAAACTGGCGCGCAAAGTGTCATCAGATATGGTCCCTTATTCAACACTGTGTATGATTTGTAAACATCACAAACAATTTAGATAGCTTAACCCGTGTGTGATATGTTTGAACGTCAAAATTTTTGGGTCGAATTTAACTGGTTACAGTGGTCATCCACGTCGTTGCATAATTTGCATACACAAAGCAATTAAACAGAGCTAGCTGACCTAAACATTAATCTAACAAATTAAAGACCGACGTTCTTAATTAAACAAAACAAAGAGTACTACTACAGCTGGTGCTTGCTGATCTCCGCCGCCTCCTCCATGTACAGCTCGCGCCTGGCGATCCCCTCGGGAAGGGCCTCCATGGCATCCATCGCACCATACTAGGCAAGCATCTCGCCATCCGCATCCGCCATATCTTTGGAATAGGCCTCCACGAGGTGGGCATGGACTGCCGCAATCTAGGCTTGCGCGGGCTCCATCCTAGCAAGGCATGCCGCGCAGGTACGGACGGCTACTCGAACGATCTCGGTGATTGCCAAGTCTTCGGCCGTGGGTTGTCGACCGTTGTCGGAGAAGCTTCGTTCCATTTGTGTGGTGACTGCCATGAGCTGGGCGTGGGTGGCCTCGACATGGTCGTGGGCGGCCTCCAACAGGGCTAAGGCCACCGCCGCGGAACACACATCAGCTGGGCCGCTCTCGCCAGTTGCTATCCCCGAGGCAGATGTTGCTGCCGCCACCTGAGAAGCAACATCGGCCGTTTGGGTTGCCTTGGCCACCCAGACGTAGATTGCGGTCGCGCTCATGAAGCTTGGTAGCATGCGCCTGGCGGTTACGGCCGCGCTCTCGCCGGAGTGGGCCGCCAAATTTGCCCTCACGAAGTGGGTCCACGTCCCCATCTTTCACCGGCGATGATTGAATAGTGAAATGATATTTCGGGAGCAAGCTAGTGTGCTTGACACACCGGCTATGGACTGTAGCCGACGCACCTTCTCGCGTAAGCTGTATGCATACTATATATACACCGACGGTGCTCCAGGATATTTTGTACTGCATCTCACACGGTTGGTGATAATAAACTGTGTGCGATCTACTTGATTTTTTGTTTTGATTTGAATTACATAATGGGGTCATAGCTGCAAAGGATGGTGTTTAAATTGCTAGAACTTTTATCTGCAGTGAACGAGCAATTATAGGTGTGCCATCAAAAAATTGGTATTATTGAGGGTTCGTTTGGACATTTTTGTACATTAACTTGGTTTTCTAGGCATTTCAGGTGCACAATTAAAAATTGAACTACATGCACATGCTCTAGTGCTTATAAATTGGTTGAAAAAAATGAAATATGTGTCCTTGCGTGCATGCTTAGGTCCCATGCAAGAAATGGGAATGAATTTCAAACACCAGGGTACCGTCACTCGGCTGCAAACATTGAGATACCTGGTTTTTAAATTCTAGTAAATCCAAAACTCGTCTGAAATTCATGAAACTTGGCATGCTATCATGGAGCGGCATCAACATGCCGTGGTAATTTTTTGTCCCATTTGGGGCAGGTTTGGGGTATAAGCTTCTCACAACAAGCCTGATGGTTTCAGTAGGGAAAGTGCCACCTTTGGGGACGAAACGATTTCCGTTGCCTCTTATTGCTTTCAAATTTTTTGTAGTGTCAAAATAGAACAACAGGAGTGTTGTGTTAAATTTTGAATTTTTCGGGGTTTATTTGGACATCTTTATACATTAACTGTGTTTTCTAGGCATTTTATGTGCATAATTCAAATTCGAACTACGTGCACATGCTCCAGTGCATATAAATTGGTTGAAAAATCAAATCTGTTTTCTTGGGTGCATGCTTAGGTCCCATGCAAGAAATGAGAATGAATTTCGAACACCATGGCACCATCACTCGGCCGCAAACATTGAGATACCTGGTTTTTAAATTCTAGTAAATCCAAAACTCGTCTGAAATTCATGAAACTTTGCATGCTACCATGGAGCAACACCAACATGCCGTGGTAAAAATTTTGTCCCATTTGGGGCAGGTTTGGGTATAAGCTTTTCACAAACTAGAGCTTCTCACAACAAGCCTGATGGTTTCGGTAGGGAACATGCCACCTTTGGCGACGAAACAATATCCGTTGCCTCTTATTGCTTTCAATAAAATTCTAGTGTCAACATAGAAAAACATGTGTTTTGTGTTAAATTTTCGAATTTTTCGGGGTTCGTTTGGACATATTTATACATTAACTGGGTTTTCTAGGCATTTTATGTGCATAATTCAAATTTGAACTACAAGCACATGCTCCAGTGCATATAAATTGGTTGAAAAATCAAATATGTGTCCTTGGGTGCATGCTTAGGCCACATGCAAGAAATGGGAATGAATTTCAAACACCGGGGCACCGTCACTCGCCCTCAAACATTGAGATACCTGGTTTTTAAATTCTAGTAAATCCAAAACCCATCTGAAATTCATGAAACTTGGCATTCTATCATGGAGCGGCATCAACATGCGGTGGTTATTTTTTTGTCCCATTTGGGGCAGGTTTGGGTATAAGCTTCTCACAACATGCCTGATGGTTTCGATAGGGAATGTGCCATCTTTGGGGACGAAACGATATTCATTGCCTCTTATTGCTTTCAAAAAAATTCTAGTGTCAACATAGAACAACATGAGTGTTGTGTTAAATTTTGGAATTTTTGTGGTTTGTTTGGAAATTTTTATACATTAACTGGGTTTTCTAGGCATTTTATCTGCATAATTCAAAATTGAACTACATGCACATGCTCCAGCGCATATAAATTGGTTCAAAAATCAAATATGTGTCCTTGGGTGCATGCTTCGGTCCCATGCAAGAAATGGGAATGAATTTCAAACACCAGGGCACTGTTGATTGTCGGTAGAATGTTGAGATACTTTGTTTTTAAATTCTAGTAAATCCAAAACTCGTCTGAAATTCATGAAACTTGGTATGCTATCATGGAATGGCACTTGACATGTTGTGGTATTTTTCGTGTCCATTTTTAGAGAAGGCGCACTCGAATAACAGCCAACAGAGGCATTTTGAAACAAATAACTGCCACTCTAACATCGCAAACGTTTTAGATAGAACACCCGTATGTAAACTGACAGCTTCCCCAGTTAGCCAAGGGAAAATGTGCCGATCAGGATTTCTGCAGCTCTTCATCTCAAACGTTTTAGATAGAACACATGTATGTAAAGTGAGAGCTATGGTCTTCCGCAGTAAGCCAAGGGAAAATTCGCCGCGCATGATTTGTGCATCTCTTCAACGCAAATGGTTCAAATTGAATATGGTATGCAAAGCGAGACTTCGGCGCTAAGACAAGAGAAAATTAGGTAAGCAGGATGAGTACCTCCCTTCAATACAAACGTTTTTTTTGAGTGACCCATGTGCAACCACGTACAGACAATTTGGTAAGATTTACATCTGTCATACTGGGTATATTGCCATTTGTCAAACTGGAAATATTGACATTTGTTTATCTAGTAACATTGCCATTTCTCAATCCTTGTAACACTACGATTTATGAAAATATGCAGCTAAAAATCAGTAGCACTATCTAATTTTTGCAACTAAAATTCACTAATTAAGCATATATTTCATTCATAGATTAAGCAGCCGTTCTAAATTTATACAAACTGTTCAACTCGACATCTGAACCGACCAAACTTTTCCCCAATTGTTGCCAACCACGTACTGAAATAGCTAGTTCAACTATATATACTAGCTAATTTTAAGTATGTTGTACAGTTCCACCACATCTATAGTCAGAAAAACTAAACAAAATAGCCCCTAAATACTACTACTACTACTACGGAGGGGCTTTGTACTACTCCGGTAGCCTCTCCTCCGCCGAGTGCGCTCAGTAAGAGGAAGAGGAGGAGGAGCCTACCGACGAGCTGGACAACTGCAATACGGTGCCTGACGCTGCTGCATCTTTAGGGACGCTCACCTCAAACGCCCTTTGCCACTCCAGACGACCCCTCTCGAAGCGGCTGGACTGCTCATAGATCTCCTGATTCCTCGCCTCTGCGTCGGCGTGTGTTGCGGCCACAACCGCGGTAAGGGTCTTTGCATGCTCGACGAGGTGCTCCTCCTCCCGCAGGAACTCGATGTAGCGCGCAAGGTCGCTGACACACGTGCGGGCCTCCACCTCTGCCTCCCTCGTTTGGGCGGTGGTGGCGGAGCAGGTGATGATCCCAGGATCGACGGTGGGCTGGCAGCCACAGCAGCCGACGATGGAATGGCGGCCACAACCACCACCTCCCGCCTTTGGGCCGCGGTGGCGGAGCAGGTGATGGTCACGATGGCCGGCAGTGGGGTGGCGGCCACGATGGCCACCTCCCGCCTTCGGGCTGCGACAGCGGAGCGGGCGATGGTCCTGGCTTTTGAAGGTGGTGTGGCGGCAACGACGGTCGGCAACAGCTGCCGACGGACAGTGGCGACAGAGCGTGTGGGGGATTTTAGGTGAACACCCAATAGGGACACCATGCGCACTACACTACGTCGGGGACTGTGCAGCCACCACGGTGTAGCCTCCCAGCTGGAGCTGTCCTCTGATGACGGTAGAGTGGCTGAGCGACGACGATTGACCGGTGCCATTGGCGATTGTGAGAGAAGCAGATGAGATAAGCTACAGGGAGGGAGTGGAATATGCGACGCAGGACTCGCCGACCATTAGGGTTTATATAATAGGCTGGTAAGCATTGGGATTTTGGGGGATTTCACCGAGTCGGGCGGGAAGCTTGCGCGGGAAACTGTGCGGTTGCGCGGGAACGGGCTCACCACCATTTGGCCAAAAGAACGCCCCCGCGTGCTGCTCAAGCTTGCGCTCGAAGCCGTCTACGACAGCGGGGTGACAAGACGTGCGAGAGGAGGATGAAAGGACACGTACACATACGGTTAATAAAAAAATGTTTGCGATTTAATTACCTACTATACCCCTGTCCTGGTTTATAAGTAGGATTTAACTAATAAAATACGAATGCACGTTGCCAAAGATTATATTGCTGGGTTCGTATTTGAACATAGTTTCCAGTTATATAATTTTTGTAACATGCATTAACATTTTGTTGGTTAAATTTAAGGTTATATACCATCAAGCGTTTGTCCACAACAGACACGACTTATTCTATCACAAACAGCTCGGATGGATCAACTGTATGCCACGTACCGCACACGCAACTCTAATCTGATTCGTGCTTGATGTCTCCGACATCGCTCGCATAGTTCGTCTTATTGGGCACGTATCACTATGTCGGCATCTGCTCACGTTCCTCGGCAAGCTTTGCTCGCCGTTAGGCACCGCAGCGCGCGGTGATCGCCGTTAGCGCCGTGGCGCTTTGCTCGCGTCCGTCGGCGCGCTCTGCTCGCGTCCGTCGGCGCGCTCGGCTTGTGGACAGCTTTTCCTTGCGTGTTCAACTGCTATATGCATATATATGGTTGCTTGCCATTGAGGCGACCGTGGAGCGCTCTGCTCAAGTCCCTACGCGCGCGCTCTACCAGTGGTTGGGCCTGCACATGTCGGGGGCCCCATATGCATGCGGTTGTGCCGCGCACGTTGCCACGCGATACAATTACGTGCGGCATGATGGAGTTACGCGCTTCAAATTAGAACTGCCATCAGGGCGTGCCGATATTCCAGGCCGTCTGGCTTCCCTTTAATTCCCGCGACCATTATAACCTTACTCTCTTAAACCTTTCAATCGCACCCCACAACCCAACAAGCACACCCACGACAACACATAAAGAGGGGATGTCTAGCGGCGCTCCAATGGATTTCGGCGAGCATACTTTGGAGACCCACGCGAGGGAGACGAATCTCTCGGTGGTGTACACCATCGACTCGGCCGTGGTGGACGACTACATGAACACCATTGAGCAGTTGCTTGCTCGAGACAAGTATAAGGTGGTCAGCATCGACCTCTAGTACACCAGCAGTCGTCCCAACATAGACCAGAAGGTTGTCGTCGCCCAGTTGTGCGTGCGCCATCATGTCCTCATCTACCACTACTTCATGGCCATAGAGACTTCCGACCGTTTCGCCAGGTTTGTCAACAACACCGACTACAAGTTCGCTATGATGGAAACCATCGACGATGTAAAAGCGCTCAGGGTTACGGGCTTGTCCTGCAAGAACCTTGTCAAAATCCGTGAGCACTACAGGGTCTGGGGCAGCACGAAGAAGCACTCCTTGGTTGAACTCGCCTCGGCCATCATCAACCCATACTACTAAAAGATGAAGCAGGATGCCAACAGAACATGTCTCGTATCCTGGCACGGGGCCTGGATGCGGCAAATGGATGAACCTCACCTCAGGTTTGCGGCCAAGAGCATGTACACATGCTACAAGATGCACAGGCGGATCGTTGACATGAGGAAGTGCCTCGTTATCCAAATCGACGAGGCCGGATCGAGCCACAAGCAGAGCAAGCGTCACAAGAAGTAGGTGATGATCAGATGATCGTTCATACTAGTTAATCATGCATGTAATTAATATGTAGTTTACTTTGGTGTGTGGAGATGTCATGTGTGTAGTAGCCACCTATGTAATTATGCATGTAATATTTTACTTTGGTGTGTGCAAATGCCATGGTTGTAGTAGCCACCTATGTAAGTGGATGTTTAATTTGGTTATGCAACCATGTCCTTATAAGTGTGTATATATATGTTGTTGTTCTGTATGCAATCCCATCGCACAACACACACGTCTTATTAGCAGAAATCGTCTGTGTTATTATCGGTCTTCGCACACATTTCTGATTACAGACCTCTTTGCCGCATATCACACACATCTTGTTATATTGAACCATTTCTGTTGTCTTGTCTCAACGCAAACAGTTCATCAGAGTGAACCGCATGCCGTATATCACAGACACCTTGATCTGGCTGACCGTTTCTTTTGTGTTGCCTAATCACAAACAGTTCATCCGAGTCAACCATATGCTGTATATCGCACACACCTTCATCTGGCTGCCCGTTTCTTTTGTTCCTCCTCATCGCAAACAGTTAATTGAACTGAATCGTATGCCCTTCATCGCACACGCACCTAAAATCTAAACCGTGTTTGATGCATCCTTCATCGCAAACGTTTTGCACCTTTTTTGACGCGTTTTTTCCACCATTGTTTGCGATTATTGCATCGCACACAGTTTCGTCGAAGGGTCTCTGATCGTAGTGTCACGTTAGCAGCATCCTGCAGTAGTGATTTCTCCATACGTCTCTCTCGACCTCTCTCCCTTGTTTTCCAGACCTCTCTTGGCCACGTGCTAGGAGTTTTTCTCTCTCTCTGTTGCAATCAACCACACACTATATCCTCACCTCGCTTTCCCCCTCGGAGATTCATGCATGATATGTTTGCATAAGACAAACACACTTTTCTGTACTTTATCGTGTGTTGTAGATGTCTCTTTCACGCACATGCACACACACACACAAACACACACACACACACACTCTCTCTCTCTCTCTCTCTCTCTCTCTCTCTATATATATATATATATATATATATATATATATATATATATATATATATAGTTAGGTACTCTCTCAGGTCCATAATTTATTGATGTTTTGAAAAGTCAAAATCTCACAAAAGTTTGACCACCTATATGTGGAGAAAAACATTTACATCCAGAACGATTCATCATAAGATGTACTTAGTTCACATCATATATCTTTGGTATTGTAGATATAAGTAATTTCTTTGTAAACTTGGTCAAAGTTTCGAGAGTTTGACTTTTCAAAAAATTATAGGCACTATCTCTTTCTCTCTGTGTACTATCTATTATGGGCCTTCCCTCTCGCTCGATCTCTCTTTACCGAGGGATTATACGGTCAACCAGTATAGCTTTGTATATTGTTTAGTTGAACGGTCAACCAGTCTACATGGTGCCTTGTCAGCTCGTATTCTCTATCTGGGTGTGTTGGCCCATTTGGCAGTGGGTGAAAATAAATAAACTAGAGGCCCATCTGACACAGGATGAAATAAACAAACTTGAAACCACTCGCGGTAGCACCCCGCAGTGCACACTTCTTCCGCTTTACTACACACACTACGATAACATTGACACTACACCACTACGTGGCATGGACGCAAGGAAGCACTCGCGCACACCCAGCACACAACACACACTAGCACACATGACGATGAGGCAGGCAACAAGCGGAGGTGGCTCGAGCCAAAACCACATCCGGCGAGCCCGGACTTCATCAGCAGCCTTTCCAACGACATGATGCTCGTCATCATCGCCCTCCTCCCCACTAGAT
This sequence comes from Secale cereale, assembly GCA_902687465.1. Lineage (NCBI taxonomy): Eukaryota > Viridiplantae > Streptophyta > Magnoliopsida > Poales > Poaceae > Secale > Secale cereale. The sequence continues at coordinate 154,323,166 of LR738715.1, read as the reverse complement.
CTGCCGTGCAAAACACCCTGCTCTCCCGGCGGTGGCGCCCCCTCTGGCGGTGCATCCCCCTGAACCTCACCGTTGATAGTTTCCTCTGTGACATGGATTGCAAATGCATGGCCGTAGTTTCCAAGATTCTTCCGTTGCACCCTAGACCAGCCAGACGCCTTGATATCCGCATGCTCAGTACCAAATGCAAGGTCCTAGCCAAGTTCGACGAGTGGTTCGTATCCCCCACCCAGCTCGAGGACCTCGGGTTTGAAGATGGACGATGTCGCTCTCTGCCGCCATCCACGCTCCGCCTCATGCCAATGCTGCGCCGGGCCAGGTTCAGCTCTTGCTATTTTCCCTAGATTAATGCCGCGCCCGCCCTTCTTCCCCCTCAACTCAAGCACCTCGACCTCTTTGACAATGGCATCTTGAAGAAGGCTATGGAGCACCCGCTTCATTAGCCTCCACATCGCCTCAACGAATCTCCGATGGATTTATGTTTCTTGCTGGCCTCGCAACAAGACATTAATTGGGAAGATATCACTTGAGTTGTTCCACGTTATGGTCATTGAGAATCCGCCTTTCCTTGAGAGATTGCTTGTATCTAATCTAGAAGGTCTAACAAAAATCAGGGTCATTGACGCGCCAAAATTGACAATGTTGGTCTACTCGTCTGCCAAATTCTCCGAACTCGTTATTGGATCCATAATCGTTCAGGTGCAACACTCTTCTTCTTCTCCGTCTTCTTCTTGGAATTCAAAATTTTAACTTTCTTCTTGATGTATTTACGATTATCATCCAGAAAATGATTCCCACAAGCTTGACCCAGTTTGTCCGCACAATGAATATCTTGGCAATGAAATCTATCGGCCCCAATCTGGATCAAGTTGTTGGATTCCTTAGATGCTTTCCGTGCATGGAGAAGAAACTCATTGAGGTGAAATTTATTTACTTTTGAACATTAATCACAATGGAGCTCAATTTTTTTTGTAATTTTCCAAAGTTATGATGACAAGTGTAGTGTTCAAAACTGTATCTATGCACCACACCGAAACAAATGTTTTTATTATTATTTTTCTCATGTGATCACCTGCATCGTTTTTTTGTTTTAGTACCCAAGGTTAGTCATAGTGGCAAGTATCTTACTAGTAGACTAGTGACTCTATGGGTAGCCTAAGAGCAAGTACTACCTCCGTCCTGGTTTACTAGTCCCCTTCGTATTTTGTAGTATCAAATTTTAACCATAGATTTAACTGACAAAATGTTAATGCATGTCACAAAAAATTATGTCACAAAAAATTATGTTGTTGGATTCGTATTTGAAAATAATTTCGAATGGTATAATTTTTTGTGACATGCATTGGCATTTTCTTAGGTAAATATATGGTAAAAATGTTACACTAAATACGAGGTAGTACAAAGTTGGCTATAACAACCCTCCACTATTATTGGCTCTGGTGCCAAATTCATTCACGCAATTAAAAAACACTTCCGTGGGAGAGGGAGAGGACTGAGGCAATAAAAACACTTATTTGGGAGAGGCAGAGGCTGGTGTAGTTGGTTTGATTGATTTGTTTATACATGTGGGTCTGTGTGCACAGTGGTGTCAACTATCTCACATTGCTAGAGCGGTGCCAAAATCTTTTGATTTTTCACTATGTGGCATACTTTTGAGAAGTATGCCATTAGCCACATAGTGGAAGGCAACAAATGCCCAAGCTCTTCACATGCTCCTAGGTAAATGAGAGGAAAGAAAGAGAGAGTGCAACAAATGCCCAAGCTCTTCACGTGCTCCCAGGTAAATGAGAGGAAAGAGAAAGAGAGAGAGTGAAAAATTATCACTAGTTAGACCCTCCACTATGTATCTGGTGCCAAACTTCTGACAAGTGTGCCACGTATACATCGAAATCAGATGAAAATATTTTGGCACCCCTCTTACAACATGGACAATTTGGCACCAGTGAAAGACTGGCCCACATTCAGCAAAATAATCAATCAAAGTGCTAGTCTCCCTCTCACATGGAACTCTTTCCTTCTAGTTTGCATGCAGGATATGGATTTTTTATCGCCTCACACTAGTAGAAAAAGGGTCAAATGTTCAGCTCATTAGTCCCGGTTTGGATATGAGCCGGCACTAATGGTTCCAACGGCTAGGCGGGCCGGTGTCATTAATACCGGTTTGTGCCAAACTTTTAACACCGGTTCGTGCCACTGACCGGTACTAAAGAGAGTGGTGGCAGGATGTTGTCAGACCGGGGCCCTTCCAGCACCTTTAGTGCCGGTTCTTGCCACGAACCGGTACTAAAGGTCGTCCTACATAAACCCTTCGTCCACCCAAGCTCGCTCTATTTTTCCTCTTTCCCCTCTCCTCTCTGTTCTTCCCCACTACTCTCGAGCTCACACTCCATTTTTGCCAATTTTTTTGAAGATTTGAAGGCACCCCATCCATCCAAGTGATCACAAAGGTAAGCAACTTTGTCCTTTCATCTCTCATTGCTAGATTAGCTCTTGCAATGCTTTATATAGCCATTAATTTGTGGGTTTTAGTAATTTGGGAGGAATTATATGTGGTAATTTATTTGATTTATATGCAATTTGATCTCAAAATAACTCTTAGTTTGCAATTGTAGGTGTGGTTTACTTAGCGCCTTCCCGTCTCCGTCCTAACCACCGTCGATCATCCGCACTGTCCTGTCGCCGGCACCACCTTGTGGCGAGCCTCTTGTTCTTATCTTTTTTATATAAAAAATCATGTTTGTGTGATTTAGATATATAGTTACTGGTATAATTATCTTACCCTTACGTTGTTTGTTATACATAGTGCCATGGTTTTGATATCCGTCGAGGGGTTAAATTTAGTTGAAAGAGAAAACGAGTATTTGAAAGAAAAATTGAGAAGAATTGAGGGGAAGAAGATGGAATTGGAATTGCATGTTGCCGATGTCGTCGATGGTCACAAGATCAAGATGGAGAAAATGCGCTTGAAGATTAGAAAGATAACAAAATATGCCATTGATAATGAGGCTTGGTATCATTATGCTGTTGGATCAATTGTTACCTTAGTTGTGATCTTGATCACATTTGTTGTTGCATTTAAATGCTTTAGCTAGAGAGTTATTTGTATGTTGCATTTAAGTGTTGTATGAACTTGTATTAATTTGGTACTTTCGGTGTTGTGTAATGAAGATGAGCCGGCAATGGATGTATGATGATCGATGCTCTCCCCAGTTCATTAATGGCGTGCATACTTTTCTGAATGCGGCTGAGGCAAACAAGCGGGCGGATGGTTTTATGCCTTTTCCATGTGCTGGCTGTAAGAATGATCACAATTACTCTAACTCAAGAACCATTCACGTCCACCTGTTTGAGTCCAGTTTCATGCCCCACTATAATGTTTGGACCAAGCACGGAGAAAGAGGGGTTATGATGGAAGACAATGAAGAAGAAGAGGACGACGACATCTATCCTGGCCATGGATTCCCTGAATACAATGGTACAACAATGGGGGCAGAATCTGAGCCCGCAATGCGGCAAGAAGCTGAAGAAGAGGCATTTGATGAGCCCGCTGATGATCTAGGTCGGGCCATTGCCGATGCAAAGAGAAACTGCACAACTGAAAAGGAGAGGCTGAAGTTGCAGCGAATGTTAGAGGATCACAAGAAATTGTTGTACCCAAATTGCGAAGCTCACAAGAAAAAGCTGGGCACCACACTGGAATTGCTGCAATGGATGGCAGAGAATGGTGTATCTGACAAGGGATTTGGAAAGTTGCTGGTAATGTTAAAGAAGATGCTTCCAAAGGACAACGAATTGCCCGAGAGTACGTATGAAGCAAAGAAGGCTGTCTGCCCTCTAGGGTTAGAGGTGCAGAAGATGCATGCATGCCCTAATGACTGCATCCTCTACCGGGGTGAGTACGAGGATTTGAACGCGTGCCCGGTATGCGGTGCATTGCGCTATAAGATCAGCCGTGATGACCCTGGTGATGTCGAGGGCGAGCGCCCCAGGAAAAAGATTCCCGCCAAGGTGATGTGGTATGCTCCTATAATACCACGGTTGAAACGTTTGTTCCAAAACAAAGAGCATGCCAAGGTGATGCGATGACACAAAGAAGACCGTAAGAAAGACGGAAAGTTGAGACTACCCGCTGACGGGTCGCAGTGGAGAAAAATCGAGAGAAAGTACAACAGGGAGGAGTTTGGAGGTGACGCAAGGGACGTATGGTTTGGTCTAAGCGCAGATGGCATTAATCCTTTTGGGGAGCAGAGCAGCAACCATAGCACCTGGCCTGTGACTCTATGTATGTATAACCTTCCTCCTTGGTTGTGCATGAAGCGGAAGTTCATTATGATGCCAGTGCTCATCCAAGGCCCTAAGCAATCCAGCAACGACATTGATGTGTACCTAAGGCCATTAGTTGAAGAACTCTTACAAGTGTGGAATGAAAAAGGTGTACGTGCGTGGGATGAGCACATACATGAAGAGTTTGATCTAATAGCGTTGCTGTTCGTTACCATCAATGATTGGCCTACTTTCAGTAACCTTTCAGGACAGACAAACAAGGGATACCGCGCATGCACGCATTGTTTGGATGATACTGACAGTATATATTTGGATAATTGTAGGAAGAATGTGTACCTCGGACATCGTCGATTTCTTCCGAGCAGGCATCCCGTAAGAAAGAAAGGCAAGCATTTCAAAGGTGAGGCGGATCAACGTACGAAGCCCCGCCACCGAACTAGTGTTGATGTACATGATATGGTCAAGGATTTGAAGGTAGTCTTTGGAAAGGGTCCTGGCGGACAACCTGTTCCGAATGACGCTGACGGACATGCACCCATGTGGAAGAAGAAATCTATATTTTGGGACCTGCCCTATTGTAACGCCCCGGACACACCTGCCGGTGGTCGTTACTCATGGCGGGATCTAGACTGGCCCCACATATCAATACTAGTCTTTTCTGCGCACTTTGTCCTCACTCGTGCGCACCCGGGAGCAACTTTCCGGTTGGTCACCCATCCTGAAACTACTCCAAGCTGAGCACGCTTAACTTTCGAGTTCTATCCGAATGGGCTCCCGGAAAAGAAGGAATTCCTTATTGATATGAGTAGTCTATCATCCCTAATAAGCCAGGCTATCACATACACCCCCACTCAGAGGAACCGACGTCCTCGTCGGGCCACAGGAACGTTCCCTCTTAGCACAAACGTCTGAGCATCCAGTCCGATACATGTGCCATGCTGTGTGCCACGACGGGTCACAAACGTCATGAACAACATGACCGAGCACCCGTCCGCAAACATCCGTGTAACCGCGAGGGTCGGTTCTGATACCAACTTGTAACGCCCCGGACACACCCGCCGGTGGTCGTTACTCCTGGCGGGATCTAGACTGGCCCCACATATCAATACTAGTCTTTTCTGCGCACTTTGTCCTCACACATGCGCACCCGGAAGCAACCTCCCGGTTGGTCACCCATCCTGAAACTACTCCAAGCTGAGCACGCTTAACTTTGGAGTTCTATCCGAATGGGCTCCCGGAAAAGAAGGAATTCCTTATTGATATGAGCAGTCTATCATCCCTAATAAGCCAGGCTATCACACCTATTGGAAAGACCTAGAGGTCCACTCCGCAATCGACGTGATGCACGTGACGAAGAATCTTTGCGTGACCCTGCGTGGCTTCTTGGGTGTGTATGGGAAGACAAAAGATACACCGGAGGCACGGGAGGACCAGCAACGTATGCACGGAAAAGACGACATACATCAGGGTCATGCCAGCTACGCTCTTACCAAAGAAGAGAAGGAAATCTTCTTTGAATGCCTGCTCAGTATTAAGGTACCGTCTGGCTTCTCGTCGAACATAAAGGGAATAATAAATATGGCTGAGAAAAAGTTTCAGAACCTAAAATCTCATGACTGCCACGTGATTATGATGCAACTGCTTCCAGTTGCATTGAGGGGGCTTCTACCGGAAAATGTTCGATTACCATTGTGAAGCTATGTGCATTCCTCAATGCAATCTCTCAGAAGGTAATCGATCCAGAAATCATACCAACGTTACAGAATGATTTGGTGCAATGTCTTGTCAGTTTCGAGTTGGTGTTCCCACCATCCTTCTTCAACACCATGACGCACATCCTAGTTCACCTATGTGAAGAGATTAACGTTATGGGTCCTGTATTTCTACACAACATGTTCCCCTTTGAGAGGTTCATGGGAGTCTTAGAGAAATATGTTCATAACCGTGCTAGGCCAGAAGGAAGCATCTCCAAGGGCCATGAAAATGAGGAGGTCATTGAGTTTTTTATTGACTTTATTCCTGACCTTAAACCGATTGGTGTTCCTGAATCGTGGCATAAGGTCAGACTGGATGGAAAAGGCACGCTAGGAGGGAATCAAATAATATGTATGGATGGGCATTCGCTCACTCAAGCACACTACACAGTTCTACAGAGCTCCGCCTTGGTGGCTCCGTATATGGACGAACACAAGAATTTTCTGTTGGGGAACGTAGTATTTTAAAATTTTCCTACGATCACGCAAGATCTATCTACCAGATGCATAGCAACGAGAGGGAGAGTGTGTCTACGTACCCTCGTAGACTAGGAGCGGAAGCGTCAAGTGACGCGGTTGATGTAGTCGAACTTCTTCGCGATCCAACCGATCAAGCACCGAACGTACGGCACCTCCGCGTTTAGCACACGTTCAGCTTGATGACGTCCCACGAGATCTAGATCTAGTTGAGCTTCACGGGAGAGTTTAGTCAGCACGACGGCATGGTGACGGATATGATGTATCTACCGGCGCAGGGCTTCGCCTAAGCACTGCAACGGTATGACCAAGGTGTGTTTCTGTGGAGGGGGGCACCGCACACGGCTAAAACAATTCAACTTGTGTGTCTTTGGGTGCCCCCCTGCCCCCGTATATAAAGGAGCAAGGGGGGAGGCCGGCCGACCCCTTGTGGCGCGCCTAGGAGGTGCAATCCTACTAGGAATAGGATTGCAATCCTATTCCTAGTAGGAACTACCAAAAGGGAGAAGGGGGAAAGGAAGGAGAGGGAGAAGGAGAAGGAAAGGGGCGCCGGCCCCCCCTCCCTCCTTGTCCAATTCGGACCAAGGGGCGGGGGCGCGCGGCCCAGCCCTGGCCCTCCTTCCCTCTTTCTCCTACGGCCCATTAAGGCCCATAGCTTCCCCAGGGGTTCCGGTAACCCCCCCGGTACTCCGGTAAATTCCGAAACTTTACGGAACACTTCCGTTGTCCGAATATAGTAGTCCTATATATCAATCTTTACGTCTCGGACATTCCGAGACTCCTCGTCATGTCCGTGATCTCATCCGGGACTCCAAACAACCTTCAGTACATCAAAACTCATAAACTCATAATACCGATCGTCATCAAACGTTAAGCGTGCGGACCCTACGGGTTCGAGAACTATGTAGACATGACCGAGACTCATCTTCGGTCAATAACCAATAGCGGAACCTAGATGCTCATATTGGGTCCTACATATTCTACGAAGATCTTTATCGGTCAAACCGCATAACAACATACGTTGTTCCTTTTGTCATCGGTATGTTACTTGCCCCAAATTCGATCGTCGGTATCTCTATACCTAGTTCAATCTCGTTACCGGTAAGTCTTTTTACTCGTTCCGTAATACATCATCTCGTGACTAACTCATTAGTCATTTGCTTGCAAGGCTTATTATGATGTGCATTACCGAGAGGGCCCAGAGATACCTCTCCGACACTCGGAGTGACAAATCCTAGTCTTGATCTATGCCAACACCACGAACACTTTTGGAGACACCTGTAGAGCATCTTTATGATCACCCAGTTACGTTGTGACATTTGATAGCACACAAGGTGTTCCTACGGTATTCGGGAGTTGCATAATCTCATAGTCATAGGAACATGTATAAGTCATGAAGAAAGCAATAGCAGTAAAACTAAACGATCATAGTGCTAAGCTAACGGATGGGTCTAGTCCATCACATCATTCTCCTAATGATGTGATCCTGTTGATCAAATGACAACTCATGTCTATGGCTAGGAAACATAACCACCTTTGATCAATGAGCTAGTCTAGTAGAGGCATACTAGGGACATACTATTTTGTCTATGTATTCACACATGTATCAAGTTTCCGATTAATACAATTCTAGCATGAATAAAAGACATTTATCATGATATAAGGAAATACAAATAACATCTTTATTATTGCCTTTAGGGCATATTTCCTTCAGCCTCCCACTTGAACTAGAGTCAATAATCTAGATCACAAAGTGATGATCCTCACACCCATGGAGTCCTGGTGCTGATCATGTTTTGCCCGTGGAAGAGACTTAGTCAACGGGTCTGCAATATTCAGATCCGTATGTATCTTACAAATCTCAATGTCTCCCTCCTTGACTAGATCGCGGATGGAATTGAAGCGTCTTTTGATGTGCTTTGTTCTCTTGTGAAACCTAGATTCCTTCGCCAAGGCTATTGCTCCAGTGTTGTCACAAAAGATTTTCATTGGACCCGATGCACTAGGTATTACACCTAGATCAAATATGAACTCCTTCATCCAGACTCCTTCATTTGCTGCTTCCGAAGCAGCTATGTATTCCGTTTCACACGTAGATCCCGCCACGACGCTCTGCTTGGAACTGCACCAACTGACAGCTCCACCGTTCAATAAAAATACATATCCGGTTTGTGACTTAGAGTCATCCGGATTAGTGTCAAAGCAAGAATCGACGTAACCGTTTACGACGAGCTCTTTGTCACCTCCATATACGAGAAACATATCCTTTGTCCTTTTGAGGTATTTCAGGATGTTTTTGACAGCTGTCCAGTGATCCATTCCTGGATTACTTTGGTACCTCCCTGCTAGACTTTTAGCAAGGCACACATCAGGTCTGGTACACAGCATTGCATACATGATAGATCCTATGGCCGAGGCATAGGGAATGACTTTCATTTTCTCTCTATCTTCTGCAGTGGTCGGGCATTGAGTCTTACTCAACTTCATACCTTGTAACACAGGCAAGAACCCTTTCTTCGACTGATCCATTTTGAACTTCTTCAAAACTTTATCAAGGTATGTGCTTTGTGAAAGTCCAATAAAGCGTCTTGATCTATCTCTATAGATCTTGATGCCTAATATATAAGCAGCTTCACCGAGGTCTTTCATTGAAAAACTCTTATTCAAGTATCCTTTTATGCTATCCAGAAATTCTATATCATTTCCAATCAACAATATGTCATCCACATATAATATTAGAAATGCTACAGAGCTCCCACTCACTTTCATGTAAATACAGGCTTCTCCAAAAGTCTGTATAAAACCATATTCTTTGATCACCTCATCAAAGCGTATATTCCAACTCCGAGATGCTTGCACCAGTCCATATATGGATCGCTGGAGCTTGCATACTTTGTTAGCATCTTTTGGATCGACAAAACATTCTGGTTGCATCATATACAACTCTTCTTTGAGATATCCATTCAGGAATGCAGTTTTGACATCCATTTGCCATATTTCATAATCAGAAAATGCGGCAATTGCTAACATGAATCGGACAGACTTAAGCATCGCTACAGGTGAGAAAGTCTCATCATAGTCAACTCCTTGAACTTGTCGAAACCCTTTCGCAACAAGTCGAGCTTTGTAAACAGTAACATTACCGTCTGCGTCGGTCTTCCTCTTGAAGATCCATTTATTTTCGATGGCTTGCCGATCATTGGGCAAGTCAACCAAAGTCCATACTTTGTTCTCATACATGGATCCCATCTCAGATTTCATGGCCTCAAGCCATTTTGCGGAATCTGGGCTCATCATCGCTTCCTCATAGTTCGTAGGTTCATCATAGTCTAGTAACATGACTTCCAGAACTGGGTTGCCGTACCACTTTGGTGCGGAACGTACTCTGGTTGATCTACAACGTTCAGCAGAAACTTGATCTGAAGTTTCATGATCATCATCATTAGCTTCATCACTAATTGGTGTAGGAATCACTGGAACAATTTTCTGTGATGTACTACTTTCCAATTCATGAGAAGGTACAATTACCTCATCAAGTTCTACTTTCCTCCCACTCACTTCTTTCGAGAGAAACTCCTTCTCTAGAAAGGATCCATTCTTAGCAACGAATATCTTGCCTTCGGATCTGTGATAGAAGGTGTACCCAACAGTCTCTTTTGCGTATCCTATGAAGACACATTTCTCCGACTTGGGTTCGAGCTTATCAGGTTGAAGCTTTTTCACATAAGCATCACAGCCCCAAACTTTAAGAAACGACAACTTTGGTTTCTTGCCAAACCATAGTTCATAAGGTGTCGTCTCAATGGATTTAGATGGTGCCCTATTTAACGTGAATGCTGTTGTCTCTAAAGCATAACCCCAAAACGATAGTGGTAAATTGGTAAGAGACATCATAGATCGCACCATATCCAATAAAGTATGGTTACGACGTTCGGACACACCATTACGCTGTGGTGTTCCGGGTGGCGTGAGTTGTGAAACTATTCCACATTGTTTCAAATGAAGACCAAACTCATAACTCAAATATTCTCCTCCACGATCAGATCGTAGAAACTTTATTTTCTTGTTACGATGATTCTCTACTTCACTCTGAAATTCTTTGAACTTTTCAAATGTTTCAGACTTGTGCTTCATTAAGTAGATATACCCATATCTGCTCAAATCATCAGTAAAGGTCAGAAAATAACGATACCCGCCGCGAGCTTCAACACTCATTGGCCCACATACATCAGTATGTATGATTTCCCTCAAATCTGTTGCTCGCTCCATAGTTTCGGAGAACGGAGTTTTAGTCATCTTGCCCATGAGGCATGGTTCGCAACCACCAAGTGATTCATAATCAAGTGATTCCAAAAGTCCATCACTATGGAGTTTCTTCATGCGCTTTACACCAATATGACCTAAACGGCAGTGCCACAAATAAGTTGCACTATCATTATTAACCTTGCATCTTTTGGCTTCAATATTATGAATATGTGTATCACTACAATCGAGATCTAGTAAGAATAGACCACTCTTCAAGGGTGCATGACCATAAAAGATATTATTCATAAAAATAGAACAACCATTATTCTCTGATTTAAATGAATAACCGTCTCGCAACAAACAAGATCCAGATATAATGTTCATGCTCAATGCTGGCACCAAATAACAATTATTTAGGTCTAAAACTAATCCCGAAGGTAGATGTAGAGGTAGCGTGCCGACGGCGATCACATCGACTTTGGAACCATTTCCCACGCGCATCGTCACCTCGTCCTTAGCTAAACTTCGTTTAATCCGTAGTCCCTGTTTCGAGTTACAAATATTAGCAACCGAACCGGTATCAAATACCCAGGTACTACTACGAGCATTAGTAAGGTACACATCAATAACATGTATATCACATATACCTTTGTTCACCTTGCCATCCTTCTTATCCGCCAAATACTTGGGGCAGTTCCGCTTCCAGTGTCCAGTCCCTTTGCAGTAGAAGCACTCAGTTTCAGGCTTGGCTCCGGACTTGGGTTTCTTCACGGGAGTAGCAACTGTCTTGCTATTCTTCTTGAAGTTCCCGTTCTTTCCCTTGCCCCTTTTCTTGAAACTAGTGGTCTTGTTAACCATCAACACTTGATGCTCCTTTTTGATTTCTACCTCCGCAGCTTTGAGCATAGCGAAGAGCTCGGGAATTGTCTTCTGCATCCCTTGCATATTATAGTTCATCACGAAGCCTTTATAGCTTGGTGGCAGTGATTGAAGAACTCTATCAATAACACTATCCTCGTCAACTTTGCAACCAAGTTGAGTCATATGATTGTAGTACCCAGACATTCTGAGTAAGTGTTCACTGATAGAACTATTCTCCTCCATCTTGCAGCTGTAGAACTTATTGGAAATCTCATATTTCTCAATCCGGGCATTTGCTTGAAATATTAACTTCAACTCTTGGAACATATCATATGGTCCATGACGTTCAAAACATCGTTGAAGTCCCGGTTCTAAGCCGTAAAGCATGGCACACTGAACTATCGTGTAGTCATCAGACCGCGTCTGCCAGACTTCAAAGCGTCTACATTAGCGGGAGGGGGCTTGTCACCTAGCGGTGCTTCAAGGACATAATTCTTCTGTGCAGCAATGAGGATAATCCTCAAGTTACGGACCCAGTCCGTGTAATTGCTACCATCTTCTTTCAACTTAGCTTTCTCTAGGAATGCATTAAAATTCAAAGGAACGGTAGCACGGGCCATTGATCTACAATAACATAGATATGCAAAAACTATCAGGACTAAGTTCATGATAAATTAAAGTTCAATTTAATCATATTACTTAAAGAACTCCCACTTAGATAGACATCCCTAAGGTCATCTAAATGATCACGTGATCCAAATCAACTAAACCATGTCCGATCATCACGTGAGATGGAGTAGTTTCAATGGTGAACATCTTATGTTGATCATCTACTATATGATTCACGCTCAACCTTTCGGTTTCTAGTGTTCCGAGGCCATATCTGCATATGATAGGCTCGTCAAGTTTAACCCGAGTATTATGCGTGTGCAAAACTGGCTTACACCCGTTGTATTTGAACGTAGAGCTTATCACACCCGATCATCACGTGGTGTCTCGGCACGACGAACTTTCGCAACGGTGCATACTCAGGGAGAACACTTATACCTTGAAATTTAGTAAGGGATCATCTTATAATGCTACCGTCGTTCTAAGCAAAATAAGAAGCATAATAAGATAAACATCACATGCAATCAAAATATGTGACATGATATGGCCATCATGATCATGTGCTTTTGATCTCCATCTTCAAAGCACCGTCATGATCACCTTCGTCACCGGCGCGACACCTTAATCTCCATCGTAGCATCGTTGTTGTCTCGCCAACTATTGCTTCTACGACTATCGCTACCGCTTAGTGATAAAGTAAAACAATTACATGGCGATTGCATTTCATACAATAAAGCGACAACTATATGGCTCCTGCCAGTTGCCGATAACTTTACAAAACATGATCATCTCATACAAAACCGTATAACTCATCATGTCTTGACCATATCACATCACAACATGCCCTGCAAAAACAAGTTAGACGTCCTCTACTTTGTTGTTGCAAGTTTTACGTGGCTGCTACGGGCTTAGCAAGAACCGTTCTTACCTACGCATACAAAAACCACAACGATGTTTCGTCAAGTATGTGCTGTTTTAACCTTCACAAGGACCGGGCATAGCCACACTTGATTCAGCTAAAGTGAGAGAGACAGACACCTGCCAGTCATCTTTAAGCAACGAGTGCTCATAACGGTGAAACCAGTCTCGCGTAAGCGTACGCGTAATGTCGGTCCGGGCCGCTTCATCTCACAATACCGCTGAAGCAAAGTATGACATGCTGGTAAGCAGTATGACTAGTATCGCCCACAACTCATTGTGTTCTACTCGTGCATATCATCTACACATAGACCTGGCTCTGATACCACTGTTGGGGAACGTAGTATTTTAAAATTTTCCTACGATCACGCAATATCTATCTACCAGATGCATTGCAACGAGAGGGAGAGTGTGTCTACGTACCCTCGTAGACTGGGAGCGGAAGCGTCAAGTGACGCGGTTGATGTAGTCGAACTTCTTCGCGATCCAACCGATCAAGCACCGAACGTACGACACCTCCGCGTTCAGCACACGTTCAGCTTGATGACGTCCCACGAGCTCTTGATCCAGTTGAGCTTCACGGGAGAGTTTAGTCAGCACGACGGTGTGGTGATGGATATGATGTATCTACCGGCGCAGGGCTTCGCCTAAGCACTGCAACGGTATGACCGAGGTGTGTTTTTGTGGAGGGGGGCACCGCACACGGCTAAAACAATTCAACTTGTGTGTCTTTGGGTGCCCCCCTGCCCCCGTATATAAAGGAGCAAGGGGGGAGGCCGGCCGGCCCCTTGTGGCGCGCCTAGGAGGTGCAATCCTACTAGGAATAGGATTGCAATCCTATTCCTAGTAGGAACTACCAAAAGGGAGAAGGGGGAAAGGAAGGAGAGGGAGAAGGAGAAGGAAAGGGGCGCCGCCCCCCCCCTCCCTCCTTGTCCAATTTGGACCAAGGGGTGGGGAGCGCGCGGCCCAGCCTTGGCCCTCCTTCCCTCTTTCTCCTACGACCCATTAAGGCCCATAGCTTCCCCAGGGGTTCCGGTAACCCCCCCCGGTACTCCGGTAAATTCCGAAACTTTACGGAGCACTTCCGTTGTCCGAATATAGTCGTCCTATATATCAATCTTTACGTCCCAGACATTCCGAGACTCCTCGTCATGTCCGTGATCTCATCCGGGACTCCGAACAACCTTCGGTACATCAGAACTCATAAACTCATAATACCGATCGTCATCAAGCGTTAAGCGTGCGGACCCTACGGTATTCGTGAGTTGCATAATCTCATAGTCATAGGAACATGTATAAGTCATGAAGAAAGCAATAGCAGTAAAACTAAACGATCATAGTGCTAAGCTAACGGATGGGTCTAGTCCATCACATCATTCTCCTAATGATGTGATCCCGTTGATCAAATGACAACTCATGTCTATGGCTAGGAAACATAGCCATCTTTGATCAATGAGCTAGTCTAGTAGAGGCATACTAGGGACATACTATTTTGTCTATGTATTCACACATGTATCAAGTTTCTGATTAATACAATTCTAGCATGAATAAAAGACATTTATCATGATATAAGGAAATACAAATAACATCTTTATTATTGCCTCTAGGGCATATTTCCTTCATTTTCTATGATCCAAACACCCCGAGCAGTCTGACGACTGGATTACACGTGAACAAACGACGACTTTCGCCGGCTGGTTGTAGACACGTGCCATGCATGACGCCGCTATTGAAGATGACATGTACTTGCTGTCCCAGTTACCATCTTCGAATATAATGACTTTCAAAGGGTACAAGATAAATGGGAATACATTTTACACGATCGCCCAAGATAAGAAGAGCACCAACCAAAACAGTGGTGTCCGCTTTGATGCAGCAATCAAGACGGGAAAGGAAACATATTATGGTTACATAGAGGACATATGGGAACTTGACTATGGACGTGGTTTGAAGGTCCCTTTGTGTCAGTGCAAATGGGTCAATATGAAACGAGGCGAGGTAACTGAAGACCCGCAATACGAAATGACAACAGTGGATCTCAACAATCTTGCATATGCAGACGAACCATTCGTCCTAGCCAATGATGTGGCACAGGTTTCCTATGTGAAGGACATGTCTACCAAGCTAAGAAAAAGAAAAGATAAGGAAGCGAATGCATCATACAATGAGCCAAAGCGCCACATAGTTCTTTCTGGGAAAAGAAATATCGTGGGAGTGGATGACAAGACAGACATGTCAGAAGATTATGAAAGTTTGATGAAATTGCTCCATTCACAGTGAATATTGACCCGAGCATATAGTTAAGTGACGAAGATTGTCCATGGTTACGACGCAAAGGGACACACGCGAAGAAAAAGTTTAACACCCAAAGATTCCACTCTGGGATGTGATCGGCTTCACTATCATCACTTTCTTCTCTAGTGAGTTTCTGGACTTATATATCTGGAAAGTCCCGCTTCGAACAAACCAGAGGGAATCTTTGTAATAGTTAGGGTACTTATGTGTTTTGGCATTTAAAACGCGAAGAAATTTTATGTGCAAACAAATTCTTTCATGCATTTACTGAATTTTTCAGCTAAATGACCTTGAAATTGAAAAACACTTCAAACGAACTCTGAAAAGGTTGAAAGTTGGCATGGTATCATAATTTCACCCACATAGCACGTGCAAAAAAGTAGAGAGGGTTAAGGCAAAAACTGGATCCACTTCGTGTACAAAATGAATAATATCTTTCGAAGTATTTGGGGTTCGGACGAAAAGTCATGTGTTACAAAGGCATTTCATTTTTTATATAACCTAAGTATTACCAAGTCTTATATTTACTAATTGGAGGCACCGTTGGAGCCTCCACGTTAATCCTTGAAAACTATCTACAATAACCATCAGATCTAAATTGTACGCGTAGAATTAATGAGATTATGAATTCTATTTTATCTATTTGGCAGTATGTATGTTTTTTAAGCGAAGTAGTCCATACGTTACAAGGCAGATCTGATCGGCCCAAGAGTCCATGCGTGTTAAACTAGGTAACGTGCAAAGTAAAATCACCTAGCAAATTAAATATTTTTTTCTTTCAACGTACTACTAGACATGCATGCGTCACTCAGCTATGTGGAGTATATACACAAGTGTGTTATGGGTACATCTAGACATGTGAAGTAATTTTCTTATTAAAAATCGCCACCCACACTACCATAACGCACATATATACATATATACTCCCAAATTTCTATGTGATTTACATAGTGTTTTCTGAAAGTATTAAAAATAGTGTAGAAAATTTTCTAAATCTTTGTCCCAAGTACATGTATAAGAACCTAGATTATATTAATGAATCAAAATTGTTAAAACAAATCTATTCAAAAAAACAAAATTGCAAATCTTCTCCACTGCATAAGAGGTCAGCTGATTTCAGAAGTGAGGGCATGTTGTTTAAGTTTCATCTATAAGATGTTAAAAGAATAATCAAGCGAAAATGCGAGAATGCTTAATTACTTAAAAATGTAATTTGGTAGTAGTTGAAGAAAAGTCGCTGAAGTAATGTACTTTAAAAAAATGAAATTGCTAAACTTTGCAATGCATCAAAGCTCCGCTGATTCCAAAAGTGAGGGCATGGAATTTAAGTTTCGGATTTTTGATATATATGGAATAACCACACAAAAATGTGTGGACGCTTAATTAACTTAAAATATAAATTAGAAGTAGCCAAAGAAAAACATCGTCGTTACTTTTCCTAGCGGCCCTGTTGGCATGTCATATGATCAATTTCAAAAAATAGTTCAAGGCTCATGTCCTCGAGAAAGGAGAGACTTCCTTTTTATGAAAAATGAAATTTCAGTCATGGGGTAGAGGATGGCTGATTGTGTTGCCAGTGCCGTGGAAGTCCTCTCTGTATACTCGGAATTGTGCCAAGGGATCATATGTGTGACAGTCCTGGATGGGTAGCCCACTTTTACAATGGAGTCAAAGTCTCAGGGACAGGACATGCGCGTCTTGACTCTTGAGTGGTGTGCGATTCATTCTACAGGGCAGGTGTCGAACAAGTATTGTTCTCCTAATTTAAATTTATAATTGATGCTTCTTTGATAATTCATTATGATGTGTTGATAAATGAGGGTAGAGAGGAAGTCAAGACTTACACAACCCTAAAGTAAGTCACATACTATATATGGATTATAAATCATAAGAAGAACCTAATTGGCTTATTATTCAACCGCATTTACACAATAACATGCAAAAGTTCAAGCCATTAAGAACATACTCTTAGGTTAAACATAGCTTTTTTCAACACACTTTAACATTGTAGTCACATATTACCTACATTTTAATTCCTGCATGCCTTTGCATACTAGCCCGTGCGGATGCACGGGTTGACGAACTGTTGAATATAATGATAAAACACACTAATATTAAACATAAGAAAAAAGAATCACTGAAAAAAATCTATTTTTCAAGTTAAGTTATTCACAAACTAGTGATTCACAGAAATTTGGAATAATTCAAATAATTCAAATTAAAACTATTCAAATTTGAAAACTAGTGGCACTAACAGAAAGTTTGTAATTTTTTGTACCTAAAGAAAAAATATTCACAAAAAAACTCTAAATACAGCAAAAAACAACCTAGAAATAAGTAAAAGATTTAAATAAAGTAGACACTAGAAAAAACTAAATAAAAAAGCCCACCTACTAGGGCACAACGGCCTGCATACGACTAGAAACCCAACATGCAGTTGGGCCAGGATGTGATACGTCTCCAACGTATCTACTTTTCCAAACCCTTTTGCCCTTGTTTTGGACTCTAACTTGCATGATTTGAATGGAACTAACCCGGATTGACGCTGTTTTCAGCAAAACTGCCATGGTGTTGTTTTTGTGCAGAATAAAAAAGTTCTCGGAATCGCGTGAAAATCAACGGAGAATTATTTCAGAAAATATAAAAATACCTGCAAGAAGATACTCACCGGGGGGCCCACAGCCTGTCCTCGAGGGTGGGGGCACGCCCCCCTTCCCAGG
>LR738715.1:154272716-154304964 GCA_902687465.1 Secale cereale | reverse complement strand
CCCCCCCCCCCCCGATGCTCCATCGGCGTACCCCCAGGTCCTATATATTTCGTTTCGGGGAGAGAAAAAATCAAGGAGAAGGAATTATCGCGTTTTACGAGACGAAGCCGCCGCCAAGCCCTAATCTCTCTCGGGAGGGCTGATCTGGAGTCCGTTCGGGGCTCCGGATAGTGGAGATCGTCGCCATCGTCATCATCAACCTTACTCCATCACCAATTCCATGATGCTTCCATCATAGGCTTGCTGGACGGTGATGGGTTGGATGGGATCTATCATGTAATCGAGTTAGTTTTGTTAGGGTTTGATCCCTAGTATCCACTATGTTCTGAGATTGATGTTTCTATGACTTTGCTATGCTTAATGCTTGTCACTAGGGCCCGACTGCCATGATTTCAGATCTGAACCTATTATATTTTCATGAATATAGTTGTGTTCTTGATCCTATCTTGCAAGTCTATAGTCACCTACTATGTGTTATGATCCGACAACCCCGAAGTGACAATAATCGGGACCACTCCCGGTGATGACCATAGTTTGAGGAGTTCATGTATTCACTATGTGTTAATGCTTTGGTCCGGTACTCTATTAAAAGGAGGCCTTAATATCCCTTAGTATCCAATAGGACCCCACTGCCACGGGAGGGTAGGACAAAAGATGGCATGCAAGTTCTTTTCCATAAGCACGTATGACTATATTCGGAATATATGCCTACATTGCATTGATAAACTGGAGCTAGTTCTGTGTCACCCTAGGTTATAACTTCTACATGATGAATTGCATCCGACATAATTTCCCATCACCGCACCAACGCCTACGAGCTTTACCTATATTGCTTGCTGCTTATTTACTTTTCCGTTGTTACTCTCACAAAAACTACAAAAACACTATATTTACTTTTATTGCTGCTACCGCCACTATCATATTACTTTGCTACTAAACTACCTTGCTGCAGATATTAAGTTTCCAGGTGTGGTTGAATTGACAACTCAGCTGCTAATACTTAAGAGTATTCTTTGGCTCCCCTTGTGTCGAATCAACAAATTTGGGATGAATACTTTACCCTCAAAAACTGTTGCGATCCCCTACACTTGTGGGTTATCAAGACTATTTTCTGGCGCCGTTGCCGGGGAGCATAGCTCTATTATTTAAGTCACTTGGGATTTATATCTGTTTATCACTATGAATAATTTGAAGGACTCAAAAACCTATATCTTACCCTCAACTACGAGGGGAGGTAAGGAGCTGCCATCTAGCTCTGCACTTGATTCTCCTTCTGTTATGAGTAAACTTGCGACACCTACTCCTGCTATTGAATCTGATATGTCGTACATTCTTGATGGTGCTACTTCTGCTATGTATGATGAAACTACCTCTATGCCTGATACTGTGCCACTAGGTGAATTTCTTGATGAACAAATTGCTAAGGTTAGGGAGAGTGCAAATGTTGATGATATTTATGAAAGTGATGATGAAACTACTCCCAATAGATATGAATTGCCTGTTGTGCCTAAGGGTTATGTTATGGATGAAGAAACTGCTCGAGACTTTCTTGCTTGCAATGATAGATATGATCTTAAGAAGTTATTAGCTAAGTTGAAAGAAAAGTCCTTGAATGCTAGGATGAAACATGACCCTGCTTTTGTTACTTCACCTATATGTGTCACTGATAAGGATTATGAATTCTCTGTTGATCCTGAGTTAATTAATTACTTTGGTTGAATCTGATCCTTTCCATGGTTATGAGTCTAAAACTGTTATGGCACATCTTACTAAGTTGAATGATATAGCCACCCTGTTTACCAACGATGAAAAGATTCGGTATTACTATATCCTTAAAGCTATTTCCGTTCTCGTTAAAGGGTGATGCTAAGACTTGGTTTAATTCTCTTGATCCTGGTTGTGTGCGTAGTCCCCAGGATTTGATTTATTACTTTTCTGCTATATATTTTCCCGCTCATAAGAAACAAGCTGCCTTACGTGAAATATATACCTTTGCTCAAACTGAAGAAGAGAGTCTCCCACAAGCTTGGGGGAGGCTTCTCCAATTATTTAATGCTTTGCCTGATCATCCTCTTGAGATGCATGATATACTTGATGTCTTTTATAATGGACTAACTGATGCTTCCAGAGACCACCTGGATAGTTGTGCTGGTTGTGTTTTCAGGGAAAGAACAGTGGAACAAGCTGAATTACTATTGAATAATATGCTAGCCAATGAAAATAATTGGACACTTCCTGTCGGGGATATACCCCGCGGCGTAACCCGGCCGGAGGTATAACCCGACCGGACTTGGCGGTTTATTTGAGACAGTTTACACTTGGCAATTCACTGGTAACCCGGCGGGCGGATCACGGATGACAAGGCCCAAGGCCCAGAAGGCCGGTTCATGTTATGGTGGGCCGGTTTATGAAGAAAGCACAAGGAATATTCTCCTACAAAGGAAGCAAGACTAGGACTCCTTGTAATAGAGTAATCCTAATCCTACTAGGACTCTACATGTAACCCGCCCCTTCAACATATATAAGGAGGGGCAGGGCTCCCCAAAGAGAAAAAAGTTCTCACAAGCAACAACAAACAATCTCTAGGGCTAGACACAAAGATCCGGTTTACCGGCGACCCCATGAGGATCATAATGAGACCTAGCCTCAAACAACATGTAGGGCTATTACCGGATGATGTTTCCCGGGGCCCGAAGCTGTCTAAATCCGTGTCTTGTGTGTTGCATCTCTCGATTTCGCTCAACCCCTCTCAAGCTACCACATAGATGCGATGGCCTCACGACAAAGTCCTAACCCTTGGACATCTGCCGTGACAATACCACGACAGTTGGCGCCCACCGTGGGGCCTGCACATGGTGGTGATGAGTTCTTGGAGGGATCTCTCTATGGGATCAAGAAGTTTACAGTTTAGGGATGAAGATTCGGCACGGAGCAACGATCTTGAAGAAGAGCCGTAGCCGGATTAAATAAATTTTGCTGGTCAACTTGGATTCTGGCGGGGCAATATTTAGGTTTAAGGTGAATCAACTGACGGTTCATCTGAACGAGACAATCGAATCACAAGTCGCCATCGAATCACAAGTCGCCGAGGACGACGTTTTTCCGTAGCAACCTATTTCGTCGGCACATCAGCATCAACAGAATCGAGGGCATCAAGTGGTCCGCTAGGAGCCACGACCAGGAATCGGATATGGCCATGACTCATGAACGGATACGGCCACTTTCGTGGCTTAACTTCTGGCCGCTTGTCGTCGCCGTACCATGGATTAATCTCCCAAGCCGTCTCGTCTCTGCATCACCGGCCGCCTCCGCCTCGGAATCGCCGCCTGACACCCTCTCTGAGTCGCCCCCGAACACCTTGCTCCTCATCGAAACTGCCGTCGTGGCTAGCCTCCACGCTCGCCGCTGTGTCCGACTGCTGCTGATACAAAGACCAACTCACAAGACCAAAGTCAAACCTTCTGGATCAAAAGGACTCGGGAGTTAGCAGCCACAACCCGGATTCTCCTGGAAGCCGCACGCATCTAATCCAACGCGCTACCTCGAGTCGTCGAGGCCTGCCCACCTCGTGCCCCATGCGCCGGCCCTGCTCCAGACTGCCGTCTCCACAGTTCCGCCACCGGTCGCCGTCATTGTTTCTACGGCCGCCGCCGCCTTGTCGCCCGCTTCTGTGCGTCACGACCTCCCGAGCCGCTGGCCGCCGTCGTTGCCTCCGAGCAACATCGCCTCGCTCCGCTTCTGCCAAGGCCAAAACCTCGCCTTCACCTGTGAGCCGGCCCGCCGCAGCAAGTCGCGCGTAGCCTTCGTGGTAAGCCGACCTCGCCGGCGCGGCCCTCGCCTCTGCAGCACTCGTCGCTTCTGTGCGTCGCGGCCTCCCGAAATGCTGCCCTCGTGCTTTGCCTTTTTCTAGCCAGCGCTTCGCCCATGTTCGACCTTTCTGCGAGACGGCCTCGCCTCCACCTCGCCTTCGCTGTCGCGAGCCGCCGCCTCTGCTTCATCTGGCCTCAACGGCCGTGCCTTGAGCTGTCCCAACGGCCTCACTCGTCATCGCGCCAAACCACCGCTAATATCTTCAGTTACTATTCGGCGACTGTAGGATCGAAAGTATGTCTAGAGGGGGGGTGATTAGACTACTTGTAAATATAAAAATTCTGCCTTTTGATCAAGAACAGTTTTTGGCAGTTTCGCAATTATGATCAAGTCAAGTATCACCCTACACATGCAATTCTAGAGTATAAGCAGCGGAAAGTAAATTGCACATGTAGTAAAGAGAGGTGGAGAAGATCAAACGCAATTTGGAGACGCAATGATTTTTCCCGTGGTTCCGATAGGTAGTGCTATCGTACATCCACGTTGATGGAGACTTCAACCCACGGAGGGTAACGGCTGCGCGAGTCCACGGAGGGCTCCACCCACGAAGGGTCCACGAAGAAGCAACCTTGTCTATTCCATCATGGCCTACGCCCACGGAGGGCTAGCCTTACTCGGGGTAGATCTTCACGAAGTAGGCGATCTCCTTGCCCTTACAAACTTCTTGGTTCAACTCCACATCTCGAAGACGGAGGCTCCCAAGCGACACCTAACCAATCTAGGAGGCACCACCCTCCAAAAGGTAATAGATGTTGTTGATGGTGATGAACTCCTTGCTCTTGTGCTTCAAATGATAATCTCCCCAACACTCAACTCTCCTCACTGATATGGCTGTGGTGGAAGAAAGGATTGAGTGGAAAGCAACTTGGGAAGGCTAGAAATCAAGTTTCATATGGTAGGAATGGAATGGCTTGATCTCAACACAAGGGTAGGTGGTTCTCTTCTCAGAAAGTGTATGGTAGGAGTGGTAGACTTTCTGATGGCTCTCTTCTCGAATGAAGAGGGGGTGGAGGGGTATATATAGCCTCCACACAAAATCCAACCGTTACACACATATTTGAGCCATCTCGGTGAGACCGAAGTGAAAACTCGGTCAGACCGAAAGTTCAAATATAGTGAACGTTGGGATTTTCGGTGGGACCGAAAATACCATCTCGGTGTGTCCGAAGTGAGTCAAAGGTAGGAGCTTGCCATCTCGGTGGGACCGAAATTAACAACTCGGATATTCCGAAGTGATGTCAATTGGTTACAGAAGGTTGACAGTCCAGTTTCGGTGAGACCGAAACTCAAAATCGGATGGACCGAGAAATTAGGGTTTGGAAGAATAACTGAGGTGGTTCATCTCGGTGGGACTGAGTTTGCAGAATCGGTTTGTCCGAGATTACTTATGAGTGTGTTAAGTAGTGAAGAGTGCTGATAGTTGAGGGAGCTAGATCACTAAGCACTTGAGCAACCAGATCATTAACACAACCTCATCCCCTTTTAATAGTATTGGCTTTTCCTATGGACTCAATGTGATCTTTGATCACTAAACCAAAAATAGAGTCTTGAGCTTTTGCCAATGCTTGTCTTAGCATTTTGAGGGGTCCACTTCTTCAGACATTTCCATACCCATATCATCGAACTTCTCTGAAATGATTCTCAAGTAAATATTAGTTCAATGATATATATGTTGTTATTAATTACCAAAACCACCAGGGGATTAGTTGCACTTTCAGTATGTAGCCGAGAACTCATGTAGAATCCCTTCCTCATCGAGAAAAGAGTCTACATTGGCATTCTTGAACTCCGTTCCATTGTCACTCCGAACTTTCTTGATCTTCACTTCAAATTGATTTTGGGCCTTTTTGGCAAAGGTTTTGAAGATTCTCTGAACCTGCGATTTGTCATCAAGGAAAAATACCCACGTAAATCTGGAATAATCATCAACTATAACTAGACCAAAGGAGTTACCACCAAGGCTTTTGTAAGCATTGGGACCGAAGAGGTCCATATGAAGAAGCTCAAGCGGTCTCCTTGTGGTCATGATGTTTTTCACGGGATGACTTCCACCTACTTGTTTTCCTGCTTGACAAGCACTACAAAGTCTATCTTTGTCAAAGAAAACATCTTTAACGCCAAGAATATGATCACCTTTGATCAACTTGTCTAGATTACGCATACCAACATGTCCAAGCCTTCTATGCCATAACCAACCTTTAGAGGATTTAGCAATGAAACAAGCTCTAGGTTGGGCTTTCTTAGTGAAATCAACAATATATAGATCACCTCTACGGATA
Organism: Secale cereale; assembly: GCA_902687465.1. Taxonomy (NCBI): domain Eukaryota; kingdom Viridiplantae; phylum Streptophyta; class Magnoliopsida; order Poales; family Poaceae; genus Secale; species Secale cereale. The sequence goes on along the minus strand of LR738715.1, from coordinate 154,298,815 downwards.
CCGATAAATGCCATGTTTTGATTGTCACGACGAAAGACTTGGCAATCTACTTTGGTGAACAACACATTGAATCCAAAGTCAGCTAATCTAGACACGGAAAGTAAATTGTATCCAAGAGATTCTACAAGCATGACATTTTGAATAGAGCTATCATGAGATATGGCCACCTTACCAAGGCCAAGTACCTTACCCTTGGAGTTGTCTCCAAAAGTCACATACTTGCGTGGACCATCGTTCTTTGCAAGCTCTCCAAACATGTCTTTGTCTCCGGTCATGTGGTCGGTGCATCCACTATCAAGAATCCACTCTTTTCCGCCGGACATGTAGTCTCTCAGATTTGCCATAAGATTGAGACTCTTCATGATCTTGTCTAGCTCGGTGTCCGAGTCGGAGTAATCATCATCATGCTCATGCTTATCATCATATTGACCCATAGATTGTTCATCATCAACACCTAGGTCAATTTGATAACCACTTGCATTAGTTTTGTCAATGTGACAATAATCTTGGGAATGTAATGCAAGAGCATTTCTAATTAAAACATTGATAAGACCGGGATCACCCTTCTTTTTCATAAGATCACGAAGCTCAAAGAAGCATTTATCAAAGTTGGGATCATTGGGGCGCATCTTATCAAATTCAATAGTCTTGTGTAGAATTTCATCAAGACTTCTCAAAGAGTAGTCCGGATAAAGTTCTTCCAAGAACTTCCACATAGCATAGGCGCACTCAAAGTTTGTAACAAGCTTAAGCAAGTCATCGGGTAACCCTCTAATGATAAGATTTACAGTCCTAAGGTTACGAAGCAAATCAAGCTCTTCATCCATGGTAGGGTGCAAGGGATCAAAAGGAGGCACATAGGGGGTCTCAACATATTTGCACAAATTGTACATCTTAAAGATACTAAGCATTTCAGACCTCCATGAGTTATATGACTCTCCATTAAGAATAGGCACTCTATGGCTAACACTCCCAAACGTAGACACGTCCATCTTCCTCCAATGGTGTGTAAACCAAAGCAATGGAGACCAAAGCTCTGATACCAATTGAGGGATCGAAGAAGGTGAGAGTGTCTAGAGGGGGGGTGATTAGACTACTCGACAAGATAAAAATTTTGTCTTTTATCAAGGACAGATTTTGGCAGATTTTGCATAACACACAAGTCAAGTAGCACACTACACATGCAATTCTAGAGTATGGGCAGCGGAAAGTAAATTGCACAAGTAGTAAAGAGAAGTGGAGAAGATCAAACGCAATTTGGAGACGCAATGATTTTTCCCGTGGTTCCGATAGGTGGTGCTATCGTACATCCACGTTGATGGAGACTTCAACCCACGGAGGGTAACGGCTGCGCGAGTCCACGGAGGGCTCCACCCACGAAGGGTCCACGAAGAAGCAACCTTGTCTATTCCATCATGGCCTACGCTCACGGAGGGCTAGCCTTACTCGGGGTAGATCTTCACGAAGTAGGCGATCTCCTTGCCCTTACAAACTTCTTGGTTCAACTCCACATCTCGATGACGGAGGCTCCCAAGCGACACCTAACCAATCTAGGAGGCACCACCCTCCAAAAGGTAATAGATGTTGTAGATGATGATGAACTCCTTGCTCTTGTGCTTCAAATGATAATCTCCCCAACACTCAACTCTCCTCACTGATATGGCTTTGGTGGAAGAAAGGATTGAGTGGAAAGCAACTTGGGAAGGTTAGAAATCAAGTTTCATATGGTAGGAATGGAGCAACTTGATCTCAACACAAGGGTAGGTAGTTCTCTTCTCAGAAAGTGTAAGGTAGGAGTGGTAGTTCTTTCTGATGGCTCTCTCCACGAATGAAGAGGGGGTGGAGGGGTATATATAGCCTCCACACAAAATCCAACCGTTACACACATAATTGAGCAATCTCGGTGAGACCGAAGTGGAAACTCGGTCAGACCGAAAGTTCAAATATAGTGAACGTTGGGGTTTTCGGTGGGACCGAAAATACCATCTCGGTTAGTCCGATTTGAGTCAAAGACAGGAACTCGCCAGTTTCGGTGGGACCGAAATCATCAACTCGGTTATTCCGATTTGATGACAAACGGTTACAGAAGGTTGGCAGCCTGTGTTTCGGTGAGACCGATCTCAAACTCGGAATGACCGATTTTTCTAGGGTTTGGCTTATGGCTGAGGTGGTTCATCTTGGTGGGACTGAGTTTGGAAAATCGGTTGGTCCGAGATTACTTATGAGTGTGTATTGTAGTGAAAGTTGCTGATAGTTGAAGGAGATATATCACTAAGCACTTGAGCAACCAGATCATCAACACAACCTCATCCCCTTTTAATAGTATTGGCTTTTCCTATGGACTCAATGTGATCTTGGATCACTAAACCAAAAATGGAGTCTTGAGCTTTTGCCAATGCTTGCCTTAGCATTTTGAGGGGTCCACTTCTTCAGTCATTTCCATACCCATATCACTGAACTTCTCTGAAATGATTCTCAAGTAACTATTAGTTCAATGATATATATGTTGTTATTAATTGCCAAAACCACCCGGGGATTAGTTGCACTTTCAATCTCCCCCTTTTTGGTAATTGATGACAACATATAGATCAAAGCTTCGACAAAGGATATAATCAATGAATAAAATCGTCGCTTTGAGAAGTATGTGATAAGCAAGAGCTCCCCCTAAATTTGTGCATTATTTAAAATTTGCGTTTGAATGCAAATGCACAATCGATTAGGATTATGGGTCACTCTTCCATGTCACATACATCTTGGTGGAGCGCACAAAATGATAAGAAAGAATAACATGCACCCAATCACCAAGACATGAGTAAATAACCATACAAGATAGGAATAGCATATGATAAGCATTAAGCACACATTAAAGCATAGTATGACTAAGCACTCATTAAGGTAGCATCAAACGTAGTATCAAGCACACTGAAAGTTTCAAGAACCAAAAGAACCAAATGTATCTCAAAGAAAACCGGCAAAAGAACGAAAGAGCACTCTCTCTCTCGAAGCCCTATGATCTATACAATTTCTCCCCCTTTGGCAACAAGTTACCAAAAAGTTTGAAAAAGCATAGAGCTAAACGTCACTGTGGGCTCTGCTGGCGGCTCCCGTCTGGGTAGATGTCGGAGTAGAAATGACGGCATCGGCGAAGACTTCAGCTGATGTCTGCGCTGGAGGAGTGGATGCTGGAGCTGTGGCTGGAGTGACTGCTGGAGCTGTGGGAATAGCAGCTGATCGGGACCCTCTGGGAACCGGAACAGTCTGGCGATGAGAGTCCTGGACTAGGTCATCCTGCATGAGCTCTGCCCTGTCCTGCCTTGCTTCCTCCATGTCTGCCTCAAGCTTGTTGACGGTCACCTGAAGTTCAGTCAGCTTCACGTCCAGAGCGTGGACCTTCTCGTCAACAATCCTCTCTAGGCTCTCCTGAGATTGTTCAATGCTGGCCAGGCGTTGTTCAATCCTCTGGGTAGCTTCAAGAATCTGCTCTCCGAAGCTCTTTGGTTTAGCTGCTGCTGCTGCTGTCTCTTTATCAGCTTTGGCTTTCCTAGCAGCTTCAATCTTGGCTTGACCTTCAACCGAAGTTGGATCCTCTTCGTCCATCACAACAACATTATCTTCATGCTCTGGCTGCAGTGGTAAGTGCTTCCTATCCAACAGGAATTTGCCCGTGCCAAACTTGGCATTGATAAGCATCTGAATCTGCGGGGCAAATCCACATGACCTCTTCTGGTCAGCTGCAGTCCTCTTAATGGTCTCCACCATTAAGTCCATCACCTTGAAAGGTGCCTTCTCATCAAGTATATGCAGCATGTTGATAGAATAGCCTCTGATCATGCGATGGTCTCCAGACTTGGGCATCAAGGTATGCCTCAGAATAGTGTTAGTGGTAGGTAGACCTGCCTGGAGATAGTACACTGAGCCAAGCTTCCACACTTCCAAATCTGCTGCGGGGATCTCCTTGTACATGTTCTTCATGGAATCATGGTTCTTCTTAGGAATCCCATAGACATCAATGTCGTCCTCTCTTTGCACTGGAGCATTCAGAAGTTCTGCCCATTCTTCAACAGACGAAGAAAACCTTTGACCTTCAGTCATCCAGGTGATCTTCCCATCAGGATAGAAGTGGGCTGTGGCATAGAACTGCATAATCATCTCATCGTTCCAATCTGTCAGTTTCTGACCCACAAACTCATCAACTCCACATGCAGTGAAGCTTTCATGCACATGGGGAAAGAAGTCTCGGTGCTCTTCACTGTCAATGTACTTCCAGTCAACGTATCTGGTATCTGCAACAATTGGCTTCTTATCCATCAGCACAGTCTCATAGAAGTCCTGCTGCTCTCTGGTGTGGAATCTGGGGTCCACAGCAGTCCTTCTCCTCACGGCATATGGATCAGCTTGTCTCCATAGCCTGAGACCTCTATCTTTCCTTGCTTTCATATCCTCGGCTTGAGGATGAGCATCGTTGTGGAGTGGCAGTTTTGGACGGAGCTTCAGCAACACATGTCCTTCTTCATCAGACTCAGACGGTGGCACATCACCCTTGTTCTTCTCAGAGGCTGGGATGTTTCTGGTTGTTCTCTTGGGCTTGGCAGAAGGCTTTGCTGGAGCTGCCTTAGCTTGAGCAGGCTTCTTGGGCTTAGAAGTGGCTTGAGCCCTAATTGCATCACCCATGAGTTTCTGCTTCTGAGGAGCAGGCTGGGGTGCTTCTTCTTCTTCTTCTTCAATGGCTGCTGCATCTGCATGAGGATCAGTATACACTACCCTCTTCCTCTTTGAAGTTTTCTTCACTTTACTTGGGGCTGGCTCTCCCAAGTTCAGCTTCTTGGCAACAGCTGATTGCTTGACCTTGCTGGTGTCTTTCTTCGACTGCTGACCTTGTTGCTCTTTGGCAACAACTTTTCTCTTAGGCTTGGAGGTCACTTCCTCAGTAATGAAGTCAGAGTCCTCATCATCAGAATTCCTCTCCTTTCTGGTTCTGGTGGCTGCAGGAGGCAAGCCACTAGGTGTACTCCTCTCACCATCATCAATAGGGCTACTAGCCTCAGGACTAGTATCTGCCTCAGGAATCTCTGCAAAAGGTGATTCTGACCTGTTCTGGCTGTCACTGGCATCTGACATGGCTGACAACCTGTGAATAGATAAGGTATAGGCAGAGTAGAAGAGTTATCACAAACTGCAGAAGTTTTTGCAAACAAAATGAGTTCAAACCTTAGTTTTAAGTTTTCACAGAATGCATTTCGGTCAAACCGATTTTCAGTTTCGGTGAATCCGAAGTGTATAACAGAAACTTTACACACCACTTTCGGTTGGACCGAAATGGGTTTCGGTCCTGCCGATACACTAGGGTTTCACTAAAACTATACTTCGGTCACACCGATTTGCACAACTCGGTTGGACCGAAAGTGCAGTGCAATGGCCAGAGGCCGAATTGGTCACACCGAGAATTTAAAACCGGTTTCACCGAGATGTATTCCGTGGAAACCTAACCCTAAGAATTTTACTCGAAACTAGAGTCGATCTGATGGAAAGGAAGTTTTTCAATCGTGGCTAGATGTAGGGCAAACCAAACATGCAATGAATCGGATGGGAGCACGAGAGGGATCGAGACTCACCCTAACTTGGTAGAGTCCCTCTACGGCGGCAACGGCGCGGAGGAGAAAACCGTTGAAGGCGGCGGAGACCTGCGGCGAGGGCGCACAGGCGACGACGGCGACGATCCGGAGATCAGGGCGACGGCAGCAGGGGACGTAGGAGCGAAACGTTTGAAGGAATAATCAACGCGCGCTGCCCTCAGTATTTATATCCCCTTGCTGTCGGTGGGACCGAGTTGAAAAACTCGGTGACACCGAGATGGATAACTGCTATGCAGTTACGCATTTCGGTCACGCCGAGATTTAGAACTCGGTTTCACCGAGATGAAACCTAGATCAGTCTAAATGGTTTCGGTTTGACCGAGTGGGAGAAAGTTGGTCTGTCCGAAAATCACTTAGAAGGTTTTGGAAGTCAGCCTTAGACGGATCGGTGGCTCCGAGTGCTCCTCACTCGGAGGGTCCGAAAATGACTTGTTCAAAGTTTGTGATATGAGCATGAATAGAATTTGAGACAAGAAAGCATAGATAGCTAGGGGAGGTACTTAGGCATTCTTGTCCATCCATTTGGCCAGAAAAATCAAAACAACCAAAACAACAAATGGATGTCCTTGAATGGATAAAATCATGCATTCAACATGCTCACACAATAAGATAGCAAATGAAATATGTGTCAAACATGCACAACCAAAACTCTAGCTACTAGCACACAATTTGTCGATGACTAGGTCATCTATATATGAGTATTTTGACTTAGGAGTCAAATGAGAACATTTGATCATAGGTCATACTCATCGTTTAAGCACAAGTGGGGTTACCACTTTTACATAAAGCATTTATGTGTTCACATCATTTGGAGATGCTTTAGCTCAATTTTTAGAGCAAAGCTCCCCCTAGATGTGAGAACCCCTTTTAAAGGGTCAAACTAACCTTGGGTTGTCGTAGAAGACTTCATGTAGATGTTGAAGATGTGGATGCTCAATGTTGATGTAGACCATCAAGAGTTGGGAGCAATCCTTTGGATTAGGGCACTTTCAATACCTACATGGGTTAGTCCCACAAGGAACAAACAAGAATATCCATGGACATAGAGTGAAGTACACAAGAGATGATGTCCATGAAAGCAATGATTACCTTGTCCCTTGACTTACCAACAAGAGGGTTTGTGACTCCATGAACAAGTGCATGATGTGGAAGTTGATTGCACAAGTTCTTGCCAAAATGAATATGAGTGAAGTTTGTTGGCGGAGTCACCCTCAAGAACCTACTAGTTCTTCTTCTTTGGGATCCACATCATCTTGATGGGAATCCTTGGTGTTGTAGTTGAGCTTGACGAAGTAGAACTTGATGTGTCCTTGGGAACCCACTTGACCATGGCTTGAGGTGCTTCAATGAATGCATCAATCTCCTCAAAGTTCTTGCTTCCGGCAAGACTCTTGTAGACACCTTTCTCTATGATTTCCTTCAATAAGCTATTTTCTTGCTCAAGTGTAACTTGGCTTGAAACATTGTTAGTGGAATCAAGAGAACTACTAGAAGCAACAATATTGGATTTAACATTGTTATTGTTACTACTAGAGGAAGAATTTTTCTTATGCTTGTCATGCTTAGTCTTAATAGGTGGCAAGAAATTAGACAAGAGAAGTCGTTTGGCAAGATATGAAGAACTCTTCTTTCGAAGATCATCATTGATCGCTTTTAGAAACTCATGTTCTTGCTCTAGAGTGAGCTTCTCGAAGCGTAGCTTCTCATGAGATCTTAGGAGCTCTCTATGATCTTCTTGAGTTGTTTCATGAGCTAACTTAAGAGTGTTTAGTTCTTTAGTTAGACGCTCAATCTCCTTCATAGCATTGTCATTCGACTCTTCTTGACTATAAAGACTACTAGCATTTTCATCGTTACTAAGCTCACTAGATTTATCATGCAAGAGCTCATCTTCACCAAGCAAGTCATCCTCATCACTATCAAAGTCAATGAATTCAGGGTGTGTTACCTTGGGGCCTTTAGCCATGAAGCATCTTCCAATTCCCTCATTTGGTGAATCAAATAAGTCGTAGGAGTTGGAGTTGGAGGATACGAGAGCAAGACCGGCAACACCTTCATCTTGACTGTAGTCGGAGTCGGAGTGATAGCTTCCATCGGATTGATTGTCGGAGTCGGAGCCGGAGACCCATTCACCTACATGAGCTTGATGTCTTCTTCTTGTGTAGCTCCTTGATGACTTGTCTTTCCTCTCCGAATCCTTGCTTCTCCGAGAGGGTCTTCGTTCATAACGATCATCTCTATTCCTTCTCTCTTTCCGAGGTGACTCATCTCTTGATCTTCTTCTTGGAGATTCTTCTCTTCTCTTGTGGGGAGCCGTACACTCATTTGAGTAGTGTCCGGGTCTTCCACAATTGTAACAGTTTCGATCACAGCTAGAAGATCTCTTTTCATCATATGATCTAGACTTTGAGCTTCTTTCTTTGCCTCTATTCTTGTAGAATTTGTTGAAGTTCTTAACCATTAGGCTTATCTCTTCATTGGAAATTAACTTGTCACTTGAGGTTGTGGGAGCATCACTTGTAGCTTTGTAAGCACCGCTTGACTTGTTGTGAAGCTCTTCCTTATCCTTAAGTGTCATTTCATGAGCAACAATTCTTCCAATGACTTCAGTTGGCTTGAGAGTCTTGTAGTTTGGCATCATTTGGATCAAAGTGCACACGGTGTCATATTTTCCATCCAAAGCTCTTAGAATCTTCTTGATGATGAATCGGTCGGTCATTTCTTCGCTTCCTAAGCCGGCAATCTCATTTGTGATGAGAGCAAGCCTAGAGTACATTTCAGCGACTCCTTCACCATCCTTCATCTTGAACTTGTCAAGTTGACCTTGAAGAATATCTAGCTTTGATTCCTTCACAGATTCAGTACCTTCGTGCATTTCAACCAAAGTATCCCAAATCTCTTTAGCATTCTCAAGACGGCTGATTTTGTTGAACTCCTCGGGACACAAGGCATTGAAGAGAATGTCACAAGCTTGAGCATTGTTTTGCAACATCCGCAACTCTTCCGGTGTAGCTTCGCGATCCGAAACTTTTCCTTCCTCGAAGAATTCACCTTGCATACCAACACAAATAATGCCCCATGCGGCTGGGTTATGACCAAGAATATGCATTTTCATTTTATGCTTCCAACTAGCAAAATTTGTACCATCAAAGTAAGGACCTCTACGATAATTACCCTCACTAGACGCCATACTCTCCTAGGTTGTGAAACCAAGCTTATGGAGTCCAATGCAATGGAAACCAAAACAATGGAGACCAAAGCTCTGATACCACTTGTAGGATCGAAAGTATGTCTAGAGGGGGGGTGATTAGACTACTTGTAAATATAAAAATTCTGCCTTTTGATCAAGAACAGTTTTTGGCAGATTCACAATTATGATCAAGTCAAGCATCACCCTACACATGCAATTCTAGAGTATAAGCAGCGGAAAGTAAATTGCACATGTAGTAAAGAGAGGTGGAGAAGATCAAACGCAATTTGGAGACGCAATGATTTTTCACGTGGTTCCGATAGGTAGTGCTATCGTACATCCACGTTGATGGAGACTTCAACCCACGGAGGGTAACGGCTGCGCGAGTCCACGGAGGGCTCCACCCACGAAGGGTCCACGAAGAAGCAACCTTGTCTATTCCATCATGGCCTACGCCCACGGAGGGCTAGCCTTACTCGGGGTAGATCTTCACGAAGTAGGCGATCTCCTTGCCCTTACAAACTTCTTGGTTCAACTCCACATCTCGATGACGGAGGCTCCCAAGCGACACCTAACCAATCTAGGAGGCACCACCCTCCAAAAGGTAATAGATGTTGTAGATGATGATGAACTCCTTGCTCTTGTGCTTCAAATGATAATCTCCCCAACACTCAACTCTCCTCACTGATATGGCTTTGGTGGAAGAAAGGATTGAGTGGAAAGCAACTTGGGAAGGTTAGAAATCAAGTTTCATATGGTAGGAATGGAGCAACTTGATCTCAACACAAGGGTAGGTAGTTCTCTTCTCAGAAAGTGTAAGGTAGGAGTGGTAGTTCTTTCTGATGGCTCTCTCCATGAATGAAGAGGGGGTGGAGGGGTATATATAGCCTCCACACAAAATCCAACCGTTACACACATAATTGAGCAATCTCGGTGAGACCGAAGTGGAAACTCGGTCAGACCGAAAGTTCAAATATAGTGAACGTTGGGGTTTTCGGTGGGACCGAAAATACCATCTCGGTTAGTCCGATTTGAGTCAAAGACAGGAACTTGCCAGTTTCGGTGGGACCGAAATCATCAACTCGGTTATTCCGATTTGATGACAAACGGTTACAGAAGGTTGGCAGCCCGTGTTTCGGTGAGACCGATCTCAAACTCGGAATGACCGATTTTTCTAGGGTTTGGCTTATGGCTGAGGTGGTTCATCTCGGTGGGACTGAGTTTGGAAAATCGGTTGGTCCGAGATTACTTATGAGTGTGTATTGTAGTGAAATTTGCTGATAGTTGAAGGAGATATATCACTAAGCACTTGAGCAACCAGATCATCAACACAACCTCATCCCCTTTTAATAGTATTGGCTTTTCCTATGGACTCAATGTGATCTTGGATCACTAAACCAAAAATGGAGTCTTGAGCTTTTGCCAATGCTTGCCTTAGCATTTTGAGGGGTCCACTTCTTCAGTCATTTCCATACCCATATCACTGAACTTCTCTGAAATGATTCTCAAGTAACTATTAGTTCAATGATATATATGTTGTTATTAATTGCCAAAACCACCCGGGGATTAGTTGCACTTTCAGCGACGGCGCTAGTATCGTACTGGGGTTGCCTTAGTACAACACATTACTGTCAAATCAGGAGGAAGCATCATGCAGTTTCTAAGTGAAGATGTCGATACATCAAAAAAGCTTGTTGATGAATGCTCAAAAAATCAGCTATCCACTTCTGTCCGACCTCATGATGCGGTTTTCAGCAGTTTGTCGTATTTATGAGGCAAAACAGGAATTCAGTGCCTCATAGAAGCGTTAAGCAAAATTGATGGGATGCCCTCTGTACTAGTGCTCTCGCCACAAGTATTGTTACTCCCGTGGGGAATATCTGCATGAGGATAACAGTCTTGGGAGGTCAACAGTTTGAAAAATCATCTCCGGATGCCATATATTTTTAACTCAAATGCGGCCGACTCATCTGTTGTCAACTTAATGCCGGTCTACATCAACGCAATGCATTCGACTCAGCTGTCCGCGCCTGTGATTAACTCGCCTGTATGTGCCGGCTTACAATGCCGCGGCCGATTCATCTGTTGTCCGAGCGAATCAGGTGATATCTATCCTATTTATTTTTAATACATATTAATTCATCCGAGCAAAAACTACCTCGCCCTACTGTATTTTATACGCAGGAGAATTATTCATTACAAAGTGGGTATTATACCGCAAAGATGGAGGCATGCCAACATCATTTGGCAGAAGTGGTCGTCGTTATTCAACGGACCCCGAACCGGCTTACGACGTGGTGCCGTATCTCGTGACCGCATCGGTTTATCACACTGTGGCTGTCTCTCACGACCGCGCCAGTTTACAACGCCGTGGCTGTCTCTCGTGACTGCGCCGGTTTACAACGTTGTGGCCGTCTTTTGCGACTGCGCCAGTTTACAACAAGGAGGACGACTAGCCCGTCGGCGCCGGCCGACCCATCTATTGTTCGAGCAAATCAGGTGTTATCCCTCTTATATATTTTATCAGGACATTTTAATTCCTCTGAGCACCATTACACTGCCCTATTGGTGTTTTTATATACAGGAGAAATCATTGTTATACTGGGGGTACAATGCACGTGCTGGCAACGTCCTGCCCGGCGTTCGTCTGTGCCACATTACACGGTGAATGGATGCGTACAAGACGCCGCCCTTACGGCCCGGTTTACATCAACTTGCTGGGATCGCGCCTATGATTGACTCACCTGTCCGCGCCATCTTATAATGCCTATGAATCCGTGATCGTCTTTACCGTTCGTCTCTTGCGGCCTGGTCTACATCGACATGTCGGGCCGCACCTGTCTACACGAGCTGTTTATTAAGTATGAGCAAGTCATAGCTTGGGTTGCCCGGTTTTCTTTCGACAAAATGAAGATAAATTATCATATACTATCAACCGCTGTCTGCACTGGGTGGCTCAATGGGCAGGCACACAAGTCGCCGCCACTACAGTTTGGTTAACTTCAAATCGCCAGTTGGAAGGAACCATTGGACGAGTTGCTAACACGGTTCATACGGGATCATTGATAACCCGCCGCAGTCACCTCAATTTTCTAGGGAGTCATATCGCACTGATGATGAACACCTTATGCTATGATCAAATATGGAGAGTCTCAAGCCAACTCCTCGAGTGGTCTCAAGACTCGAGGGCTACGATGACATGACTCAAACATCCGGTTTGCAATCCGGTTCAAAGGATGTCAGTCTTACTGAAGCTCTCAAATATCCGGTTCACGTTCCGGTTCAAGGGCAAGATGTCTCCCACAAAGCTTTTAAGCTCTTAATATCCGATTTAACATCCGGTTCAAGAAGAATAATCTCTCACAAGTTCGAGTTTTCAGGAAAAATTAAAGGGACCAAAGAGAGCTTGTTGCACAGCACAACTCAAACATAAGTACCCGGCGAGCACAACTCAGAAATATGTCACATGGGGGCTTCTATTTATAAAGTGCAGTTCTGACTACCCTCCTGATCTGGCGACCAAACCGAGACCATCATAAGAGTTTGTCACATGGGGGCTTCTGTGTGCAAAGGAGTCCCTATGGCCTCTTAAATCAGCGACCACATCAAGGCCATCATAAGAGCATAGATCTGGTTGCTTCGGCAATTTCCACATGATGATGAGGGGCAAAAGAGAGTTTGATGCCTAGCACAACTCAAACATAGGCCCCGCCGAGCAATGCTCAAATGCTACCTGGGGGCTCCTGATGCAAGACGTCAGCGAGTTGAAAACTCTTGTAGTAAACATGGCTTGGAAGCTTGGTGTATACACCTAAAACCCCTGATTAACCTGCCTGCATCAAGTAAGTCACGCCGCCCAGGTAAACCTGGTATGACCCGTCGAACGTACACACAAGTCAATCCTTATGGACCCTGAACTTGGTAATGTTAAATTGATGATCATCAAGTGATTACACAAGTCAAATCTTTACGGGATTTTGAACTTGGTAGCATTTGACATTGATGATTTGGTTAAGGATTGCGGACCATCTTAACAGGCTTTGCATAAATGGTTAATGACAGTAGCCTGGCAGCTCATAAAAAGCCTCGAATTTGGAGCCTGGCAGCTCATAAAAAGCCTCACTACATGGTCTTATTTGCCCAAAAAAACTTTATTTTTATTTTTTATGTTTTATCAAATCTTTATCTTCAAGGTCATTGGTTTTTAACCAAGTCCATCGATTCAGGGAATGGATGACTATAAGTTGCCACTACACCTACGCTTACAGAACCTTAGTCTGGGTTACAAACACTAGTACTGACTACAGTTAAACCGGAGTTCATCATAACCCGGTTCGGTTTCATAATGAACCGGCAAATAATCAAGGGAGTCATCAACACTTGTGCCTTGGATCATTATCTTTGACTACCGGATTAAGGTTAATCGTGACACACTTAATCGCAGGTATGATACATACTTTATATTTTGTACACAGTTCAAGTTATAAACTTAGATCATGTGTTTGGGCACTATGACCCGTCCGACGATAAACCGCCAGGACACTTTAAACATTGTTTTATGCAGAAACAGGTAAGATAGTGACCGGTGTTTATTAAACCAGCCTGGCTTTTGACTATAAGTCGCCAGTATGAGATAAGATAATGACCGGTGTTTATTAACCCGGCCTGGTTTTGTTTATAAACCGGCAATCAATGATAATCACCAATGTTCAAATTTTGGGTTATCATCCTTACTACACTAGCCTGGTAAAACCAACAGTATGATCAAATATCACTGGAACCGGTCTTCAAACCGGGTTATATTATTCATATATGTAAATAGCCAACAAGGCTGGATTTTTATGGTTATCAATAACCAATATTATGATTGAGGTTTTCGAAGTTGCTTCAGCGCAATGGATATTATTTTATCAATGGGTATGATTTATTCTACAAAGGAATAGTCCCGAGTTGCTGCAGGCTTACAACCCGACACTTGGGGGCTACATTATTCAAACTGAGATTACATCAAATATTCAAGTCCCATGTCACTGCCAGCATGCACCATGGCACTTGGGGGCTAATGCAAAGTCATATTTTGCTCACCTTATTGAAGACCCGACTCATCACATTATAATGAGCCGGCCCTTGGGGGCTACCAATTGCTCCTGTCAACAATTCAAGGTACACAAGTATTAATCCATTATATTGAAGGATCCACTGCTCAGTTGGTAAAGCACGAGGCTCTTAACCTTGTGGACGTGGGTTCAAGCCCCATGATGGGAGTTATATTATATAATGTTATTTCAATGAAGTATATACAAAGTCCCTGCTCATTACTGCATAATGACCCGGCCCTTGGGGGCTACACTGGTTGAAGTTTTTGAGCATCAGACAATTACAAGTCCCATGTTGCTGCAAGCATGACAACCTGGCACTTGGGGGCTACATAATATGGAGTATTCAGTTTTTACTAGTGACTGGGATGAACAATCTGGATCTCTTCAAGGTTGCAACATTTATATTGAAACAAGTCTTAAGCTATCACTATGTTCTCCTCTTAAGACTTGGGGGCTACAGGTAATATGCATATAAAGGAGGAACATCTTCAAATTCTCAGTTTTGGGCAAAATAGGAAGATTAATTGTGTGACCCGGCGTTGGCAACAATCATAACCCGGCATCTACAAACAGTCATGACCCGGAATTAGCAGTTTTTATAACCTGGCAATGGAGGTAATCATAAACCGGCATCCTCAAGCTGGCTGGATATCAGCAAATTGATTATGAAGCTGGACTATTGACCCAGAGTTTTCAGAAGAAGTGCCTGGATTTTTTGCATTGGTAATGTTTGAAACATATCTGCTAAGGAGATTTGCTATGAGATCATGAATACATATCAAGGAGAAAATGAAAAGGATATAAGGATGATCAGGTGCCGGTTCAGAAAAATATTTTAACCCGGAGCACAACCTATCAAATTTGTTCTCGTGTTTATGTATGCAAGAAGGATCAAGTTTAACATGGATAAATCCAAATTAAACTGGGGGCTAATGTCGGGGATATACCCCGCGGCGTAACCCGGCAGGATGTATAACCCGGCCTGACTTGGCGGTTTACTTGAGACGGTTTACACTTGGCAATTCACTGGTAACCCGGCGGTCGGATCAGGGATGACAAGGCCCAAGGCCCAGAAGGCCGGTTCATGTTATGGTGGGCCGGTTTATGAAGAAAGCACAAGGAATATTCTCCTACAAAGGAAGCAAGACTAGGACTCCTTGTAATAGAGTAATCCTAATCCTACTAGGACTCTACATGTAACCCGCCCCTTCAACATATATAAGGAGGGGCAGGGCTCCCCAAAGAGAAAAAAAGTTCTCACAAGCAACAACAAACAATCTCTAGGGCTAGACACAAAGAGCCGGTTTACCGGCGACCCCATGAGGATCATAATGAGACCTAGCCTCAAACAGCATGTAGGGCTATTACCGGATGATGTTTCCTGGGGCCCGAAGCTGTCTAAATCCATGTCTTGTGTGTTGTGTCTCTCGATTCCGCTGAACCCCTCTCAAGCTACCACATAGATGCGTTGGCCTCACGACTAAGTCCTTACCCTAGGACATCTGCCGTGACAATACCACGACACTTCCTGAACTAGCCCCTGAGCCAACTCGGAATAAAAGAGGTGTTCTATTTCTCAGTCCTGAAGATACGCAAGAGGCAAAGAAATCCATGAAAGAAAAAGGTATTAAAGCTGAAGATGTTAAGAATTTACCGCCTATTGAAGAAATACATGGTCTTGATAACCCGACACAGGTAGTAAAGGTAAATTCTCTATATAGATTTCATGAAGGTGACATTCCTCGTTATAAGTATGCTAGCCAGTACTTAGATGAGTTTGACAATTTTATTGTGAAACAAGAAAACTTCAATGCTTATGTTGGTAGACAACTACAACACAATGCTTATATGATTGAACGCTTGAGTGATTATCTGTCTAGTGCTAAAGATGAACTGAAACTCATTAGTATACATGCTTCTATGGTCACCACTCAAGTAGAACTAGTACTTAAGGCTCAGAATGACTTGCTCAATGAATTAAATGGTTAGAATAATGACTATGCTGTTAGAGTCGCAACTAGAGGTGGTAAAATGACACAGGAACCTCTGTATCCTGAAGGCCACCCTAAGAGAATTGAGCAAGATTCTCCGAGAGCTAATTTAGATGCACCTAATTCTTCTAAGAAGAAGAAAAAGAAAAATGATAGAACCTTGCATGCTTCTAGTGAACCTGTAGCTCACCCACCTGAGAATCCCAATGATATATCTGTTTCTGATGTTGAGACACAATCTGGTAATGAACATGAACCTAGTGATAATATTAATAATGATGTTCATGCTGATGCTCAACCTAGCAATGATAATGATGTAGAGATTGAACCTGCCGTTGATCTTGATAACCCACAATCAAAGAATCAACGTTATGATAAGAGAGACTTTGTTGCTAGGAAGCATGGTAGGGAAAGAGAACCATGGGTTCAGAAACGCATGCCTTTTCCTCCAAAACCATCCAAGAAAAAGGATGATGAGGACTTTGAGCGCTTCGCTGAAATGATTAGACCTATCTTTTTGCGTATGCGTTTGACTGATGTTCTTAAAACAAATCCTTATGCCAAGTATATGAAAGACATTATTATCAACAAAAGAAAGATACCTGAAGTAGAAATTTCCAACATGCTTGCCAATTACACTTTTGAGGGTGGAATGGCTAAGAAATTAGGAGATCCAGGAGTACCTACTATACCTTGCTCCATTAAGAGAAACTATGTTAACACTGCTTTGTGTGATCTTGGAGCCGGTGTTAGTGTTATGCCTCTCTCTTTATATCGTAGACTTGAGTAAGTTGACCCCTACTGAAATATCTTTGCAAATGGCCAATAAATCAACTGCTATACCTGTCGGTATTTGTGAGGATGTGCCTGTTGTAGTTGCAAATGTTACTATTCTAACGGACTTTGTTATACTTGATATTCCCGAGGACGACAATATGTCTATTATTCTTGGAAGACCTTTTTTGAATACTGCAGGGGCTGTTATTGATTGCAACAAAGGCAATGTCACTTTTCATGTCAATGGTAATGAGCATACGATACACTTTCCGAGGAAACAACCTCAGGTCCATAGTATCAACTATATTGGAAAAAATTCAACTATCACTATTGGAGGTTTTGAGTTTCCTATTCCTACTATCAAGAAGGCATATGACATACTTATTGTTGGGGACATACATATCCCCATTGAGGCAACCTAGTGTTATTCGAAAATTCTCTGGTTTCATGTTACTCGGAAAGAGTTTATTAACAAGACCTGATCAACCTTGTTAATGGATTCCTTTTGATGAACATGGGATATGTAGCGACCCGACCCAAATGGATCGAAGTCTCTGTGCTTAAGTGTCATCCCTGGATCGGTATGCTGACACACACAGTACTCGATGAATTATAACAGAGTTCAATCACACACTTTATTACATCGAGGTCCTCAAAAGAGTATTTATTACAATAATATGGCCAAAGGCCATCTGGATAAAATAACTGCGAAAGCATCAAAAGTAAAATGAGTCCATCAACTCCACGGCAAACTGAGTGCAGAACAACGACCTATCGCACCTTTACTCCTCGTTGAAAAACTCTGCAACATGAGACGTTGCAGCCGTGTAGGTCAGCACATGGAATATGCTGGCAATGTCACACCATAGAATAATAATAATGAAAAAGACTATCTCTATATGCAAATTTAGCTGGTGGAGGCTCTAAGTTTAATTTTTTGCATAAAGCCAATTTTGCCCTACAACAAAGGAATAAATTTTTATTTACTACTAAGTTAAAAATGTCTTTATTGAGAAGGTTCCTCCAACTCAATCCCAAAATTCCCAAGTTATTAGTAACCCAATGATTTCATTAAAAAGAGTGATGAGATCAACCAATAATTCACTTCTAGATACTCAAGTTGTCCGTAACCGGGGACACGGCTAATCATGATTAGTTTGTACACTCTGCAGAGGTTTGCGCACTTTTCCCCACAAGACTCGACCACCTCCATGATCGGAAGATCGAGACATAGTCTTTCTGAAGTATTTCCTCCAAACCCTGGGTAGACCGGTACACCTACTTTCCCCTACATCAGCTAGTCTACCACGGAAAGAGGTCACACAACTTACTCAACTATGCCAGAGCCCATAATGGCTTGTGGCTGCACACGGAAGTTTCTAGGCATGAAATATCTTATGATCCCTTTGAGCCTGGGTGGCGGACCTAGGGTAATCACACGGGTACTCCGGAATTCCCCTTGGGCAAGAACTGGTTTCTCCAGGTGCCCCAAACAATCCACCCAGATGTGTATTAAAGTTGCCACCTTATGTTGTCCCAAAATTATTATCTCTCACAACTTGCATGTATCACACATACCAATCCCCGTCTACGAGCATGGCTAAGCAATATATGATATAACGAATATTCCCGGGGTGATAAAAGGTCATAGGTTCCTACCAAATAAACTACAAAGCTTAACCACATGTTCCCAATCCTACTCATGCAATCTTTGAGGGTGAAACTAATGCATAGTAAAAACTGGGTATTGAAAATTATGATCAAAGTGTGAACTTGCCTTGCTGACGTTCGTTGAACTCTAAAGATTCGTAGTAGCAAGCTTCGCACTCCGGATGATCTAGCGTAAGCAAGCAATAACATACATAAGCATACAAGCAAAGAATCAAAAAGAAAACGAATAAAAGACTTCGAAAAACTCCAAAAATACAAAAATAAAGTTTCTGTACAGAATATATTTTTCACAGCAACAAAAATAAATGGTTTTGGTTTTAACAGAAGGTACATGTCACAAGCTTCGATTTGCAAAAAGAATCACCCAAAACGGAGTTACGAAACTCAAGTTATGGCCTAACGAAGTTTGAATTCAGATCTGCTTGAATTCAAATTTTAAAATTTTCAAAAATATATTTCGTTTGGTTCTCTGGATAGAGGATATTTTTATGAAACCGTAGGAAAAAGAATCAACTAAATCGGATCTATAGACTAAAAGATATACTAGAAACAAGATTTGGTAAAGAATCTGAATTGGAAAATATACTGATAAAAGAGAAAAAAAATTGAATAGGGTGTTCACCGGACTTGTCGCCGGAGACGAGGAAGAAGGTGGCTCCGGTGTGTTTCGGCGAAGGACGCGTACGGGACGGTGTAGAGGACGATGTGGTGAACCTCTTGATCAAGTTTTGGTTGAAGATAGCTTCATGTACACACGGTGAGAGGTCGCCGGACTTCACGAACTCCGGCGAGCAATTGGCGAGGTTTGGGAGGGGGAAAAGCTCCAGAAGGAGAGGGCTTCGGACGAGGGGTGAGAGGGGCTCGCGGGGTGCCTTTTATAGGGCTTGGGGAGGTCTAGAGTTGGGTGGGGCGAGATGTGTTAATGGTGGCTGTTTCTCTGCCTCGTAATGGCCATTACAGGCAACTCCAAGGCGCACTAGGAAGGAGAAGGGGTAGAGGGAGGCGAGGGGGTTCCATTCCGGGGGTTAGTGGGTGCGGGGGAAGGGAGTTGAGGGGAGGGAGAGGTGGAGGTGTTCATGGCTGTACTCCTTTGGTTGCTCTCTGTAGATGAACGACCAGGAGGAAGAAGGAGATGGCGCTGGCATGGGCCTGCTGGGCTTCGTTTTTTTTTTGTTTTTTTTTGACAGAGAGAAAAAATGTATAGATAGAAAATAAAAATATTTTAATATAGGACATATATATATCAAAAAATTCAGACAAATAAATCCTACATGATGAACTATTTTTCAGAGGCTAAATAAAAACTTTATAAAAAAACATTTTTCTAAAAAATCCAAATGAAACTCAAATTTAAATTCAAAATTTTTGGCATTGTTTTCTTCTGACTTTTTGGAGTGTCATGTTCGCTCCTCTCAGAATTATTATTTAGATCTGAAGAAAAATGTTCACATAATAATATGGTCTTATATATGACCTTGTGAACATTTATCCTGCCTATAATGCAAATTAAAAAAAACATTTTTGTTAAACTAGTAAAATAAATTGCAAATAAAACCCAACAAATATATTTTGGTTCCAAATTCAAATTCCAATATTTTCCCTCTGATTTTGAAGAAGTCATTTTATCTTCTCTCTTTATTTTTGGAATAATGGAAATGATCTTTTTTTTATGGAACCAAGTTTGATCCAATTTCCAAATTTTGAAATTTCAAAAGTGGGTTTTAGGGAAACTTCCAACTCTCTCTTTTGGTCCTTGAGTTGCTCAAAGTTCCTTGGATCAGAAGCAAATAATACAAAAATGCATAAATCATGGATTCATATGAATGATCTATTTATAAACATCCAAATTGAAAATTTGGGATGTTACAAACCTACCCCCCTTAAGATGAATCTCGCCCTCGAGATTCGGGTTGGCTAGCAAAAAGGTGTGGGTGATCTTGTCGAAGATCTTCTTCGCGTTCCCAGGTGGCTTCTTCCTCAGTATGATGACTCCACTGAACCTTGCAAAACTTGATGACCTTGCTGCGGGTAACCCTGCTTGCTGTTTCGAGAATCTTGACGGGCTTCTCCTCATAGGACAGATCACTATCCAACTGTATGGCTTCTAGTGGCACTGTATCTCTCAAAGGAATATCGGCCATCTCCGCATGGCACTTCTTCAACTGGGAAACATGAAACACATTATGAACTCCAGACAAGGCTTCGGGTAATTCCAACTTGTAGGCAACTTCACCCATGCGTTCCAAAATTCTGTATGGCCCCACAAATCGTGGTGCTAGTTTGCCTTTAACTCCAAACCGTTTAACTCCTCGAAGTGGAGACACACGAAGATATGCTCTATCTCCGACTTCATAAGTTACTTCCTTGCGTTTAGTATCGGCATAACTCTTCTGTCTAGATTGGGCTATCTTAAGTCTGTCACGGATCAACTTGACTTTCTCCTCCGAATCTCTGATAAGGTCGGGACCAAATAATTTACGGTCTCCAACTCCATCCCACATTAATGGTGTCCTGCACCTCCTTCCGTACAAAGCTTCGAAAGGGGCCATCTTCAAACTAGCTTGATAGCTGTTGTTATATGAGAATTCTGCGTATGGCAAATTATCATCCCAACTAGATCCATAATCTAGCGCACAAGCTCTCAACATGTCCTCCAGAATCTGATTGACTCTCTCGGTCTGCCCATCTGTCTGCGGATGAAAGGCTGTACTGAACTCTAGCCTGGTACCCAAAGTTTCGTGTAACTGATGCCAAAACTTTGAGGTAAATTGTGTTCCTCTATCTCATACGATGGTCCTCGGAACTCCATGCAGACATACGATCCTGGTCATGTATATCTTGGCCAATTTAGCACTTGTATATGTGGTTTTCACGGGGATGAAGTGAGCTACCTTGGTCAAGCGATCAACTACTACCCAAATAGAATCATAGCCTGATCGGGTCCTGGGTAATCCTGTAATGAAGTCCATGCCAAGCTTGTCCCACTTCCAATCGGGTATTGGCAAGGGCTGAAGTAATCCTGCTGGTTTCTGGTGCTCTGCATTAACTCTCTGACATACGTCGCATACTGCTACATACTCGGCAATATCCTTCTTCATACCTGTCCACCAGAAACTTTCCTTCAAGTCCAAATACATCTTGGTGTTTCCTGGGTGTATCGAATAAGGCGAATCATGAGCCTCCTGAAGAATCAACTTCCTGATCTCTGTGTTATTTGGCACATAAATACGCTGCTCAAACCATAAGGTTCCGTGTTCATCTTCACGAAATCCTGCTGCCTTTCCTTGGTTCATCCTTTGCTTTATTTCTGCAATACCTTTGTCTAACTTCTGGGCTTCTCGAATCTTTCCCAACAAGGTGGATTGAATTTCCATTGCGGTAACAAAACCTCATGGTACTATCTCCAATCGGAGATCTCTGAGATCATCAATTAACTCTTGAGGTAATCCTCCTGTTGTGAGGGTATTGACATAACTCTTGCGGCTCAATGCATATGCCACAACATTTGCCTTTCCTGGGTGATAGTGCAATTTCATGTCATAATCTTTTATGAGCTCCAACCATCTTCTCTGCCTTAGGTTCAACTCCTTCTGCGTGAAGATGTATTTCAAACTCTTGTGATCCGTGTAAACATCACAGTGATTTCCAATAAGAAAATGCCTCCAGGTCTTGAGCGCATGCACTACGGCTGCTAACTCCAAATCATGTGTGGCATAATTCCGCTCATGGGGTCGAAGTTGACGTGAGGCATATGAAACAACTCTTCCTTCTTGCATAAGAACACCTCCAAGTCCCTGACGAGAAGCGTCGCAATATACCTGAAAATCCTTGCGTATATTCGGAAGAATTAGTACTGGGGCTGTGACCAAACGTTTCTTCAACTCCTGAAAACTGGCCTCACATTCCTCGGTCCAATTAAACTTGGTGTCTTTCTTCAATAACTCTGTCATGGGCTTTGCGATCTTGGAGAAATTCTCAATAAACCTCCGATAATATCCTGCGAGTCCAAGGAAACTGCGAATCTCTCCGACTGAGGTGGGTGCCTTCCATTCGGTGACGGCTTCAACTTTCGAAGGATCCACTGCTATTCCTTCCCCTGATATAACATGTCCGAGAAATCCAACTTCCTTCAACCAGAATTCACACTTGCTGAACTTTGCATATAACTGATGTTCCCTGAGCTTCTCAAGAACCAAGCGCAAATGTTCCTTGTGTTCTTCTTCATTCTTTGAGTAAATCAATATATCATCAATGAATACCACAACAAACTTATCCAAGAACTCCATGAATACCTTATTCATCATATTCATAAAATAGGCAGGGGCATTAGTCAAACCAAAAGACATGACTGTATACTCATAAAGCCCATATCTCGTGGTAAAGGCTGTCTTGGGTATATCCTATTCTCGAATCTTCAGCTGGTGATATCCAGATCGAAGATCGATTTTTGAGAAAACTTTTGCTCCTTGTAGCTGGTCAAACAAATCATTGATCATCGGCAGAGGGTACTTGTTCTTGATCGTCACCTCATTCAACGCACGGTAATCCACAACCATTCTCAAGGATCCATCCTTCTTCTCAACTAGAAGCACTGGGGCTCCCCAAGGTGATGAACTCGGTCGAATATAACCTTTCTCCAATAATTCCTTAATTTGCTTCTTAATTTCCTCCAGATCATTTGCGGGCATCCGGTACGGTCTCTTGGATATTGGTCCAGTGCCTGGTAACAATTCAATCAAAAACTCTATGTCTCGATCCGGTGGCATGCCTGGTAGTTCCTCCGGAAAAACATCGGGATAATCCTTCACAACTGGTACTTCTTCCTGAACAACTCCTGAAAGAGAATTCACTTGAGTCCTCCTTGGTGTATGCCTCGACACATACTTAATCCGTCTCCCCTCTGGGGTGGTGAGAAGAATCGACTTACTAGCACAATCAATATTCCCTTCATACTTGGATAACCAGTCCATGCCTAGAATTACGTCCAATCCTTGTGATTCTAGGATGATGAGGTCTGTGGGGAAAACGTGTCTCCCTATGGTCAATGGCAACTGAAAACATCCCCGACTAGTCATATTCTCTGCTCCTGGGGAACTCACTAACATTGGTGTTTTAAGGGCTACGGTCGACAACTTAAACTTATCCACAAACCCCCTTGATATGAATGAATGCGATGCACCAGTGTCAAAAAGAACAATGGCTGTAAATGAATTAATCAAGAACTTACCAACAACGGCGTCAGGCTGGTCATAAACTTCCTCCACATTGACATGGTTCACCTGACCTCTGGTAAAAGGATTTGGCTTCTTTCCAGAGCTTCCATTGCCATTCCCGTTCTTCGCCTCGGGACATTCGGTGGCGTAGTGTCCGGTCTTCCCGCACTTGAAACAAGTAATGTGGCTCAGATCCTTCTTTGCCGGTGTAGCGGGGTTGGAGTGATGCTGATTGTTGTTTCCTCCGTTTCCATTGCCATTCCTATGGCCATTATGGTTGTGTCCATTCCCTCCATGATGTGAATGTCCTCCATGGTTATGGTGAGTGTGTCCACCATACTTGCCAGATCCTGATCCATTATTTCCCGAGTACGGGGTATAGCGGGGCTTCTGTTGAACTCCAGAGTTGTACTTTCCCTGTCCGTACTTCCTCTTGCGGTTTTCCACCTGCTGCTGCTTGCCTTCCAGAATGAGAGCCTTGTCAACCAACTCTTGATAATTGTTAAAGGTAGCCACAGTCAACTGAAGTCCCAGATCATCATTTAGTCCCTCAAGAAATTTCTCCTTCTTAGCGGCATCATCAGCCACGTCTCCGGGAGCATACCTGGATAACTTGCTGAATTCTTCCACATAATCACCAACAGAACGATTACCCTGGCGTAAGTTGCGGAACTCACGCTTCTTCAGACTCATAGCTCCGGCTGAAACATGTGCTGTACGAAATGCCTGCTGGAACTGATCCCAAGTCACATTTGCTATGGGGAATGTGGTGGTGTAATTCTCCCACCACGAAGCTGCTGGTCCATCCAGTTGATGTGCGGCAAAGCGCACCTTCTCTGCGTTAGTACATCCTGCGGTGGTCAGCTCCCTTCCGATTTTGCGAAGCCAGTCATCTGCGACAATCGGCTCCGTGCTGCTAGAGAACACGGGTGGGTTCAACCTCAGGAAACGGGTAAGGTTGTCGACCGGGGGTGGCGGTGGTGGGTTGTTGTTGTTCTGGTTCTGATTCTGGATGAGTAGCTGCATGAGGGCATTCTGGTTCTGGATCAACTGGGTAAGTTCCGGCGGAAATTCCGGGTCACGTCTCGGAGGCATCTGTTAGGTTTAGAGTGGATGAGAAATTAGAATAGAACAAGGGCCTAATGAGAGAAATCACTAACCATATGCTTATGATAGCAATAAAACTTCAAATCAAGCAATTCACACAAATCACACCACACAAGCAAAACCTATAGGTAAGGTCATATCCACAAGAGATATGATCTCTTCATACTACCGCAATCATTCGTTGGACTACATTTGGTTGTGGTGGTCTGAACTAAATCTTCTCAAATCAAAGTAAATTCTAGCTTCTTCTTCTTCGTCAATGTTGTCTTCATGGGTCTTGGTCTCATCAGCTGAGCAACTTGGTCATGGGGTTCAACAACTATTGAATTGAAGTAGAGAAGAGATAGAAATGAATAGAGAAGAGTACAGACCAACGGATATATAAGGAAGTGGTAAAATAGAGTTATCTTCCTATGGTTTTCCATTTCCTAGTGGTCGCGTCCTACAGTCAGCGTGTGCTCTGATACCATCTTGTAGCGACCCGACCCAAATGGATCGAAGTCTCTGTGCTTAAGTGTCATCCCTGGATCGGTATGCTGACACACACAGTACTCGATGAATTATAACAGAGTTCAATCACACACTTTATTACATCGAGGTCCTCAAAAGAGTATTTATTACAATAATATGGCCAAAGGCCATCTGGATAAAATAACTGCGGAAGCATCAAAAGTAAAATGAGTCCATCAACTCCACGGCAAACTGAGTGCAGAACAACGACCTATCGCACCTTTACTCCTCGTCGAAAAACTCTGCAACATGAGACGTTGCAGCCGTGTAGGTCAGCACATGGAATATGCTGGCAATGTCACACCATAGAATAATAATAATGAAAAAGACTATCTCTATATGCAAATTTAGCTGGTGGAGGCTCTAAGTTTAATTTTTTGCATAAAGCCAATTTTACCCTACAACAAAGGAATACATTTTTATTTACTACTAAGTTAAAAATGTCATTATTGAGAAGGTTCCTCCAACTCAATCCCAAAATTCCCAAGTTATTAGTAACCCAATGATTTCATTAAAAAGAGTGATGAGATCAACCAATAATTCACTTCTAGATACTCAAGTTGTCCGTAACCGGGGACACGGCTAATCATGATTAGTTTGTACACTCTGCAGAGGTTTGCGCACTTTTCCCCACAAGACTCGACCACCTCCATGATCGGAAGATCGAGACATAGTCTTTCTGAAGTATTTCCTCCAAACCCTGGGTAGACCGGTACACCTACTTTCCCCTACATCAGCTAGTCTACCACGGAAAGAGGTCACACAACTTACTCAACTATGCCAGAGCCCATAATGGCTTGTGGCTGCACACGGAAGTTTCTAGGCATGAAATATCTTATGATCCCTTTGAGCCTGGGTGGCGGACCTAGGGTAATCACACGGGTACTCCGGAATTCCCCTTGGGCAAG
>LR738715.1:154252932-154265122 GCA_902687465.1 Secale cereale | reverse complement strand
CGTCGCCGCCCCCCGTCACGCCTCGCCTCACCGGTGAGCTCCTGCCCCGCCATGGACACACACACACACACACATTGTTACTTACAAAAATGTTAGTAATTTTTATGTTTTTTAGTTATAGAAATGTTTCTAGAAATGTTAGAAAATTTTCTGTTTTTTTGTTATAGAAATGTTAGTTATATAGAAATGTTAGATATTTTAGAAATGTTAGTTTTAGCTAGATGAATAATTTCAAATTGTTAGACGATGATTGATGTTTTTTTAGTTTCTTATAATTTTAGTTATAGAAATTTAGAATTTGCATATAGAATTTTGACATATGCAACGATATCATTTTCTAAATTTGTATATAATTAAGAAATCACAATCCAATCATTTAAAAAATGTTACTTTTGCGGCATATAGTATCTGTTCTCGACGATGCCCGGCCTGCATCCTCGCCGTCGACCCGTTCGCGACGACGTCTTGCTTCAGAGACCCGTGTTCGGGACTGGGCTCCGCCGGGCTGGCACTGGGTGGTGCTACCTTCAGGGGCTCGCCGCTTGGTGAGGAATGCGGCCCCGAGTCCCGTCAATGACCCTGAATTCCTTTGGTGGCATTCGCATGGGCCACTTTCAATGCGGAGGGAGCCGGCACCGCTAGAGGTGGTGCGTCGCCGCGCCAGGGAGGAGGACGAGCACGTCAGTCGCTACATGGCTGCTATGGACGTCAGGTTCTCCAATACCTGGCAGGTTCTTTGGGGAAATGACCGGAGCTATGATCCTATGATGGTTCCTTCGCTTTGGGTGTCCACCACCCGCGCCTCAGGAACCTCGAGTGAACTAGATTATTCTATAGTATTCAATCTTTATTAGCTAGCTACCTAGTGATGTATTCGATATATAATATTCGATACGATCGATGTATCCGAGATTATATATATTATTCGAGACCATGTATTTGAGATTATATATTATTCGAGACGATGTATTCGAGATTATATATTATTCGATACGATACATATTATACTATGATTCAGTTTTTCCTTAATGGTTGCATGCATGCATTGTAATTTGAATAATAAATTATTTTATATTTCTTCTAGATTAGTTAAATAAAAGCTATGGCGGACAATACCGGCTGAGAGGGAGAAGCTGCCATGTTCGAGATCATACGCTCCCCTTGCGGGCCAGATGATCATAATGAAGAATATGACGGCTCCCAATATCTGAACAATACCGAGGAGGGTGATAATCTATTTGATCGCGGCGACCAAATTGATGAAGTCATGAACTATGATATCGATGATGACGTCGGAAATGTTGATCTTGAAATAACAGAGACCAGCGAGGTATATTTATATAAGCAGGCATCTGGTGATCATCACATGTTTTTAATGATTTGAAGATATATTAACGAATCAATATCTTTCTTCTTTCAGCCCTCCGGATCGAGCAAATCTACAAGAAGCAGGACAGTGCGAGGCCCGTCCAAAAAGTTGAAGGAGGGCGTAAAGTACAACATTGATGCCATCAGAGCTGATGGCGAACCAGTAGCGCCAAGGACAGTTGCGAACAAGTTCGTTTGTTAGTGCGGAGTTATTGTGAAGGACCAACTCCCGATCTCCATTCAAGGATGGAAAGAGCCATCAAAGAAACGCCCAGATCTTACTTTTGTCGACGACAGAGCAAAATCTCTACTTTGGGAAAAACTCATGGAACATTTCACCCTACCAGATCATTTCACAGAGGATGACAAGAAGAAAGTCAAGGACGCTGCTCTTAGGAAGATGGCAATTGCATTCAACAACCATAAGAAAACTGTATGGGCCAACTATGTCAAAGGAGGAAAGAAGACTCCAGAATTTAAGGGAACACTGGAGAAGCAAAGAGAACACTGGCCTGCTTTCGTGAACTTCAAGGAATAAGAATTATCTCAAGAACGTTTGAAAAAAAACAAGGCCAATGCCGCAAGAAAGGAGCAGTTCCATAGGCTCGGGCCAGGTGGCTACACGGTGGCACTGCCTAAGTGGGATCTCTCTGAGCAAGAGATGATAAATGCAGGGGCCACTCCAGTTACATTGAGCTGGCCCCCCAGGTGTAGGACTTGGTT
This sequence comes from Secale cereale, assembly GCA_902687465.1. Taxonomy (NCBI): domain Eukaryota; kingdom Viridiplantae; phylum Streptophyta; class Magnoliopsida; order Poales; family Poaceae; genus Secale; species Secale cereale. Next base: position 154,263,031 of record LR738715.1, on the reverse strand, counting down.
CTATGCCCATGGGGGGCATTGGACCCGAAGACAGGCCAGGTTTCGAAGAAGGCATGTCTTAAAGGAGCCAAAAAGAAGATACTTGATGCAATAGAAGAAGCTCGAAAGGGGGTGTTAAGCCCAACAGAGAGAACGACGAGCTTACGCGTGCCCTGGGAAATCCTGAACACCTGGGAAGAACACGAGGCAAGGGCGTTGTTCCATGGTATGAGGGATTTTCAGACTGGAGGGCTGACTATAGAAGCCGTGTGAGAAGGAATAACCTGGAGGAGGAGCAGAGGAAGAAGGAAGCAGAACGCCTTCAAGGCCTAGAATCAGCGCACGCGGAGTCGGCACTCAAATTCCAGCAGCGGCAGCAGCAGATCGACTCACTTAGCCAGGAAAGGGGGTCTCAACAGCGGCAGCAGCTAGCGGATGATCCAACTTTGTATAGCACTGTCCCATCCGTGCCAAGAAGCAGCGTGGGTTCCGCCCCAGGCGACGCACTGCTGGATAGATACCCTGTGGATGACATCATGGAGAACACTAACTGTGAGCTACACTTCAAAATGAAGAACATATCCATGAAGGTGGCGGACGACATTGCTTATACAAATCCCCCCGAAGTAAGCTTCCATTGCAACCCGATTCCAGTCGGCTATGCTCGTGTCCAGGTTGATGAGGTGTTGGCCTAATATTCGGGACTATAGCTTGACATTCCTGGAGCTGACGAGGAGCACACACTGGGAGAGGCCATACATCGTATCATCCTATGGAGAAAGGATCGCATCATCTTTTAAAGGCCACCGACACCTCGTCAGCCAACTCCTCGAAGTCCGCCACCGCGTCAGCAGACTCCCGCTCCTCCAAGTCCGCCACCACGTTAGCCGGCTCCTCCTCCAATTCCGGCACAGCGTCAGCCGACTCCTCCTTGAAGTCCGCCATCGCGTCAGCAGACTCCCGCTCCTTCAAGTCCGGCACAGCGTCAGGCCACTCCTCCTGCTCCAAGTCAGCCACATCAGCCGTCTCCGCCGCCTCAGCAATCGCGGAAGAGAGCCGCCGCAACAAGTCGAGGTAGTACAGGAGGTACAGGCGGAGGCAAGCGAGTTCAATATGGTCCAAGCCTCACTCCTCTTCCTCAGAGGCCTTACGACATGACCGACGAGGAAAAGGCAACCATAGTGAAGGCCCAAGTGGACGCCCATTTTGGACCAAAACCGCCACCGCCGCCAAAGGAGAAAGTGTTGGAAATATGCCCTAGAGGCAATAATAAAATGGTTATTATTATATTTCCTTGTTCATGATAATTGTCTATTGTTCATGCTTTAATTGTATTATCCAGAAACAGTGATACATGTGTGAATACATAGACCACAACGTGTCCCTAGTAAACCTCTAGTTACTAGATCGTTGATCAACAGATGGTTACGGTTTCCAGACCATGGACATTGGATGTCATTGATAACGGGATCACATCATTAGGAGAATGATGTAATGGACAAGACCCAATCCTAAGCCTAGCACAAGATCGTGTAGTTCGTATGCTAAAGCTTTTCCAATGTCAAGTATCCTTTCCTTAGACCATGAGGTTGTGCAACTCTCGGATACCGTATGAATACTTTGGGTGTGCCAAACGTTACAACGTAACTGGGTGGCTATAAAGGTACACTACGGGTATCTCCGAAAGCATCTGTTGGGTTGGCACGAACCGAGAGTGGGATTTGTCACTCCGTATGACAGAGAGGTATCTCTGGGCCAACTCGGTAATACATCATCGTAATGAGCTCAATGTGGCTAAGGGGTTGGTCACGGGATGATGTGTTACGGAACGAGTAAAGAGACTTGCCATGACGAGATTGAACAAGGTATCGGTATACCGACGATCGAATCTCGGGCAAGTACTATACCAATAGACAAAGGGAATCGTATACGGGATTGATTGAATCCTTGACATCGTGGTTCATCCGATGAGATCATCGAGGAGCATGTGGGAGCCAACATGGGTATCCAGATCCGGCTGTTGGTTATTGACCGGAGAGTCATCTCGGTCATGTCTGCGTGTCTCCCGAACCCGTAGGGTCTACACACTTAAGGTTCGGTGACACTAGGGTTGTGGAGATATTAGTATGCGGTAACCCGAAAGTTGTTTGGAGTCCCGGATGAGATCCCGGACGTCACGAGGAGTTTCGGAATGGTCCGGAGGTGAGGATATGTATATAGGAAGTCCAGTTTCGGCCATCGGGAAAGTTTCGGGGGTCACTGGTATTGTACCGGGACCACCGGAAGGGTCCCGGGGGTCCATCGGGTGGGGCCACCTATCCCAGAGGGCCCCATGGGCTGAAGTGGGAAGGGAACCAGCCCCTGGTGGGCTGGTGCGCCCCCCATGGGCCTCCCCCTGCGCCTAGGGTTGGAAACCCTGGGGGTAGGGGGCGCCCCACCTGACTTGGGGGGCAAGTCCCCCCCTTGGCCGCCCCCCCTTGAGATTGGATCTCTAGGGGGCCGGCGCCCCCCTAGGGCCCCTATATAAAAGGGGGGAAGGAGGGCTGCGCACCCAAGCCTTGGCGCCTCCCTCTCCCTCTCGTGACACCTCTTCCTCCTCGAGTAGCGCTTGGCGAAGCCCTGCTGGAATCCCGCTGCTTCCACCACCACGCCGTCGTACTGTTGGATCTCCATCAACTTCTCCTCCCCCTTGCTGGATCAAGAAGGAGGAGACACTCAACTCCGTACGTGTGTTGAACGCGGAGGTTCCGTCCGTTCGGCGCTAGGATCATCGGTGCTTTGGATCACGACGAGTACGACTCCATCAACCCCGTTCTCTTGAACGCTTCCGCGCGCGATCTACAAGGGTATGTAGATGCACTCCCCTCTCCCTCGTTGCTAGATGACTCCATAGATTGATCTTGGTGATGCGTAGAAAATTTGAAAATTCTGCTACGTTCCCCAACAGTGGCATCATGATCTAGGTCTATGCGTAGTATCTTGCACGAGTAGAACACAAAGAAGTTGTGGGCATCGATTTGTTAATTCTCTTGCCGTTACTAGTCTTATCTTGATTCGGCGGCATCGTGGGATGAAGCGGCCCGGACCGACCTTACACGTATGCTTACGTGAGACAGGTTCCACCGAGTGACATGCACTAGTTGCATAAGGTGGCTAGCGGGTGTCTGTCTCTCCCACTTTAGTCGGATCGGATTCGATGAAAAGGGTCCTTATGAAGGGTAAATATAAATTGGCATATCACGTTGTGGTTTTGGCATAGGTAAGAAACGTTCTTGCTAGAAACCTATAGCAGCCACGTAAAAACTTGCAACAACAATTAGAGGACGTCTAACTTGTTCTTGCAGCATGTGCCGTGTGATGTGATATGGAAAAAAGGATGTGATGAATGATATATGTGATGTATGAGATTGATCATGTTCTTGTAATAGGAATCACGACTTGCATGTCGATGAGTATGACAACTGGCAGGAGCCATAGGAGTTGTCTTATTTTATTGTATGACCTGCGTGTCACAGAAAACGCCATGTAATTACTTTACTTTGTTGCTAACCGTTAGCCATAGTAGTAGAAGTAATGTATGGCGAGATGACTTCATGAAGACACGATGATGGAGATCATGGTGTCATGCCGGTGATGATGATGATCATGGAGCCCCGAAGATGAAGATCAAAAGGAGCAAAATGATATTGGCCATATCATGTCACTATTTGATTGCATGTGATGTTTATCATGTTTTTACATCTTATTTGCTTAGAATGACGGTAGTAAATAAGATGATCTCTCACTAAAATTTCAAGAATTGTGTTCCCCCTAACTGTGCACCGTTGCTAAGGTTCGTTGTTCCGAAGCACCACGTGATGATCGGGTTGATAGGCTCTAACGTTCGCATACAACGGGTGTAAGCCAGATTTACACACGCAATACACTTAGGGTTTACTTGACGAGCCTAGCATGTACAGACATGGCCTCGGAACACGGAAGACCGAAAGGTCGAACATGAGTCGTATAGAAGATACGATCAACATAAAGATGTTCACCGTTGATGACTAGTCCGTCTCACGTGATGATCGGACACGGCCTAGTCGATTCGGATCATGTATCACTTAGATGACTAGAAAGATGTCTATCTGAGTGGGAGTTCATTAAATTTGTTTAGATGAACTCAATTGTCATGAACATAGTCTAAAATCTTTACAATATGTCTTGTAGATCCAATGGCCCACGCTAATGTTGCCCTCAACTTCAACGCGTTCCTAGAGAAAACCAAGCTGAAAGACGATGGTAGGAACTATACGGATTGGGTCCGTAACTTGAGGATCATTCTCCTAGCTGCCAAGAAAGCATATGTCCTTGAAGCACCGCTAGGCGATGCACCCGTTTTCCCTGCAACCCAAGACGTTATGAACGCCTGGCAGTCACGTAGTGATGATTACTCCTTGGTTCAGTGCAGCATGCTTTACAGCTTAGAATCGGGGCTCCAAAAGCGTTTTGAGCAGCATGGAGCATATGAGATGTTCCATGAGCTGAAAATGGTTTTCCAAGCTCATGCCCGAGTCGAGAGATATGATGTCCGACGCATTCTACAGTTGTAAGATGAAGGAGAATAGTTCTGTCAGCGAGCATATACTCAAATTGTATGGGTTGCACAATCGCTTGTCTCAGTTGGGAATTAATCTCCCAGATGAAGCGGTCGTTGACAGAATCCTTCACTCGCTCCCACCTAGCTACAAGAGCTTCGTGATGAACTTCAATATGCAAGGGATGGAGAAGTCCATTCCCGAGGTGTATTCAATGCTGAAATCAGCGGAGGTGGAGATCAAGAAAAAACATCAAGTGTTGATGGTGAATAAAACCACTAAGTTCAAGAAAGGCAAGGGTAAGAAGAACTTCAAGAAGGACGGCAAATGAGTTGCCGCACCCGGTAAGCCAGTTGCCGGGAAGAAGCCAAAGAATGGACCCAAGCCTGAGACTGAGTGCTTTTATTGCGAGGGAACGGGTCACTGGAAGCGGAACTGCCCCCAAATACTTAGCAGATAAGAAGGCCGGCAACGTCAAAGGTATATGTGATATACATGTTATTGATGTGTACCATACCAGCGCTCGTAGTAGCTCCTGGGTATTTGATACCGATGCAGTTTCTCACATTTGTAACTCAAAGCAGGAGCTGCGGAATAAGCGGAGACTGGCGAAGGACGAGGTGACGATGCGCGTCGGGAATGGTTCCAAGGTCGATGTGATCGCCGTCGGCACGCTACCTCTGCATCTACCTTCGGGATTAGTTTTAAACCTCAATAATTGTTATTTAGTACCAGCTTTGAGCATGAACATTGTATCTGGATCTCGTTTAATGCGAGATGGCTACTCATTTAAATCCGAGAATAATGGTTGTTCTATTTATATGAGAGAAATGTTTTATGGTCATGCCCCGCTGGTCAATGGTTATTCTTAATGAATCTCGAACGTGATGTTACACATATTCATAGTGTGAATGCCAAAAGATGCAAGGTTGATAATGATAGTCCCACATAATTGTGGCACTGCCGCCTTGGTCATATTGTTGTCAAACATATGAAGAAGCTCCATGCAGATGGACTTTTGGAGTCTCTTGATTACGAATCATTTGACACGTGCGAACCATGCCTTTTGGGCAAGATGACCAAGACTCCGTTCTCCGGAACAATGGAGCGAGCAACCAACTTATTGGAAATCATACATACTGATGTGTGCGGTCCAATGAGTGTTGAAGCTCGCGGTGGCTATCGTTATGTTCTCACCCTCACTGATGACTTAAGTAGATATGGGTATGTCTACTTGATGAACACAAGTCTAAGACCTTTGAAAAGTTCAAGGAATTTCAGAATGAGGTTGAGAATCAACGTGACAGAAAATAAAGTTCTTACGATCAGATTGTGGAGGAGAATATTTAAGTCACGAATTTGGCACGCACCTAAGGAACTGTGGAATTGTTTCACAATTGATGCCACCTGGAACACCTCAGCGTAATGGTGTGTCCGAACGTCGTAATCGTACTCTGTTGGACATGGTGCGATCTATGATGTCTCTTACCGACTTACCGCTATCATTTTGGGGTTATGCTTTAGAGACTGCCGCATTCACTTTAAATAGGGCACCGTCAAAATCCATTGAGACGACACCGTATGAGCTTTGGTTTGGGAAGAAACCTAAGTTGTCGTTTCTAAAAGTTTGGGGATGCGATGCTTATGTCAAGAAACTTCAACCTGAAAAGCTCGAACCCAAATCGGAAAAATGTGTCTTCATAGGATACCCTAAGGAAACTATTGGGTACACCTTCTACCTCAGATCCGAAGGCAAGGTCTTCGTTGCCAAGAATGGATCCTTTCTGGAGAAAGAGTTTCTCTCGAAAGAAGTGAGTGGGAGGAAAGTGGAACTTGATGAGGTGACAGTCACCCCTTCCGAACTAGAAAGTAGCACAGCACGGGAAGATGTTCCTGTGGTGCCTGCACCAACTAGGGAGGAAGTTAATGATAATGATCATGAAGCTTCAGATCAAGTTACTGCTGAACTTCGTAGGTCCACAAGGACACATTCCGCACCAGAGTGGTACGGCAACCCTGTCCTGGAAATCATGTTGTTAGACAACGGTGAACCTTCGAACTATGAAGAAGCGATGGCGGGCCCGGATTCCAACAAATGACTTGAAGCCATGAAATCCGAGATAGGATCCATGTATAATAACAAAGTATGGACTTTGGTGGACTTGCCCGATGATCGGCACGCCATAGAAAATAAATGGATCTTTATCAAGAAGACTGACGCGGATGGAAATGTGACCATCTATAAGGCTCGACTTGTCGCTAAAGGTTATCGACAAGTTCAAGGAATTGACTACGACGAGACTTTCTCTCCCGTAGCGATGCTGAAGTCCGTCCGAATCATGTTAGCAATTGCCGCATTCTATGATTATGAGATATGGCAAATGGACGTCAAAACAACATTCCTTAATGGCTTCCTCAAGGAAGAATTGTATATGATGCAGCCGGAAGGTTTTGTCGATCCTGAGAATGCTAACAAGGTATGCAAGCTCCAGCGCTCAATCTATGAGCTGGTGCAAGCATCTCGGAGTTGGAACATTCGCTTTGATGAGGTGATCAAAGTGTTTGGGTTTATACAGACTTGGGGAGAAGCCCATATTTACAATAAAGTGAGTGAGAGCTCTGTAGCATTTCTCATATTGTATGTGGATGATATATTGATGATGGGAAATGATGTACAACTCTTGGAAAGCATAAAGGCCTACTTGAATAAGTGTTTTTCAATGAAGGACCTTGGAGAAGCTGCTTACATATTAGGCATCAAGATCTATAGAGATAGATCGAGACGCATCATTGGTCTTTCACAAAGCACATACCTTGACAAGATATTGAAGAAGTTCAATATGGATCAGTCCAAGAAAGGGTTCTTGGCAGCATTGCAAGGTATGAGATTGAGCACATCTCAATGCCCAACCTCGGCAGAAGATAGAGAAAAGATGAGTGTCATCCCCTATGCCTCGGCCATAGGTACTATTATGTATGCCATGTTGTGTACCAGACCTGATGTGAACCTTGCCATAAGTTTGGTGGGGAGGTACCAAAGTGATCCCGATATGGAACACTAGACAGCAGTCAAGAACATCCTAAAGTACCTAAAAAGGACTAAGGATATGTTTCTCGTTTATGGAGGTGACGAAGAGCTCGTCGTATAGGGTTACGTCGATGCTAGCTTCGACACAGATCTGGATGACTCCAAGTCACAAACCAGATACATGTATATTTTGAATGGTGGGGCAGTCAGCTGGTGCAGTTGCAAGCAAAGCGTCATGGCGGCATCTACATGTGAAGCGGAGTACATAGGTGCTTCCGAAGCAGCGCAGGAAGGAGTCTGGATGAAGGAGTTCATCACCGACCTAGGAGTTATTCCAAGCGCGTCGGGTCCGATGACTCTCTTCTGTGACAACACTGGAGCTATTTCCATTGCCAAGGAGCCCAGGTTTCACAAGAAGACCAAGCATATCAAGCGCCGTTTCAACTCCATCCGGAATTATATTCAAGATGGAGACATAGATATTTGTAAAGTGCATACGGATCTGAATGTCGCAGATCCGTTGACTAAACCTCTTCCTCGAGCAAAACATGATCAACACCAGAACTCTATGGGTGTTCGATTCATCACAATGTAACTAGATTATTGACTCTAGTGCAAGTGGGGGACTGTTGGAAATATGCCCTAAAGGCAATAATAAAATGGTTATTATTATATTTCCTTGTTCATGATAATTGTCTATTGTTCATGCTTTAATTGTATTATCCGGAAACAATGATACATGTGTGAATACATAGACCACAACGTGTCCCTAGTAAACCTCTAGTTACTAGCTCGTTGATCAATAGATGGTTACGGTTTCCTGACCATGGACATTGGATGTCATTGATAATGGGATCACATCATTAGGAGAATGATGTAATGGACAAGACCCAATCCTAAGCCTAGCACAAGATCGTGTAGCGTATGCTAAAGCTTTTCCAATGTCAAGTATCCTTTCCTTAGACCATGAGGTTGTGCAACTCCCGAATACCGTAGGAATACTTTGGGTGTGCCAAACGTCACAACGTAACTGGGTGGCTATAAAGGTACACTACGGGTATCTCTGAAAGCATCTGTTGGGTTGGCACGAACCGAGACCGGGATTTGTCACTCCGCATGACAGAGAGGTATCTCTGGGCCCACTCGGTAATACATCATCGTAATGAGCTCAATGTGACTAAGGGGTTGGTCACGGGATGATGTGTTACGGAACGAGTAAAGAGACTTGCCATGACGAGATTGAACAAGGTATCAGTATACCGACGATCGAATCTCGAGCAAGTACTATACCGATAGACAAAGGGAATCGTATATGGGATTGATTGAATCCTTGACATCGTGGTTCATCCGATGAGATCATCGAGGAGCATGTGGGAGCCAACATGGGTATCCAGATCCCGCTGTTGGTTATTGACCGGAGAGTCGTCTCGGTCATGTCTGCGTGTCTCCCGAACCCGTAGGGTCTACACACTTAAGGTTCGGTGATGCTAGGGTTGTAGAGATATTAGTATGCGGTAACCCGAAAGTTGTTTGGAGTCCCGGATGAGATCCCGGACGTCACGAGGAGTTCCGGAATGGTCCGGAGGTGAACATTTGTATATAGGAAGTCCAGTTTCGGGGGTCACTGGTATTGTACCGGGACCACCGGAAGGGTCCCGGGGGTCCACCGGGTGGGGCCACCTATCCCAGAGGGCCCCATGGGCTGAAGTGGGAAGGGAACCAGCCCTTGGTGGGCTGGTGCGCCCCCCATGGGCCTTCCCCTGCGCCTAGGGTTGGAAACCCTGGGGGTAGGGGGCGCCCCACCTGACTTGGGGGGCAAGTCCCCCCCTTGGCCGCCCCCCCCTTGAGATTGGATCTCTAGGGGGCCGGCGCCCCCCTAGGGCCCCTATATAAAAGGGGGGGAGGGAGGGCTGCGCACCCAAGCCCTGGCGCCTCCCTCTCCCTCCCGTGACACCTCTTCCTCCTCTAGTAGCGCTTGGCGAAGCCCTACTGGAATCCCGCTGCTTCCACCACCACGCCGTCGTGCTGTTGGATCTACATCAAGTTCTCCTCCCCCTTGCTGGATCAAGAAGGAGGAGACGTCTCCACTCCATACGTGTGTTGAACGCGGAGGTTCCGTCCATTCGGCGCTAGGATCATCGGTGATTTGAATCACACCGAGTACAACTCCATCAACCCCGTTCTCTTGAACGCTTCCGCGCGTGATCTACAAGGGTAGGTAGATGCACTCCCCTCTCCCTCATTGCTAGATGACTCCATAGATTGATCTTGGTGATGCGTAGAAAATTTTAAAATTCTGCTACGTTCCCCAACAGAAAGTGCCTGCGAAAGTCGTTGACCACTTTATTCATATGGCAAGAAAACCAGCTCCCAAGCCTGTTGACTCAGACTATGAGCGCCAAATCAAGAAGGCACATCGAGCACGACTACAGAAGGAGTCGAGCTCGAGCTCGAGCCAAGAAGCTAGCCAAAAATGCGGGAAAACCGTTCCCCAGCTGAGAGAACAGACGGCACA
>LR738715.1:154222228-154252830 GCA_902687465.1 Secale cereale | reverse complement strand
TGTACCACTGAAGATCCCCCCACATGTGAGTACCGGCGCCGATGATGATGTGCTAATAACGGACGATCATAGAAGACAGGCTAGAGAGATCAGATGCACTGTTGAACAACTCCTAAGGCTCGAGACCATGGAAACTTTTAGAGAGGAGGAACTAAAACAGAAATATGTCCGCGACAAACCTTTGGTCGAGCCTGATGAGGTCAAGAACCTCCCAACGAGAATGTATGAACTGCATGATTGGTACATGAAAATTACCAGGAGTTCCAATCGAGAGTCCCTCATGGTGAATGTCAAGGCAGAGCATTACGTCCATGAGAAAGCTCTGTCCGTTGAGTATTCAGAACTGTTTCAGTTATTTAATCAAGACACACTCGACAAAGCTCTCTGATACGTCTCCAACGTATCTATAATTTTTGATTGTTACATGCTATTATATTATCCTTCTAGGATGTTTTATGGGCTTTTATATACACTTTTATATGATTTTTGGGACTAACCTGTTAACGTAGAGCCTAGTGCCAGTTACTGCTTTTTCCTTGTTTTTTAGTTTTACAGACAAGGAATACCAAACGGAGTCCAATTGACGAGCCAATTTTTGATGATTTTTTCCGGACCAAAAGAAGCCCCCGAAGTAAAAGAGTTGGGCCAGGAGAGTAACGGGATGCCCATGAGGGTGGGGGGCGCACCCACCCCAAGTGGCGCCGCCCCCCTATCTCTTGGATAGCCCGGAGACCCCCCTGACGTGAGACCTACGCAAAAAATTCCTATAAATACTGAAACCTCTGGAAAATAACTTAGATCGAGAGTTCCACCGCCGAAAGCCTCTGTTGCCACCGAAAACCAATCTAGACCCATTCAGGCACCCTGTCGGAGGAGGAATCCCTCTTCGGTCGCCATCTTCATCATCCCGGCGCTCTCCATGACGAGGGAGGAGTAGTTCACCCTCGGGGCTGAGGGTATGTACCAGTAGCTATCTGTTTGATCTCTATCTCTCTCTCGTGTTCTTGATATGGCATGATCTTGATGTATCGCGAGCTTTGCTATTATAGTTGGATCTTATGATGTTTCTCCCCCTCTACTCTCTTGTAATGGATTGAGTTTCCCCTTTGAAGTTATCTTATCGGATTGAGTCTTTAAGGATTTGAGAACACTTGATGTATGTCTTGCATGGGATACCTGTGGTGACAATGGGGTATTCTATTTATTCACTTGATGTATGTTTTGGTGATCAACTTGCGGGTTCCATGACCTTGGGAATCTATGCATAGGGGTTGGCACATGTTTTCGTTTTGACTCTCCGGTAGAAACTTTGGGGCACTCTTTGAAGTACTTTGCGTTGGTTGAATAGATGAATCTGAGATTGTGTGATGCATATCGTATAATCATGCCCACGGATACTTGAGGTGACAATGGAGTATCTAGGTGACATTAGGGTTTTGGTTGAGATAGGCATCCAAGTTGGGTATAGTAAAAACTTTCATACAAGTGCATTGAATACTATGAGAAGTTTGATGCTTGATGATTGTTTTGAGATATGAGGATGGTGATATTAGAGTTATGCAAGCGGGTGATTTTGAATTCAAGAAATACTTGTGTTAAAGTTTGTGATTCCCGTAGCATGCACGTATGGCGAACCGCTATGTGACGAAGTTAGAGCATGAGGTATTTATTGAGTGTCATACTTTTGTGGAGGTCGGCATCGCGCGATGGTTAACTCCTACCAACCCTTCCCCTAGGAGCATGCGTTGAATACTTTGTTTTGATGACTCATAGATTTTTGCAATAAGTATATGAGTTCTTTATGACTAATGTTGAGTCCATGGATTATACGCACTCTCACCCTTCCACCATTGCTAGCCTCTCTTGTACCGCGCAACTTTCGCCGGGACCATACACCCACCATATACCTTCCTCAAAACAGCCACCATACCTACCTATCATGGCATTTCCATAGCCATCCCGAGATATATTTCCATCCAACCTTCCACTGTTCCATTCATATGACACGCTTCATATTGTCATATTGCCATGCATGATCATGTAGTTGACATCGTATTTGTGGCAAAGCCACGATCACAATTCATTCATACATGTCACTCTTGATTCATTGCACATCCTGGTACACCGCCGGAGGCATTCACATAGAGTGATATCTTGTTCTAGCTTCAATTTGTAGTCCTTGAGTTATAATTAAATAAAAGTGTGATGATCTTCATTATTAGAGCATTGTCCCGCAAGAGGAAACAAAAAAAAAGATAAAGGCCAAATAAAAAAAGATGGCCCAAAAAATAGAGAGGGGCTAAAAAAAGAAAGAAAGCCCCTCTAAAAAAAGAGAAAAGAGAGAAGGGACAATGCTACTATCCTTTTCCACACTTGTGCTTCAAAGTAGCACCATGATCTTCATGATAGAGTCTCTTGCTTTGTCACTTTCATATACTAGTGGGAATTTTCATAATAGAACTTGGCTAGTATATTCCAACAATGGGCTTCCTCAAATGCCCTAGGTCTTCATGAGCAAGCAAGTGGGATGCACACCCACTTAGTTCCTTTGTTGATCTTTCATACACTTATAGCTCTAGTGTATCCGTTGCATGGCAATCCCTACTCACTCACATTGATATCTATTGATGGGCATCTCCATAGCCCATTAATACGCCTAGTTGATGTGAGACTATCTTCCTCCTTTTTGTCTTCTCCACAACAACCACTCCATTCCACCTATAGTGCTATATCCATGGCTCATGCTCATGTATCGCGTGAAAAGTTTGAAAGAATTGAAGTTTGAAATAATTGCTTGGCTGAAATCGGGGTTGTGCATGATATGAATATTTTGTGTGATGAAGAGGGAGCATAACCATACTATATGATTTTGTAGGGATAACTTTCTTTGGCCATGTTATTTTGAGAAGACATGATTGCTTTGTTAGTATGCTTGAAGTGTTATTATTCTTATGTCAATATTAAACTTTTGTCTTGAATCTGAACATTCATGCCACAATAAAGAAAATCACATTAAGAATTATGTTAGGTAGCATTCCACATCAATAATTCAGTTTTTACCATTTACCTACTCGAGGACGAGCAGGAATTGAGCTTGGGGATGCTTGATACGTCTCCAACGTATCTATAATTTTTGATTGTTCCATGCTATCATATTATCCTTCTAGGATGTTTTATGGGCTTTTACATACACTTTTATATGATTTTTGGGACTAACTTATTAACCTAGAGCCCAGTGCCAGTTTCTACTTTTTCCTTGTTTTTGAGTTTTACAGAAAAGGAATACCAAACGGAGTCCAATTGATGAGACAATTTTTGATGATTTTTTCTGGACCAAAAGAAGCCCCCGAAGTAAAAGAGTTGGGTCAGGAGAGTCACGGGCTGCCCACAATGGTGGGGGCGCGCCCACCCCAAGTGGTGGCGCCCCCTATCTCATGGACAGCCCGGAGACCCCCCTGACGTGACACCTACGCCAAAAAATCCTACAAATACTGAAACCTCCGGAAAATAACCTAGATCGGGAGTTCCGCCACCGAAAGCCTCGGTTGCCACCAAAAACCAATCTAGACCCGTTTTGGCACCCTGTCGGAGGGGAATCCCTCTCCGGTGGCCATCTTCATCATCCCGGCGCTCTCCATGACGAGGGAGGAGTAGTTCACCCTCGGGGCTGAGGGTATGTACCAGTAGCTATGTGTTTGAGCTCTCTCTCTCTCTCTCTCTCGTGCTCTTGAGATGGCACGATCTTGATGTATCTCGAGCTTTGCTATTATAGTTAGATCTTATGATGTTTCTCCCCCTCTACTCTCTTGTAATGGACTGAGTTTTCCCTTTGAAGTTATCTTATCGGATTGAGTCTTTAAGGATTTGAGAACACTTGATGTATGTCTTGTGTGGGAAACCTGTGGTGACAATGGGGTATTCTATTGATTCACTTGATGTATGTTTTGGTGATCAAATTGCGGGTTCCGTGACCTTGGGAATCTATGCATAGGGGTTGGTACACGTTTTCGTCTTGACTCTCCGGTAGAAACATTGGGGCACTCTTTGAAGTACTTTGTGTTGGTTGAATAGATGAATCTGATATTGTGTGATGCATATCGTATAATCATGCCCACTGATACTTGAGGTGACAATGGAGTATCTAGGTGACATTAGGGTTTCACACCAAGGAACAACAACACTTCTATGAGACAGTCCTGCTTGATAAGAAGCCCATTGTGTGTGATATGAGAAGGGTGGACTGGGACTTCACTGATGATAATGCAGATTATTTTCCCCAATGTGCATGAGAGCTTCAAAGCATGTGGAGTTGACAAATTTGTGGCTCAAAAGTTGACCAAGTGGAATGATGAACTCATCATGCAATTCTACTCCACAACTCATTTTTATCCTGATGGTAGGATTGTATGGATGTGTGAAGGTACAAGGTACCAGTCAACTGTTGCTGAGTGGGCCAAGCTGATTAATGCCCCTAAAGAGCATGAAGATGATCTAGATGTCTATGCCAAGAAGAAGCAAGACCCCAACTAAGTTTGGATCTGTACATCACTTGCAGTCTGGTCTAGCCACCATCAACACAATCTTGAGGCATACATTGTTGCCTAAATCTGGAGATGCAAAGATGATCAGAGGACATTCTATCAACATGCTGCATATTTTTGATGTGCCACAGAAATTCAAAGTTATGAGCCTGATTGTAGAGACAATCAAGAGGACTGTTGCACATCAGAAGATATCATGTGGGTATGCTCCACACATCTAGATGCTCATTAACTCCAAGATGGGCACAGGCACATACCTATTGGACAGAGAATATCTACCCTTGGTGCCTGACTTTGAGGACAACACAGTTGTCATGGATGAGAATGAACCATCTTCAGTGCATGCACATGAAAGGGGAGAGAAAGCCAAAGAAGAGAAAGCTGCCAAGATGCCAAGTGCAGAAGAAGCATCACAAATGACTCTCAAGACCAAGCAAGACCTAATGGCGTATCTGATTCAAGAAACCATGAGGATTGAGAAGGGCTTGGCCACCCTGACTCAGAATCAGGAGAGCTTGGAGAGGATCATTGATACTAAGTTCTATGGTCTTGATCTGAAGGTGACAGAGATCTAGTCTGCAGTTGAGCAGCTCCAGGAGGAAGCAGAGGAGAGGAGAGGACAGGCTACCACAAATGCATTTCAGCGAGTGCTTCGAGGTCAGAGATCTGCTGCAGTGCCAGTTCCAGACACCAGAGCTACTACATCAGCACCATCAGCCACTCCACCAACTCCAGCTACTTCGTCCTTGGGGTTCTCTCTACACCACCTCCTGAAGACCGAGCCTGACAGACGCATAGCACTATGCACTTTCAAACTTGCTGGTAACTTGTTGCCAAAGGGGGTGAATTATGTATAGATCATAGGCTTCGAGAGAGAGAGAGTGTTTTGCCACTTTGGTCTCTCTTGCTTTTGATTGAACTTTATTGTGTGTTTGCTTTATACTCTGTGTCCGTGTGTGAGATACTTGTGTGATCATGTGATTGATCATATCCTACCTTAATGTTTGCTTGGATGATATTATCTCTATGTTTGCATATGATCATTCACTTTGCTTGGTGATGCATGCATGTTTTCAGTTAGATATCATTTTGAGCGATCCACCAAGATGTATGTGACATGGAAGACTGACCTATGATCCTAATCGATTGTGCATTTGCATTCAAACGCAAATTTCAAATAATGCAGAAATTTAGGGGGAGCTCTTGTTTATCACATACTTCTCAAAGCGACGATGTATTTAAATATTATTCGTTTGTCGAAGCTTTGATCTATATGTTGTCATCAATTACCAAAAAGGGGGAGATTGAAAGTGCAACTATTCCCGGGTGGTTTTGGTAATTACTAACAACATATAGCTCATTGAACTAATGCTATTTCAAGATTAATATATCAGGAAACTTCAATGATTGGCATGGCATGGATTAGGAATGTGGACCCCTCAAAATGCTAAGGACAAAGGATTGGCTCAAACTAAGGACTCTACATTTTTCCATTTTAGTGATCCAAGATCACATTGAGTCCATAGGAAAGCCAATACTATTAAAAGGGGATGAGGTTTTGGTTTATTGGTTGCTTGCTCAAAATGCTTAGTGATATGCTCCAAACCCTCATCCACTTTCTCACATCCACATATGTCCCAAACCAAAAGTCCAACTCGGCCCTACCGAAAAAATATATCCGGCGCCACCGAGTTCATTTTACATAGCCACTCCCAACAACCCTAATCATTTCGGTCTCACCGAAAGGGATCTCGGTCTCACCGAGATGGGATTGCAAACTCTCTGTTTCCCTTCGTAACATTTCGGTCTCACCGAGATGAGAAATTGGTCCAACCGAGTTGGTCATATCGGTCCCACCGAAATTCCTAACGGTCACATAATGAACTAAATCGGTCTGACCGAGTTCTCTTAATCGGTCCCACCGAGTTTGGTAAATTGTGTGTAACGGTTAGATTTTGTGTGGAGGCTATATATACCCCTCCACCCACTCTTCACTCGTGGAGAGAGCCATCAGAACATACCTACACTTCCATCATTCATGTTCTGAGAGAGAACCACCTACTCAAGTGTTGAGATCAAGATATTCCATTCCTACCATATGAATCTTGTTCCCTAGCCTTCCCCAAGTTGCTTTCCATTCAAATCTTTCTTCCACCATATCCAAATCTGCGAGGAGCTGTTTGAGTGTTGGGGAGACTATCATTCGAAGCATTTGAGAAAGGAGTTCATCATCAACACACCGTCGATTACCTTTTGGAGAGTGGTGTCTCCTAGATTGGTTAGGTGTCACTTGGGAGCCTCCAACAAGATTGTGGAGTTGAACCAAGGAGTTTGTAAGGGCAAGGAGATCACCTACTTTGTGAAGATCTACCCCTAGCGAGGCAAGTTTTTCATGGGCGATGGCCATGGTGGGATAAACAAGGTTGCTTCTTCGTGGACCCTTCGTGGGTGGAGCCCTCCGTGGACTCACGCATCTGTTACCCTTCGTGGGTTGAAAACTTGGATGTATGATAGCACCACCTATCAGAACCAAGACAAAAAGCATCATTGTCTTCACTTGCGTTTGCTCCCTCCAAACTCCTCCCTTTAACTTCATATGCAATTATTTTACTTTCCACTGGTACACTCTTAGAAGTGCATGTGTAGGTTGATTGCTTGACTTGTGCTAGGTTGCTAAAATCTACCAAGAACTAAAATTGGGAAAAGGCTAGATTTTTATTTAGTCAAGTAGTCTAATCACCCCCCTCTAGACATACTTTCGATCGTACAAGTGGTATCAGATCTTTGGTGTCCATTTGTCGTGATTTCCATAGAGTTGGTGATCTTAGCCTGGGTTTCACAACCTAGGAGAGTATGGCGTCTAGCGAGGGAAGTTACCACGGTAGAGGTCCTTATTTTGATGGTACTAATTTTGCTAGTTGGAAGTATAAGATGAAAATGCATATTCTTGGACATAACCCTGTCGATTGGGCTATTGTGTATTGGTTTGAAAGGTGAATTCTTCAATGGGAAGGAACCGAATCGTGAAGCTACCGCGGAAGAGTTGAAGATGCTGCAATACAATGCTCAAGCTTGTGATATCCTCTTCAACGGACTGTGCCCCGAAGAATTCAACAAAATCATCTGTCTTGAGAATGCAAAGGAAATTTGGGATACTTTGAT
This sequence comes from Secale cereale, assembly GCA_902687465.1. NCBI lineage: Eukaryota > Viridiplantae > Streptophyta > Magnoliopsida > Poales > Poaceae > Secale > Secale cereale. The sequence continues at coordinate 154,245,127 of LR738715.1, read as the reverse complement.
TGATATGCATGAAGGTACCGAATCCTTAAAGGAATCCAAGTTGGATGTGCTTCAAAGTCAACTTGACAAGTTCAAGATGAAGGATGGTGAAGGTGTCGCTGAAATGTACTCTAGGCTTGCTATCATCACAAATGAGATTGCCAGCTTAGGAAGTGAAGAGATGACCAACAGATTCATTATCAAGAAGATCCTAAGAGCCTTGGATGGAAAATATGACACCGTGTGCACATTGATCCAAATGATGCCCAATTACAAAGATCTCAAGCCAACAGAAGACATTGGAAGAACTGTTGCTCATGAGATGTCACTCAAAGATAAAGAACAGCTTCACAACAAGTCTAGTGGTGCTTACAAAGCCTCATGTGACACTCCTACATCATCAAGTGAGAAACAAGACTTCAATGAAGAATTGAGCTTAATGGTGAAGAACTTCAACAAGTTCTACAAGAGTAGAAGCAAAGAGATAAGTTCCAAGTCAAGGTCCTACAATGACAAGAGATCTTCAAGCCGTGATCGGAATTGCTACAATTGTGGAAGACCCGGACACTACTCCAATGAGTGTACAACTCCCCACAAGAGAAGAGTAGACTCACCTAAAAGGAGAAGTAGAAGAAAAGATTCACCACCAAGAGAGAGAAGGAGTAGAGATGATCGTTATGAACGATGACCTTCTCGGAGAGGCAAAGTTTCGGAAAGGAAGGAGAAGTCATCAAGGAGCTATACAAAACAAAGACATCAAGCTCACATTGGTGAATGGGCATCCGGTTCCGATTCCGATAACCACTCCGAGAGAAGCTACTACTCCAACTCAAAAGGTACTCAAGATGAAGGTGTTGCCGGAATTTCTCTTGTGTCAACCAACTCCTACGACATATTTGACTCACCAAATGAAGGAATTGGAAGATGCTTCACGGCTAAAGGCCCTAAAGTATCACACCCCGAGTATCTTGATTTCAATAGTGATGAAGATGACTTGCTAGGAGATGATGACTTACTTGTTGGTAGCAATAGTGATGAAACTTTTGATGAAAACTGTGATGAAATTTCTACTAATCATGCTAATCAAGATAAAACGAATGACAATGATAAGGAGAAGATTGAGCATCTAACTAAAGAACTAAACACTCTTAAGTTAGCTCATGAAACTACCTTGGAAGATCATCGAGAACTTTTAAAGACTCATGAGAAGTTACGCTTTGAAAAGCTCAACCTTGAGAAAGAGCATGAGTTCTTATAAGCAATCAATAATGATATTCGCAAGAAAAGTTCTTCTTACATTGCCAAGCGTTTACTCTTGTCTACCTACATGCCACAAGTAAAATCTAGCAACAAGAACAAGAAAGATTTTTCCTCTAGTAGTAACAACAATCATGCTAAATCCAGTGATGTTGCCTCTAGTAGTTCTCTTGATTCCACTAATGATTCTCTTAGCCAAGTTACACTCGATCAAGAAAATAGCTTATTGATGAGAATTATAGAGAAAGGTGTTTACAAGAGTCTTGTTGGGAGTAAGCAATTTGAGGAGATTGTACTCAAGCAAGGAAGACACTGGAAGAATCAAGGTGTTGATTTTGAACGTAAGTTCAATGCCAATGGAGTTGAGTGGGAGGAAGATCAATACCCCAAGACAAATTTTGTTCCTCAACAAGAGAAGTATGATCCTACTTCTTTTCAAGGGACACAAGCACAAGATGATCTTCCACCACAAGACCACAAGCTATAGGGCAAGGACAAGCTTCAAGAAGAGATTGATGCATTTGAAGAAGCTCCTAAGGCCTTGGTCAAGTGGGTTCCCAAGACTACATAAAGTTCTACTTCATCAAGTACGACTACAACTCCAAGGATTCCCATCAAGATGGTGTGGATCCCCAAGAAGAAGAACTAGAGAGTTCTTGAGGGTGACTCCGCCAACACACTTCACTCATATCATTTTGGCGAGGACAAGTGCAATCAACTTCCATATCTTGCACTAGTTCAAGGAGTCACAAACCCTCTTGTTGGTAAGACAAGGGACAAGGTAACCTAATGCTTTCATGGACATCATCATGTGTGCAATTCACTCTATGTCTATGGATATCCTTGTTTGTTCCTTGCGGGACTAACCCGTTTAGGTATTGAAAGTGCAACTCACTCCAATGGATTGCTCCAAATGATGTACATAAACATTGAGCATCTACATCTTCAACACCTACATGAAGTCATCATCGACAAAACCCAAGGTTAGTTCATCCCTCAAAGGGGGGATATCACATCTAGGGGGGAGCTTTACTCTAACAATTGAGCTATTGTAACTCTAATGATGTGGACACAACAATGCTTTATGTAAAAGTGGTAACCCCACTTGCACTTAAACTATGAGTATGACCTATGATCAAATGTTCTCATTTCACTCCTAAGTCAATATACTCATATATAGATGACCTAGTCATCGCCAATTGCTTGATAGATGCTAGAATGGTTGTGCATGCTTTGCTACATGTTTCATTTGCTATCTTATTGTGTGAGCATGTTGAATGCATATTTTTCTCATTCGAGGACATCCATTTGTTGCTTTGATTGTTTGGCTCTTTTTCTTCTGCCAAATGGATGGATAAGAATGCCTAAGAACCCCCTCTAGCTATATATGCTTTTCTCTTCTCAAATTCTATTCATGCTACATCACAAAGCTTGATCAAGTCAGATTCGAACCACTCTGCGTGAGGAGCACTCGGAGTCCCCAATTCGTCATAGGCTTAAACATCCAAAACCTATTTGTGTATTTCGGTATGACCTAGTCATCCACTTCGGTCACACCAAGTTCACTAATTTGATCTAGGTTTTCAATCTCGGTGCAACCGATTTGAACTTTTCGGTCCCACCGAGTTGCAGTAACTGCTCGCAGTTTTGCACCTCGGTGCCACCGAGTTGTTCCACTCGGTCACACCGACAATGTCAGGTTATATATACAGACGGGCCAAATTTTGGAAAACTTTCCAAACCCTCCAGCCTGCGCGTGACCTGCTCTGCCTCTTCGGGTCTCCGGATCGTCTCCTTGCCACCAGCGACCTCCCGCCGCTGGACTCCGCCGCCGTCAACGGCAATCTTCGCCGCCGTTGCCGCCGTAGCAACTTCACCCCCGAGTTAGGGTATGAACTTGGTCCTTTGTGCTATTCCTTCACTCCAATTCGTAGCACATTGCATTCCCATGTTTCTTGCCACGTATGAGATCTTCCTATCCAGCAAAAACTCCGTAGAAAGTAGTTTTGATTCGAAAATTTTAGGGTTAGGTCTCCGCCGAACTCATCTCGGACCGACCGAGTTGTAGAAATCGGTCCCACCGATTTGCTTCGGCCATTGTACTTGCTTTTTCGGTCTGGCCGAAAGTTGCAAATTGGTGTGACCGAGTTCAACTCTCTGTGAAACCCTAGCAATATCGGTGCCACTGAACTGTGACTCGGTCTGACCGAGTTCACTACTTCAAGCTCCAGAATTGCTTCGGTGTCACCGAGTTTAACAAATCGGTAGCTCTGAAATGCTTTCTGTAGAGAACTAAAATGGAGTTTTTCTTGTCATCAGTTTTGCAAAAATTATGTGCTTTGTGATGCTCATCCACTCTGCCTCATCTACATCTATTCACACGGTCAGCTTTCATTTGCAGTGTCAGAGATGTCTGAGGGCAATGACAGTCAAAACAGGTCAGATGAGCAAGTCAACTTGAGTGAGGGATCTAGTCCCAATAACTCCAGCTATTATAAGAGCAGCAGAAGCACTCTGAGTGACCTTCCAAAGGCTGCCACCAAATCAAGTAAGAAGAAAACTTCAGACTCTGAGGATGAGGACTTTGTGGCAGATGAGGCCACTTCTAAGAAGGAGGTGCTCAGGAAGTAGTATGGCACAACCAAGGCAACTAAGCCATGTCAGAAAAGAAAGATCCCTGCCAAGAGAATTCCCATGTCAAAGGCCAGAGCCTCTACTCAAGAGTGTTCACACTTGAATCCAGGGATGATGAGTCTGGAGGTACAAAGAAGAGAGCTAGCAAGACAATAGCCAGAGTGATTGGCAAGCCATCCATGAGGGATGATGATGATGAAGCTGCGGAAGAAGAGGTTGCTGCACCAGCTCCTAAAGCTCAAAAGCTTATGGGAGATGCTATCATGTCTGGGGCTTCTCCTTCTAAGCCCAAGACTTCTCCCAAAGCTTCTCAAGCCACCAAGTCTGCACCCAAGAGGAGCATAAGTAATATTCCTGCTTCAGAGAAGAACAAGGCCCCAGTGCCTGAGGATGCTGAGGAAGCTGAGGCCCAAGTGCTCAGAAAGTTAAAGCCCAAGATCCCTGATCACAATGATGCTAATCTAGTAGCAGAAGACATGAAGCTGAGCAAGGATGCAGGTCTCAGATTGTGGAGAAAGACTAAAACATATGCTATAAGGAGAAGGACTGCTGTGGACTACAGGTTTCACACCAAGGAACAACAAGACTTCTATGCGACAGTCCTGCCTGATAAGAAGCCCATTGTGTGTGCTATGAGAAGGGTGGACTGGGACTTCATTGATAATAATGCAGATTATTTCCCCAATGTGCATGAGAGCTTCAAAGCATGTGGAGTTGACAAATTTGTGGCTCAAAAGTTGACCAAGTGGAATGATGAACTCATCATGCAATTCTACTCTACAGCTCATTTTTACCCTGATGGTAGGATTGTATGGATGTCTGAAGGTGCAAGGTACCAGTCAACTGTTGCTGAGTGGGCCAAGCTGATTAATGCCACCGAAGAGCATGAAGATGATCTAGATGTCTATGCCAAGAAGAAGCAAGACCACAACTCCATGGAAAATATGTACAAGGTGATCCCTGATGATGATTTTGAAACACATAAGTTTGGATCTGTACATCACTTGTAGTCTGGTCTAGCCACCATCAACACAATCTCAAGGCATACATTGTTGCCTAAATCTGGAGATGCAAAGATGATCAGAGGACATTCAATCAACATGCTGCATATTTTTGATGTGCCACAGAAATTCAAAGTTATGAGCCTGATTGTAGAGACAATCAAGAGGACTACTGCAGATCAGAAGTGATCATGTGGGTATGCTCCACACATCCAGATGCTCATTAACTCCAAGATGGGCACATGCACATACCTATTGGATAGAGAATATCTACCCTTGGTGCCTGACTTTGAGGACAACACAGTTGTCATGGATGAGAATGAACCATCTTCAATGCATGCACATGAAAGGAGAGAGAAAGCCAGAGCAGAGAAAGCTGCCAAGATGCCAAGTGCAGAAGAAGCATCTCAAATGACTCTCAAGTCCAAGCAAGACCAAATGGCGTATCTGATTCAAGCAACCATGAGGATTGAGAATTGCTTGGCCACCCTGACTCAGAATCATGAGAGCTTGGAGAGGATCATTGAGACTAAGTTCTATGGTCTTGACCTGAAGGTGACAAAGATCCAGTCTGCAGTTGAGCAGCTCGAGGAGGAAGCACAGGAGAGGAGAGGACAGGCTGCCACAGATGCATTTCAGGGAGTGCCTCGAGGTTAGAGATCTGCTGTAGTGCCAGTTCTAGACACCAGAGCTACTTGTAACTCCCCGGACACACCCGCCGATGGCCGTTACTCCTGGCAGGATCTAGACTGGCCCCGCATATCAATACTAGTCTTTTCTGCGCACTTTGTCCTCACTCGTGCGCACCCGGGAGCAACTTCCCGGTCGGTCACCCATCCTGAAACTACTCCAAGCCGAGCATGCTTAACTTTGGAGTTCTGTCCGAATGGGCTCCCGGAAAAGAAGGAATTCCTTATTGATATGAGTAGTCTATCATCCCTAATATGGCAGGCTATCACATACACCCCCACTCAGAGGAACCGACGTCCTCGTCGGGCCACAGGAACGTTCCCTCTTGGCACAGCCGTCTGTGCTTCCAGGACAACACATGTGCCATGCCGTGTGCCACGACGGGTCACAAACGTCATGCACAACATGACTGCAAACTGTCCGCAAACATCCGTGTAACCGCGAGGGTCGGCTCTGATACCAACTTGTAATGCCCCGGACACACCCGCCGGTGGCCGTTACTCCTGGCGGGATCTAGACTGGCCCCACATATCAATACTAGTCTTTTCTGCGCATTTTGTCCTCACTCGTGCGCACCCGGGAGCAACTTCCCGGTCGGTCACCCATCCTGAAACTACTCCAAGCCGAGCACCCTTAACTTTGGAGTTATGTCCGAATGGGCTCCCGGAAAAGAAGGAATTCCTTATTGATATGAGTAGTCTATCATCCCTAATATGCCAGGCTATCACATACACCCCCACTTAGAGGAACCGACGTCCTCGTCGGGCCACAGGAACGTTCCCTCTTGGCACAACCGTCTGTGCTTCCAGGACAGCACATGTGCCATGCCGTGTGCCACGACGGGTCACAAAAGTCATGCACAACATGACTGCAAACTGTCCGCAAACATCCGTGTAACCGCGAGGGTCAGCTCTGATACCAACTTGTAACGCCCCGGACACACCAGCCGGTGGCCGTTACTCCTGGCGGGATCTAGACTGGCCCCACATATCAATACTAGTCTTTTCTGCGCACTTTGTCCTCACTCGTGCGCACCCGGGAGCAACTTCCCGGTCGGTCACCCATCCTGAAACTACTCCAAGCCGAGCACGCTTAACTTTGGAGTTCTGTCCGAATGGGCTCCCGGAAAAGAAGGAATTCCTTATTGATATGAGTAGTCTATCATCTCTAATATGCCAGGCTATCACACTACTATATCAGCACCATCAGCCACTGCACCAGCTCCATCTACTTCGTCCGAAGCCTTCGTCCTTGGAGTTCTCTCTACACCACCTCCCGAAGACCGAGCCTGAGAGACGCATAGCACTATGCATTTTCAAACTTTTTTGGTAACTTGTTGCCAAAGGGGGAGAATTATGTATATATCATAGGCTTCAAGAGAGAGTGTTTTGCCTCTTTGGTCTCTCTTGCTTTTGATTGAACTTTATTGTGCTTTTGCTTTATACTCTGTGTCCGTGTGTGAGATACTTGTGTGGTTATGTGATTGATCATATGCTACCTTAATGTTTGTTTGGATGATATTATCTCTATGTTTCCATATGATCATTCACTTTGCTCGGCGATGAGTGCATGTTTGTAGTTATATATCATTTTGAACGCTCCACCAAGATGTATGTGACATGGAAGAGTGACCTATGATCCTAATCGATTGTGCATTTGCATTCAAACGCAAATTTCAAATAATGCACAAATTTAGGGGGAGCTCTTGTTTATCACATACTTCTCAAAGCGACGATGTATTTCAATCTTATTCATTTGTCGAAGCTTTGATCTATATGTTGTCATCAATTACCAAAAGGGGGAGATCGAAAGTGCAACTATCCCTGGGTGGTTTTGGTAATTACTAACAACATATAGCTCATTGAACTAATGCTATTTCAAGATTAATATTTCAGGAAAAATCAATGATTGGCATGGCATGGATTAGGAATGTGGACCCCTCAAAATGCTAAGGACAAACGATTGGCTCAAACTCAGGACTCTACATTTTTTCCATTTTAGTGATCCAAGATCACATTGAGTCCATAGGAAAGCCAATACTATTAAAAGGGGAGGAGGTGTTGCTTAATGGGTTGCTTGCTCAAATTGCTTAGTGATATGCTGCAAACTCTCAACCACTTTCTCACATCCATATAAGTCCCAGACCAAAAGTCCAACTCGGCCCTACCGAAAAACTCTATCCGGCACCATCGAGTTCATTTGACATAGCCACTGCCAAAAACCATAATCAATTCGGTCTCACCGAAAGGGATCTCGGTCTCACCGAGATGGGATTGCAAACTCTATGTTTCCCTTCGTAACATTTCGGTCTCACCGAGAAGAGAAATCGGTCCCACCGAGTTGATCATATCGGTCCCACCAAAATGCCAAACGGTCACATACTGAACTAAATCAGTCTGACCGAGTTCCCTGAATCGGTCCCACCAAGTTTGGTAAATTGTGTGTAACGGTTAGATTTTGTATGGAGGCTATATATACCCCTCCACCCACTCTTCACTCATGGAGAGAGTGATACAGGGTGGAACCCTAATCAGCAGATCTTTCACGAAATGGAGGGGATCCCACGATGAACACGAAGAACACAAAGGGAAACGGGGGAAACACGAGGGAAAACACGAGAGAATCACTCAAACCAACAAGAACAAGTCACACATATGCTAGATCCTCAAAACACAAAGAGATACAAGATCCATGATCAACAAGGGACGATACAAAGGGTAACCGGTTCTTCTCCGTGAGGAGGTCTTGATGATATCCCGTAGGATCTTCCCGCGAGGGGCCTTGAATCCCGTAGGATCTTCTCCGCAGAGGTCTTGAATCCGTGTGGATCTTCTCCGTGGAGGGGCCGCAGTCACTCACAAGGAGATGAACCACTAGATGAGCAAAGCTCTAGGTATCAAATGAGCTATCTCTAAGCTAACCCTCAAATGGAGGAGGGGGAGGAGTATATATAGTCTAGGTCCACGAAGGGGTAAGTGGGAGAGGGATACATGGGCCTCAGGCCCGTCTCTGCGCGCAGGCAGGCGCCGGATGTCCGGGCCGGGGGCCGGATGTCCGGCGGCTCGCGAGGAGCCGGATGTCCGGGCCTCTGGCCGGATGTCCGGGCTGAGCGTGGCCGGCTTCGGTTGCCTTCTGTGATGAGGGGCCGGATTTCCGGCGAAGGGGCCGGATGTCCGGGGCTTCGAGTGGAGCCGGATGTCCGGGCTTGCGGTGCTAGCTTCTGTGAAGGGGCGCCGGATGTCCGGGCTTGGGGGCCGGATGTCCGGGGCCTGTAGATGCTGGTCCTTCTTCCGTCTCTTCCACGCGCACTTGGCCTTGGTCCTTGGGTTCTCCATGGTCTCCTTGGGTGTTCCTGAACATGCATAGCACATATATTTGAGGTAGTAGGCATGTCTCACATGTAGAAAGTGGAGGTTCAGAGAGGAGCGAGTGAACCTTGTGTCCAATTGTGTGTAGTTGAGGTCTCGTCGAGTGAACATGGGGATGATCATGGGATACTCCGTATCACATATGCTATGAGTGAGATTTCTCATATTGTTTCATTTCAATCTCAACATAGTAACTATGCATGCCCCATTAAAGTAAATCCTATTTGCACTTGTGGCATAGATGACAAGATGATGGTCATTGGCTTTTGTTTTTCATGCGATGATATTGCCATGCTCCCTTTACATAATTTGCGCAATTCATCTACTATGCCATGCCATGAACACATTGTTCCAAATATGCATTGTTTTGGATGTTATCAATATTCTCCATGTGATGTTTCCATTCATGCTCATGAGGAGACCCCCATAGTTTCCTCGGACATACTAGGAGATCTTGATGCATTCCATACTTTGCATAGTTCCCATAATTGCTTGCACCATATGCATTCCATGAATCACAATGATATTTCTCGTGATGCATCACACAACTTGAGTCTCCATTATGCCATACATAACAACAAACCTCTCATGATGGATGACATGTTTCTATACCACGCATCTCATTTATTTGAGCATTGGATATTATGTGCTAACCAACACTTGCACGTGCGCATCATGATGGATGATGTGTACATATACCACGCACATACAATTTTTCCTTTGCCTTTGTCTTGTGTAGGTACTTTTGCAAACTCGTCAACCTCACAATCCCATGAGTTGACGAAAAGAGCTCTTGAGAGCAACGATGGCTTGGGATTCCGTGGAATCTCCTTACCACCATTCTCTTCGCGCAACCACTACGCGCCTCTCTTTTACTTGGCTCTCACACGGCTATGGGCTATTTGCCACTTCTCACATTATGCCCATACTATCGTGTTCACTTTGCATGTTATGCCTCTTGATATGATTTTGCCATGCAATTGTGACCCTTGCTTGCAATTACCCATGATTCACCATTATGATACTCCTATGTGTATTTGCATGCTTGGTGGAGATACTTGTAGCTACTACCATGATTTCTTTGTGCCCCATGCTATTGTCGATTCTTGTGTTGGGAGAGTCATGATATCCCGTTGTTATTTCCATATGGCCTCTCATCAACACATTGATGCTATTTTGCTCATATCTTGCTTTCATGTTTGTACTATGCCATGTGCATTATTCATGCCTACAATTTGCACACATGACATGCTTGCCAGGATTACCTCTAGTACGTTGCATCTTCGCACTACTAGCTTGTTTGACTTGATCGCTAAGATTGCTTGCTATGTTGCATCACCCATGTTCCACTCTTACTTGCTTTCTTGGGTTGATGACATATATGTTCATGCCATTCACATGATTCACATTGATCATTGTCATTTGTCTCCACTAGTTGCATCTCTCATCCCTTGTATTGAGTGCAACAATGCTATGTTTGTTGATCTTGGAGACTTGGACACCATACTTGTGATGCATGCTTGCTTGTTTGAGCCTAATGCCTTTGGTTGTTATCGCATCATATGCTTACATGCCATGCCACTTTACCTTGTCCTTTCTTATGATAAGAATGATGCAAGCACTTGTTGGGTATTTTCCCTCACGAATGCTAGGTTTTGCATTCACGCTAACCACATTTGTTTTTCCGAGTGTTTGTCATGTTCTTTCATTTTGAAGGATTCACAAGGCGGTGCCGTCATGCGACAACGTGGTCATGCGAAGGCATACATGATGTGCAACACCAAAATCTTCGAGAAATTCCTAAAGGTGAATTCCTTCTTTGTGAGCCATCCTCACTTATACATATTGGATGGGCCATACTTTCATTGTTGTTTCCTTCTTGTTGTCTACATGATACATCTACGGGATGGAGGACCGACATTGAAGATGGACCCTTTGGATGCACCTTTGGACCTTCACTCATGCCACGACATCGAGCATTGGTATATCAAAACTCCTTTGGCACATTGCACCAAAACCTTCATATTTGTTGATTGTGTGCTCATATGCCATGCTCCATGGACAAATCATACCCATGACAAATTTGCATCTTATGCATGGATTGACTCACAATATGGTTGCCTCGTTGCATCGTGTATTCCCATGTCATCCATGATATATGAGCTTGTGCATTTCCTTAGCAAATTTATTGTGATCTTTCTTGATGGCATATTCATACATCATGATCATATTGTCCTCCATCAATTGCATGATAACATACACATATTGCGCATCCATTGCCATGTTCATGCTCTTGATAAACCATCACATTATGACATCATTTTGCATAATGGTTGCATTGATCACATTCACAACACCTTTGTGTGCACCACAAATGCATTTGATCACATGAATGCTTTACATATCATACTATATCATCTTGTTAAGCTTCATGTACATTGTCACACAGACTCATTCTTACATGATGGACACTTTGTGTGCGCTAACCATTGTATTCCCAAGTGTCCTTTGTGTTTGCTCATTTTGCATGTACCACATACCGGAGACACCTTGGAATACTTGGATTGCACAATGCCCTCAACTTCGTCCAACTACAAGTCCGTTTACGACTACCGTTTCCATGGTGATTTGGTTTTTGATCCGAGGTCGGATCTTTCCCAAGGGAGGGGAGATGATACGGAGCATCCTTCGTTCATCCCCATGTACACTACGACTACTACCCAAACCCCAAGTGGACACAAGGTGAACCCGTTCCTCGATGCTTCCCCTTTTCATTCATGCGAGACTTGGTTGCTACCTAATGCAAAGACACTACATGTGCTTAGGAACCGAGGAGACGACCAAGGAGATGCTCGAAGCATAGGACAAGTCCACACCGACGCGGATCAAGAAGTGCCTCAAGTGGAGTCGCCGCGGAGCTACAGCGGCCGGACATCCGGCCGACCCCCGGACATCCGGCGCCCCGGACATCCGGGCCCTGGCCGGAAATCCGGCGCCACTTTCCAGAAGACACCCGTGGCTCAACCCCTCCAGCCCGGACATCCGGCCCCTCGGCCCGGACATCCGGCGTCTCGGGAAGGCCCGGACATCCGGCCCCCGCCCGGACATCCGGCCCCTGTCTGCGCACAGTGTATCGGGCCTGAGGCCCATGTATCCCTCTCCCACTTACCCCTTCGTGGACCTAGACTATATATACCCCTCCACCTCCTCCTAGTTAGGGTTAGCTTAGAGATAGCTCATTTGATACCTAGAGCTTTGCTCATCTAGTGGTTCATCTCCTTGTGAGTGACTGCGGCCCCTCCACGGAGAAGATCCACACGGATTCAAGACCTCTGCGGAGAAGATCCTACGGGATTCAAGGCCCCTCGCGGGAAGATCCTACGGGATATCATCAAGACCTCCTCACGGAGAAGAACCGGTTACCCTTTGTATCGTCCCTTGTTGATCATGGATCTTGTATCTCTTTGTGTTTTGAGGATCTAGCATATGTGTGACTTGTTCTTGTTGGTTTGAGTGATTCTCTCGTGTTTTCCCTCGTGTTCCCCTCTCGTGTTCTTCGTGTTCATCGTGGGATCCCCTCCATTTCGTGAAAGATCTGCTGATTAGGGTTCCACCCTGTATCATCATGGCAAGCATGTCATGTGTGCAAATTGTAGGCATGAATAATGCACATGGCATAGCACAAGCATGTAAGCAAGATATGGGCAAAGTCTCATCATTGTGGTGGCAAGAAGTCCTATGTAAATAGCAATGGAGTATCATGACTCTCCCAACACAAGAATCAACAATAGCATGTGGCACAAAGAGATCATGGTGGTAGCTACAAGTATCTCCACGAAGCATGCAAATACACATATAAGTAACATAATGGTGAATCATGTGTAAAGGCAAGCAAGGGTCACAATTGCATGGCAAAGTCATAGCAAGAGGCATAACATGCAAAGTGAACACGATAGTATGGGCATAATGTGAGAAGTGGCAAATAGCCCATAGCCGTGTGAGAGCCAAGTAAAAGAGAGGCGCGTAGTGGTTGCGCGAAGAGAATGGTGGTAAGGAGATTCCACGGAATCCCAAGCCATCGTTGCTCTCAAGAGCTCTTTTCGTCAACTCATGGGATTGTGAGGTTGACGAGTTTGCAAAAGTACCTACAAAAGACAAAGGCAAAGGAAAAATTGTATGTGCGTGGTATATGTACACATCATCCATCATGATGCGCACGTGCAAGTGTTGGTTAGCACATAATATCCAATGCTCAAATAAATGAGATGCGTGGTATAGAAACATGTCATCCATCATGAGAGGTTTGTTGTTATGTATGGCATAATGGAGACTCAAGTTGTGTGATGCATCACGAGAAATATCATTGTGATTCATGGAATGCATATGGTGCAAGCAATTATGGGAACTATGCAAAGTATGGAATGCATCAAGATCTCCTAGTATGTCCGAGGAAACTATGGGGGTCTCCTCATGAGCATCAATGGAAACATCACATGGAGAATATTGATAACATCCAAAACAATGCATATCCAGAGCAATGTGATCATGGCATGGTATATTAGATGAATTGCGCAAATCATGTAAAGGAAGCATGGCAATATCATCGCAAGAGAACCACATTCCAATGACCATCATCTTGTCATCTATGCCACAAGTGCAAATGGGATTTACTTTAATTTGGCATGCATAATTACTATGTTGAGATTGAAATGAAACAATATGAGAAATCTCACTCATAGCATATGACAAGTTCAAAGGATTATCAAACATGATGTGACCAAAAGAATTTTCACATGATATCCTATGGAGCATAGCATCACAACTATGCAACTCAACATGCTCATCATCATATTCATCATAAATAGGTAAGTCAAGACATGAGGAAGTTGCACTAGCATGAAGCATGGTCATAGGTGAATCAACATCATGCAAGCAATCATTGGTGATATAGTCCACAAGTGGGACGAAAGAAGCACCATCACCTATGTTACCTTTGGAGCATCGCTCATGTATTGTAGGTGAGGTGTTGAAGATCCACTCGTTCTCATCTTCATCATGATGGAACCATGTGGGTGGTGCATCTTCTTCCACCATGGCCATCGGTTTGTCCATTGGAGGGATGGACTCGTCGAGGGTAAGCATATCGTCATGTAGGAGACCTAGCACCAATGAAAACACACTCGGAGTAGAGGTTAAGTCGTTAGAAATCATAGTGGCCTCACATGCCCTCTCAACTACCTCACTCACTAAGTGGTGTGTCTCACTCACTCCCTCTTGGATGCTCTCACTCGTATGGTTGGAGTCACTCAAATGGCTCTCAGCCTCACATAGGATGTGTGGCATGCTCTCATGTGTGGGGCTAGTGGTTGTCACACTCGTCCTCTCATAGGAAATGCACTCAATGTCACATATGGTGGAGTCACTCATGTCACTCATGTGGTGGTGGCGCTCCTCACATGGAAATTGGGGCATCTCGTCATATGTGGGTGTCGGAGAGATGTAGGTGCAAATGTCTCCATGCTCAACTCCAATCGTCTCCTCATCCATAACGCCTCCAAAGGTGAATGCCGTAGTCGAAGGAGATGGCCCTTGATCGACCATCTTGTCGCCGTCTTGATGTGGGGAGCTTCCGAAGATGGAAGTGTCACCCTCGCTCGTATTTGGTCGCCTTGTAGTTGCAGATGTCGATGTAGGCGAACTCATGGGAAGTAGGCGAAGATGCCGTACGTCCGAAGGCGAAGATGCCTTGATAGCACTTGGCGAAGATGCCGAAGTGGTGGTTGTAGCCATAGCTCCATCTTGGGTGTGCTTGTCTCGCGGTCTTCTCTTTTGCTCTTGAAGCTTGGCCTTGGCGTGATGTAGAGCTTCGTCGGACTTGTAGATATGCACTTGTCGAGCATCTTCATGATGATGATGTCGTTGTCGTGCTTGAGCTCTTGGTAGATGTCGTTCGTCGTCGTCGTGCACAAGATGCTTGGAGGTGACTTGCCCTTCATGACGATGTCGATGGTCGCCATGGCGGTGTGGACGTGGAAGACTTGCACTTGCATCATGTGTGCGCTCCGAAGACTTGTCACTTGAACGTCGCCGCCAAGAGGATGACGAAGGGGACGAAGACTTGTAATCGACCACCAAGTGTCGGAGCTCCGCCATTTGTTTGTTGAAGGAGTCGCACATGTCGTCGAAGGAAGCCATTGTCCTTGTCTGGAAGTGTCGTTGTTCGATGGCGATGTTGCCCAAGCACTCTTGCATTTCTCGTTGTAGTCCGATGGTTTTCGCGTGGATGTCCTTGTTCGCGCCGTCGATGTCGAAGACCGGAGATGAAATGCCTTGCCTATCCATCACAAGACGCTAGCAAGTATGAGTGGGAGAAAGAGAAGAACTAGACCAAATGTACCTTGACCGATGTTGAAGATGGATCAATGATCACTCAAATGTGGAACAAGGAAATAGCACAATTGGTACCAATTCTTGTCGGTTTCTCACACCTACACAAGTAAAGCTTATGGTGGAGCTCGGTGAGGATAGTGGCACAAAAATTTGAAGCGAAATGTTAGCAAGACTCAATAATGTTGAAAAAGATTCACAAATTTGCAAATGCAACAAGTAGACCAATAGCAAGATGGGTGGCACACGGAAACAAACACACGGATAGATAGATGGGGTCGTGCAACCAAGGAATGAGCCAAAATGTGGAATCCACGAAAATGCTCGTGTTGCACAACACTAGAGAGACGCTAGCGCGATTGCACAATAGGCGGATACGAACTTGTGCACAACCTACTAAGCAAAATGCAACGAATTCTATCCCATGTATGCTATATGTATGGTATTCCGGTGGTATGATCCAAAATGATCGAGTATGACAATCTTAATGTAGTATGATGCTATGGTTCTTGCTTAAAAGCTCTTTGCGTATCTTTTTCTTTGTGCTTAAAAGCTTGTTTGGCTCTTTCTCTTTTGAGCTCTTTTCTCATGCAAAACTTCACGAACCAAGATAGCAATTGAGTATATGATGAGGACATCACTAACAAGGTTACACCCACAGCTCCAACTGACACATATACAGGACCAATTACTAGAGCTCGCGCACGCCAATTAAATTACCAGGTACTTTCGTTTCTTGGTAATGAATCTAATGTTCATGAGAATATGATGCTGCCTAAATTGGATACATTTGTCTTGCTTACAAATGAAGGGCCTAGCGTGGACAAGAAGGATGAACATTGGAGCAAGATCAAGCATGGAGATGATGGCGTGCGCAAGGGGAACAAGAATGGAGTTTCAATTGATGATTTCAGGACTTTGAAGCCACCATAATGAGTGCGGGAAGCCTTGGACGAAATATACAAGATGCCACTTCATAAATTTCGTCCAGAGGCTATTATAGGTGCTGCGTCACCTTATTATTGGGCCAGGCCCATGTAATTTCGAAATACTTGAGTATAGGCTGTTTTTAGAGTCCGTATGTGTGGGGAAACAAGAGTTAGGGTTGGTTTCGGACCCCTCCACCAAGGGCCACGAAATTCCCCCCTCTTTCCCTCATATATACAGCCCTTAGGGCGT
The DNA here is from genome assembly GCA_902687465.1 of Secale cereale. Taxonomy (NCBI): domain Eukaryota; kingdom Viridiplantae; phylum Streptophyta; class Magnoliopsida; order Poales; family Poaceae; genus Secale; species Secale cereale. The sequence continues at coordinate 154,228,632 of LR738715.1, read as the reverse complement.
CGTTTAGACTTTGGGTTTTGTTTAGATTAAAAGTTCGCCATAGCTGCAACTTCGCGTACTTCGTTTGTGTTCAACGACCAGACCAAGGCGTCACAGAACCCCACTTGATCAATAAAGCTTTCCTCTTATATTCGCAATATCCAGATTGCAATCTTAGTTTCTTGCTTGTTCTTCGTTTGCCTGCAGGAAACAGACCTTCGTGGTCAGGTTGATCGTGCTCCGGCGTGGTCAACAACCTCTCGGAGTTGGTTTGGCGATTGCTAAGGCGCGACGTCCTCGCACGTTCGTAGTCGGATCGTCAAAGTCGACTTCCTCCAAAACGATAGCCACCAACTCATCGAAAGACGGGACACCTTTGCCTCTATCAGCACTACATGTCAGAAAGCTAAGTCACGACTCAATCCTAATGGTTTATATATGCCTTTGCCTGTCCCTAGTGTTCCTTGGGAAGATATATCTATGGACTTTGTTTTGGGTTTACATCGAACAAAGAAGGGGAGGGATAGCATATTTGTTGTCGTGGATAGGTTCTCGAAGATGGCACACTTTATACCATGTCATAAAAGCGATGATGCTGCTAATGTTGCTGATTTGTTCTTTCGTGAAATTATTCGCTTGCATGGTGTGCCAAATACTATTGTTTCAGATCGTGATACTAAATTTCTTAGCCACTTTTGGAGATGTTTATGGGCTAAGTTGGGGACTAAACTGCTTTTTAGTACTACTTGTCACCCCCAAACTGATGGACAAACTGAAGTAGTCAACAGAACTTTGTCTACTATGCTTAGGGCTGTTTTGAAGAATAATAAGAAAATGTGGGAAGAATGCTTGCCTCATATTGAATTTGCTTATAATCGTTCGTTGCATTCTACTACTAAAATGTGCCCTTTTGAAATTGTCTATGGTTTCCTACCTCGTGCACCTATTGATTTGTTGCCTCTTCCATCTTCGGAGAAGGTTAATATTGATGCTAAACAACGTGCTGAATTGATCTTAAAAATGCATGAGTTAACTAAGGAAAATATTGAGCGCATGAATGCTAAATATAAACTTGTTGGAGATTGATGCAGGGTGGAACCCTAATCAGCGGATCTTTCACGTTTGGAGGTTGGCACACGATGAACACGGGGAAAACACGGAGAAAGATGGGGAAAACACAAGAGAGAACACTCAAATCAACACGGAAGCAATCACACAAGTGCTAGATTCGCGATACAAGGTCGAGATACATGATCCAAAGTCAACAACGGTGATACAGATAGTCTTCTCCCGGAGGAGGTCTTGGAATCCCGTGGGATCTTCCCGTTAGGGGTCTTGAATCCAGAGGTGGATCTTCTCCGTAGAGGCGCACCGGTCTCGTGGGAGAAATCCACACAAGTGTTGATACAGGGTGGAACCCTAATCAGCAGATCTTTCACGAAATGGAGGGGATCCCACGATGAACACGAAGAACACAAAGGGAAACGGGGGAAACACGAGGGAAAACACGAGAGAATCACTCAAACCAACAAGAACAAGTCACACATATGCTAGATCCTCAAAACACAAAGAGATACAAGATCCATGATCAACAAGGGACGATACAAAGGGTAACCGGTTCTTCTCCGTGAGGAGGTCTTGATGATATCCCGTAGGATCTTCCCGCGAGGGGCCTTGAATCCCGTAGGATCTTCTCCGCAGAGGTCTTGAATCCGTGTGGATCTTCTCCGTGGAGGGGCCGCAGTCACTCACAAGGAGATGAACCACTAGATGAGCAAAGCTCTAGGTATCAAATGAGCTATCTCTAAGCTAACCCTAACTAGGAGGAGGTGGAGGGGTATATATAGTCTAGGTCCACGAAGGGGTAAGTGGGAGAGGGATACATGGGCCTCAGGCCCGATACACTGTGCGCAGACAGGGGCCGGATGTCCGGGCGGGGGCCGGATGTCCGGGCCTTCCCGAGACGCCGGATGTCCGGGCCGAGGGGCCGGATGTCCGGGCTGGAGGGGTTGAGCCACGGGTGTCTTCTGGAAAGTGGCGCCGGATTTCCGGCCAGGGCCCGGATGTCCGGGGCGCCGGATGTCCGGGGGTCGGCCGGATGTCCGGCCGCTGTAGCTCCGCGGCGACTCCACTTGAGGCACTTCTTGATCCGCGTCGGTGTGGACTTGTCCTATGCTTCGAGCATCTCCTTGGTCGTCTCCTCGGTTCCTAAGCACATGTAGTGTCTTTGCATTAGGTAGCAACCAAGTCTCGCATGAATGAAAAGGGGAAGCATCGAGGAACGGGTTCACCTTGTGTCCACTTGGGGTTTGGGTAGTAGTCGTAGTGTACATGGGGATGAACGAAGGATGCTCCGTATCAGAGAGCCATCAGAACATACCTACACTTCCATCATTCATGTTCTGAGAGAGAACCACCTACTCAAGTGTTGAGATCAAGATATTCCATTCCTACCATATGAATCTTGTTCTCTAGCCTTCCCCAAGTTGCTTTCCACTCAAATCTTTCTTCCACCATATCAAAATCTATGAGGAGCTGTTTGAGTGTTGGGGAGACTATCATTTGAAGCATTTGAGCAAGGAGTTCATCATCAACACACCGTCTATTTGAGCAAGGAGTTCATCATCAACACACCGTCTATTACCTTTTGGGGAGTGGTGTCTCCTAGATTGGTTAGGTGTCACTTGGGAGCCTCCGACAAGATTGTGGAGTTGAACCAAGGAGTTTGTAAGGGCAAGGAGAACGCCTACTTCGTGAAGATCTACCCCCAATGAGGCAAGTCCTTCGTGGGCGATGGCCATGGTGGGATAGATAAGGTTGCTTCTTCGTGGACCCTTCATGGGTGGAGCCCTCCGTGGACTCGTGCAGCCGTTACCCTTCGTGGGTTGAAGTCTCCATCAACTTGGATGTACGATAGCACCACCTATCGGAACCAAGACAAAAAACATCGTTGTCTTCACTTGCGTTTGCTCCCTCCAAACTCCTACATTTACCTTCATATGCAATTGTTTTACTTTCCGCTGCTACACTCTTAGAATTGCATGTGTAGGTTGATTGCTGGACTTGTGCTAAGTTGCTAGAATCTGCCAAGAACTAAAATTGGGAAAAGGCTAGATTTTTTTAAGCAAGTAGTCTAATCACCCCCCCCCCCTCTAGACATACTTTCGATCCTACACAAGATCAACAAAAGTAGACGTTCATCGCTCAAGAGGTCCGCAAGCTACTCAAAGTGGGCGTCATCCGAGAAGTGCGCCATCCGGAATGGCTTGCAAACCCAGTGATCGTCTCCAAGAAAGGCGGAAAGGAGCGTATGTGCATCGACTTCACCAACCTCAACAAGGCTTGCCCTCAGGACCCTTTCCCTCTTCCGCGCATTGATCAGATCGTCGATTCTACCGCCAAGTGCGACCTGCTATGCTAACCTTGGAATGCAGATATGTTACACCTCAGTGGCACACCCCAGGAGCAACGGCCAGGCCGAGAGCACAAATGCAGAGGTCCCAAGTGGCCTCAAGGCAAGAACCTTCAAGAAGAAACTCGAGGCCTGCGGTAGGGGCTGGTTGGACGAGCTCCAGTCCGTGTTGTGGTTCATCCGCACCACCGCGACCAAGCAAATTGGAGAAACTCCTTTCTTCCTCGTCTACGTAGCCGAAGCGGTTCTCCCACACGAGGTTTTGCATCGCTCCGCACGGGTCTTGGCGTTTGACGAAGCACGCCAGGACGCCACGCGGTGGGTTGACCTCATGGTGGGGGAGGAACGCCACCATCAAGCCTCGCTCCGGGCGGCAAGGTACCAGCAGGCGCTGTGGTGGTATCACGGCCGAAACATCCACTCCAGGAGGCCCGAGGTAGGCGACCTTGTCCTGAGGCGGGTACTCGCCAGGGAAGGGCTGCATAAGCTCTTGCCCATGTGGGAGGGCCCGTTCAGAATCGCTTGCGTCTCCAGGCCTGGCGCCATACGCCTGGAGATGCAAGATGGACTCCCTATCTAGAACGCCTGGAACATCAAACACCTCCGAAAGTTCTACCCATGAAGCAAGGCCCCTTGTCTGTGAAGGTCTCCGCTCGTGACACTCTGACGTAATAATGAGTGGGGCTGTACACACCCCGGAGTCTCCGGAGAGCCGCACTCGGGCCTTGGGGGCTCCCTCCCACGTCCTAGTGGCAGCACTTAGCTCCGCGCTCGTGAGAAGACTAGACTAGGTGTCGGACGCGGCTGTTCATTTGCTTGCTTTCTGTAGTTGATTTGCAACCTCTTATTGGAATTTGGAGTTCGGCGTTTCTCGATTGCCTAGTTGGGTTTTCCTCCTTTTATTTGCTCGCTTTTTTGTCTCGGATCAGGGAGAGGGACAGTTGCCCATCGCTCTCCCTCGTGCGCCTCGCACAGGGGCTACATAGGCAGGCGTGTGCGTGTGTTGGGATCGCCCGCGCCGCAAACACACTCGCCAAAGCCCCGTCACCCAGAGCTTCGGCTTCCTTTGATCTCGCGAGGCGCCCTCGAATGAGATAATGATTTATGCACCCTTTTTAAAGTTCATGCCCCCCGAGTACTGCGATGCGGTGAGCTAAGCCACGGCTAGCCCATGCCTTAGGGCTCACGCAAGGAAGGACAAGATACCCGATGGGTATTCTAACAATTCTGCAGCTTTATGATGCCTCCCGAGGCCAGCAGCTGCTGAGTCGATAGCAAAGGGAGCTTCATCGGATGACGAAGAGCTCACCCTCGCGTGGTGGGAAGCTACCGCAAATGCGCCAAGCTAAGTTACCCTACCGCACCTACTCGGAACATGAACGTCACAGCATAACACAGGAACAGTAAGCATAGCATAGTAACATAAGTGCCATGGTTCATTACACATCCCGGCAGGACCATCTACCCTTTTAAAAATGTAGGAGAAAGGAAAGGTTAAACAAAAGCGACCCGCACGACCGCAGCAGCCCCCAAGGCCCGGCTTTGGAGGCCCTCCAGGCTCAGTTTCAGCCCTCCTCCCGCTTCACCGTGGTGCGGCGGCAAGGCCCCTCGTCGCCTCGCCCCAACCTACCTCGGCGGCAGGATGGCTCATCAGAACCGCTGCCGCTGGCGCTCTTCCTGGAAGAGGGGCTGTCATCGCTGGAGGAGCTACGGGCATCACCAAGGGCAGGCTCGTCGTCGTCGTCGTCCTCGGGGCAGCACCCCGCGCGTAGGCTGTCTTCTCTGAACACCCTCACGTAGAGGGTCGTGAGGCCGTCATACTTGAAGTGGAGGGAGCACCTCTCGTTCAAGCCCCGCGATCGGGCGAACGTCTGCCAGCCGCGGGTCAAGGACGCGCCGCCCGCGGCGGCAGCCTCAACCCTGACCCATGAAGCCTTGCTACAGCACCCATCGGCCTGCAGCCACAGACCGCGGAGCCTTCTCGGCAACGACCTCGCGAAGAAGTGTGGGTGTGTGAGCCACGTGCCGGTGGGCCTCTCCGACCACACAACGAACTCCACGGAGGCGTCTGCCGAGCGGAAGCGCGGCCGTGAAGGGCGAACGGCCACGGTGTGCTCCCTCTCGTCGCGGAGACTACCCCGGCCGCCGCGGCCCGCGTAGCATGAAGAAGCGCCGCCGCGACTCCCGGAGGCGACGGCTGAGTGCGGAGAAGCACGACCGCGCCCACGAGAAGCCGCGGCTGGGGACGCATCATACTTAGGGAGCGCCCGCGACCCCTCTTGATCGGAGGAGCGTCAGGGCCCTCGATGGGAACCTTGCCTTTCTCCGTAGTAGAGAGTTTCCTAGGTGGCGCCATGGGTGCCTGAGGTGAAGGGAGAAGAAGCGAGCGACGCGGAGATGAAAATGAGCGGAGGGATCCTGCCCCTCCTCATTTATAGCAAGAGGGAGGAAAACAGTCTGCCCCCACAATCATAGGTAATGATGACCGTTTACTGCATGCAGCAGGCTCCAGTCGAGTCAAACGGTTGTCGAGGCGACGTGGGGAAGTGGATACGCCCACGTCCAATCCAGGCGCCACGCGTCGACCAGGACCGTAGGCGATTGGGGCCCACGGCGCTCCGCCCTTGACCTTTGGCTTCACCTCAAAGCCAAGTCCGAGCGCGCCTTGGGCCCGGGGGCTACTGTCGGTGTTCTGGGAACCAGGGTACCTAGACTTGCCTACCTGCGGCCCACGACGTGGCTCCTTTCAGGCCTGGTGATACGTCCAAAACGTATCTATAATTTCTGCTTGCTCCATGCCACTTTTGGGTGATATTGCTATGATATTCATACACTTCCATACACTTTTGATCATATTTGGACTAACTTACTAATCCAGTGCACCCCAGTGCCAGTTTCTGTTTTCGGCTGTTTTTGTATTTCAGGTTTTCACGTTTTGAGAACTGCCCAGAAAAATCCAGAAAAAATATATAAAAAATCAGCGTATCGGAAACAACACTGCGTCCGAAGGGCA
>LR738715.1:154167856-154221837 GCA_902687465.1 Secale cereale | reverse complement strand
AGCTTCTCCACCACCATGGACGCCTCCCGGATGACTCGTGAGTAGTCTCCCTTGGACCATGAGTCCATGACCAGTAGCTATGTGATGTTCTCCTCCCGTTCTTGTGCTTCACTAATTAGTCCTCGTGAGCTGCCCTACATGATCGAGGCACCTATGTAATCCTTATGCTGTTGCTATGTTGAGTTTGCTGGGATCCGATGGATTATGAGATTATGTTCAGATTGATCTTGAGTAATATATTTGATTCACCTCTTTTATATTTTAGTTCATAAGTAATTCTTGCATGTTCTCCGTTGTTATTTATTGCTTTGGCCGAGTAGTAAGTAGTGACTCCAAGAGGGAACGTTATGCACGATTGTGGGTTCATGCCCCTCAATGACTAGCTTGAGTGACAGAAACATGAGTCTAGGGGATGTGCTGTTGCCACAAGGGGGAAAACAACGGTGCTTGTGCCCGCGGGTGCAAGGATTGTTTACTTTACGCAAAGTTCTTTTAATGCAGTTGTCTGTTGCATTGAGTTTACACTATGGGTGGGACTCGCAACTTAATACCAGCGAGATGTTCTGGATAGATATCTCAAGGTGGATGATTAGTAGTAGATATTGATGGATTTCGGTCTACTTACTTTGGCGTACCGCCCATGCTTTGAACCTCAACCTTTCTTGCAATGTAGTCAGCATTGGTTTGCGTTCGTGGTCCTGTCAATTGCCCAGCTGTAATTTGTTTACCTCACATAGCTGTTTTATCGTCTTTTGGGAGAGAGACATCACTAGTGAACATCATGAGACTCCGGTCCATATTACCATCATTGATCACATCCACTATTTACTTTTCGCTATTTTACTTACTATTGCAAATTACTATCTATCACTACTATCATATTGCTTTTAACCCTTTGTGAACTACAAGGCCGGAGAGATTGACAACCTCTCTGTACTCGTTGGGAGCAAAGTTATTTGTATCTGTGTGCAGGTCCACGTTGATTGCTAATTGCGCCGTTAGCAGTTGACACCTACCTGTTGAACCTAGGAGTCTCTGGGGATTCGATCCTTGGCATCTTTGCTAAGGGAAAACACTTCTACTTACTGCATCTTACACCTTCCACTTGGGGTAACCAACGAGGGGTTCGAGGCCCATCAAGGAGTATTTTCTGGCGCCGTTGCCGTGGACTCCACTCTTCAGGATAGGGGAGTTGCATGCTATCTTTTACCTTTGCCTTTTTGTCTTGTTAGTTTACCTTTCATTATTGCTTTAGTTCCTTTTATCGAAAATCACAAAAATAGTTATCTTGCTTACTTGCTACTATGGGTTCTACCAAAAACACTAAATGGGAGGAGTACACCCCTACTTCCATTGCCCCACTTATCTCTGACGGGGTTTACAAAAAAGATAAACCTTGTGATTACACTAGCTATGACGGAGAGTTATGCCCATGGCATGGCCTTCCAGGAAAAAAGTATGAGCCTCAGTTTAAAATTGCTCCTAAGCTTCCCGAAACTTGGGAAGATGTTCAAACTCTTATAATAGAGAGCGAATTAAACAAAGAGGATGACACTACAATTCTGCCCACTAATGATAAAATTGATTTTGATAATTGTAGTATTTCAGAAGTTGTCGCCTTCCTACAAGGAATGGCTAAGGATCCCAACACTAGCACGCTTAATCTTGCCTTCACAGAGCATATCACTAATGCTCTTATCAAAGCTAGAGAGGAGAAACTTAGAGTAGAAGCCTCCATACCTAGAAAGCTAGGAGATGGTTGGGATTCTATGATTAAAATTAAGATAAACAACTTCTCATGCTATGCTTTATGTGATATTGTAGCTAGTACTTCCATTATGGCCAAAAGACTGTATGATATGCTTAAATTGAAATCTTTTGATTCTTGTTCTTTTGGTGATGCTCTCGTTGATTCTTCCATAAAGAAACCTTTGGGGAGGATCGACGATGTTCTTATTGTTGTCAATGATAATTATGTGCCCGTTGATTTCACTATTATGGATATTGAATGTGATCCTTCATGTCCAATTATTTTGGGACGTCCCTTTTTGCGCACCGTTGGTGCTGTCATTGACATGAAAGAGGGTAATATAAAATTTCAGTTTCCTCTCAAGAAAGGGATGGAACACTTCCCTCGTAAGAAGGTCAAGTTACCTTTTGAGTCCGTTGTACGGGCTAGCTACTCTTTTACGTTTGATAAAACTTGATCTATGCATTATGCCTAGCTTAAAGGCATAAAAGAAAGCGCTTTTGGGAGGCAGCCCACATGAATAAAAATTTTGCTTTTGTTGTGTCTTGATGTTGTTTACTGCTGTAGCATCATCATTGTATCTTTGCTTTTCATATTTGTGCCAAGTATAGCCTCTGATTGCTAGAAAGTTCAAAAGTTGTGAGGTGTTGTCCAGGAAACAGATTATGTCCTTGGATAGAAAAATTCGTATAAAATCACCAGATCATCTTTTTGGTCTGAATTGTTTCGACAGCGTTCTCTATATAATTTTCTTTCGTGCGTCAGTTCTGAGTTTTTTGATTTGAGTTGCAGAAGTATCCCGAACATGTCAAATTACTGCCTGCTGTTCTGTTTTTCACAGATTCTGTCCTGTTTTGCCTTACCTTCACTTTGCAAATTAAGAACTTGCTTTTTCTTTGCAAAAACCTTTTGGCAATCTTGAGAAACAGTAGAACTTCAAGAATATCCTTATTTCCAGCAAGGTATAATTATTTTATTAAGGGTACTAACCTCGCTAATCAGATTATGATGAGTTGTGTATGAAGGGAGTTTTCAAGTGTGCGAGGGAAGATGATAAAAAGATTCAGGAGTGTCAAGCGCTCAAGCTTGGGGATGCCCCCATGCACCCCCAAGAAATATTCAAGGAGACTCGAGCGTCTAAGCTTGGGGATGCCCCCGTGCATCCCCTTCTCCATCAACATTATCAGTTCGTCTTTCGTTCCGCTATATTTTTATCACTTCATGTGTTATGTGCTATGCTTGGAGCGTCTTGCTTTTAGTTTTCCTTTTAGTTTTTCATAACGAGTCGGAACCCAGCATTCCTTTATGTGGGAGAGAAACACGCTCCACCTCTACCTAGAACATTACATGGAATTTTCATGTCTATCTATGCTGTGTGTGTTCTTTGTCTTTTAATAGCTACTATCGTGCTTTGCTCTTAGTATTCATGCTTATCTTCTCAAGAGCTTTTATTTAGTTGGTTGCTTGAACTCTCTTTAATTACCATGCTCACCTTATTAAGAGAGTTTGCTTCCGTTGCATTGGTTAATGTGTCTATGATAAAGATGCTACTTTCATGATGGTGCTTAGTAGTTCAGGTTTTCTTATGGTTAATCTCAAATAGCTAGGGGGTTCCCAATGTGTTATTGGAGTACCAACTTGGTTTGTTTGCCTATGATGTGGTATGGTTTAGTAATATCTTCCTTCGAGAATTTATTTTGATTGACTTGGCGTATGCTCACGCATATTCAAGACTGTAAAAGAAAGTCTGTCAAGCCTTGATGATCTTTTATTTCTAAGTAGTGATATAACTACCATGCCTGATTCAATATTGCTTTGTCGCTCTGCATGATTATGACCGTCATTGCTCTCTTAGTTGGTTGCTCCCAATCTTTTGCTAACCTACACCTGCACTAAGCAAATTAACCATGCAATACATAGCTCATGGGAAAGTAGCCTAAAAACTATTGTGGTAAAGATTATGTTGTTTATGTATCTTATTTCTTATGAGTTGCTTGCTGAGCGGTAACCATGTTTCTGGGGACGCCATCAACTGTCACACTTTTGTTGAATATCATGTGAGTTGCTATGCATGTTCGTCTTGTCTGAAGTAAGGGTGATTTGCCGTGGGTTGAATTAATATGCATATTGTTAGAGAAGAACATTGGGCCGCCAACCAAAGCCATGCATCATGGTGGAAGTTTTAGCTTGGACCTTAATCCTCAATCTCTCATGAGAATATGCTTATGCATTAAAGAGGAGTCCATCATCTATTTTCTATGTTGTCCCGGTATGGATGTCCTCAAGTTGAGATCTATCAAAAACGAGAAATCAAATGCGATCTATCTCCTTGGACCTTTGTATAGGTGGCATAGAGGTACCCCTTTGTGACACTTGGTTAAAACATATGCAATGCAATGATAACCCATGGGGATCCGAGCTAATTAGGACAAGGAGCGAGCACTATTGGTATTCGATGCATGAGGCTTGCAACTTATAAGATGTTTTATACATGACACATATGAAGTACTACTACCGTTGACACAATTGCTTCCATGTTTCAAAATAAAAAGCTCTAGCACTTCAAGCACCAACTACTGAGAGCATGATTGTCATTCTGAGTGTAATGTGCATTGTCCCAAAGTAGCATTGTCTTTTGCATGATTGTGATATCGTTTATTCTGAAATAATTGTATCTAGTCATCACTTAAACCTTGAAGGTGCCCCTGCACTTATGTTTTGCATCACTAAAGGGGGCAAGCTAGATATCACTTGATCATATTTGCACATCATGTTCATTGCAAATCTTTTTTATGTTTCAGTTTCATGTTGTAAAACTTTCAGTCATTTGTGATTTTCTCTTGAGACAACTTAATTACTATAGAATCATTGTCTCAGTAAGCTTTTGTCATATGACTATGAGAAAGTCCTATATGGTTAATAGCATGTCACCACAGAAATTATTCTTGTTATCATTTACCTACTCGAGGACGAGCAGGAATTAAGCTTGGGGATGTTGATACGTCCAAAACGTATCTATAATTTCTGCTTGCTCCATGCCACTTTTGGGTGATATTGCTATGATATTCATACACTTCCATACACTTTTGATCATTTTTGGACTAACTTACTAATCCAGTGCACTCCAGTGCCAGTTTCTGTTTTCGGCTGTTTTTGTATTTCAGGTTTTCACGTTTCGAGAACTGCCCAGAAAAATCCAGAAAAAAATATATAAAAAATCGGCGTATCGGAAACAACACTGCGTCCGAAGGGCAGCCTGGGGGGCCATAGGGGCTCCAGGCGCCCTGTGGGCGCCCCCCCCCCTGGGCCGCGCCGGGGGGGCGCCTCGGCCCCCCGAGAGTCCCCCGGTGCCCTACTTTGGCATATATTTAAAGGGTTCCCCGTAACCCTCGAAACAGGACTTCTTTTCGCGATCCCATCTCTGTTCCGCCGCCGCCGCCGCTTCCAAGATCGGGAGCACCAGGAGAACTCTTCCCGGCACCCTGCCGGAGGGGAGGATCACCACCGGGAGCTTCTCCACCACCATGGACGCCTCCCGGATGACTCGTGAGTAGTCTCCCTTGGACCATGAGTCCATGACCAGTAGCTATGTGATGTTCTCCTCCCGTTCTTGTGCTTCACTAATTAGTCCTCGTGAGCTGCCCTACATGATCGAGGCACCTATGTAATCCTTATGCTGTTGCCATGTTGAGTTTGCTGGGATCCGATGGATTATGAGATTATGTTCAGATTGATCTTGAGTAATATATTTGATTCACCTCTTTTATATTTTAGTTCATAAGTAATTCTTAATTCTTGCATGTTCTCCGTTGTTATTTATTGCTTTGGCCGAGTAGTAAGTAGTGACTCCAAGAGGGAACGTTATGCTCGATTGTGGGTTCATGCCCCTCGATGACTAGCTTGAGTGACAGAAACATGAGTCTAGGGGATGTGCTGTTGCCACAAGGGGGAAAACAACGGTGCTTGTGCCCGCGGGTGCAAGGATTGTTTACTTTACGCAAAGTTCTTTTAATGCAGTTGTCTGTTGCATTGAGTTTACACTATGGGTGGGACTCGCAACTTAATACCAGCGAGATGTTCTGGATAGATATCTCAAGGTGGATGATTAGTAGTAGATATTGATGGATTTCGGTCTACTTACTTTGGCGTACCGCCCATGCTTTGAACCTCAACCTTTCTTGCAATGTAGTCAGCATTGGTTTGCGTTCGTGGTCCTGTCAATTGCCCAGCTGTAATTTGTTTACCTCACATAGCTTTTTTATCGTCTTTTGGGAGAGAGACATCACTAGTGAACATCATGAGACTCCGGTCCATATTACCCTCATTGATCACATCCACTATTTACTTTTCGCTATTTTACTTACTATTGCAAATTACTATCTATCACTACTATCATATTGCTTTTAACCCTTTGTGAACTACAAGGCCGGAGAGATTGACAACCTCTCTGTACTCGTTGGGAGCAAAGTTATTTGTATCTGTGTGCAGGTCCACGTTGATTGCTAATTGCGCCGTTAGCAGTTGACACCTACCTGTTGAACCTAGGAGTCTCTGGGGATTCGATCCTTGGCATCTTTGCTAAGGGAAAACACTTCTACTTACTGCATCTTACACCTTCCACTTGGGGTAACCAACGAGGGGTTCGAGGCCCATCACCTGGTATGGCCCATCCTCAGCATCGACACTCAAGACCCTCATGAGGGACCAAGCCTCACGGGGCGGACGACACCAAGACCTTCGGAGGGTCCAGCCTTGGCTGGCTGGCTCCCGAGGGGCGGAGAACTCTATGCAACCCCCCACCTCGCGAGGTTTGCATGACGCAAGCCATGACGACCAAGGCCAGGTGGGTGCCAGCGGGCTACAACAGTTTCCTCTTTGGTGCTAAGGAAGCAGGCACATGCGCACAGTCCTGAGGAATCTGCCAAAGGTTTCCATTCCAATGCAACAAGACCAAGACCGCTAGGACGGCAGGACGAAGGTCATCACCGAGCCGACCATGGCATCGGGATCGGATGCTTTGTAGGAGAAGACCACCTTTAGTCAGGATAAGATGTACTAGTTGTGTCCCTTCAAAATTGGCCGTTGTGGGATCCCTTCCTGCCAAACATTTCGGGGAAGAGGACCAAGGCCACTATATAAGTAGGATAGCACCACCCAGCAAGGGGATCGGATCCATTTCACCCTAACAAGCTTCTTAGCTCATCCGAGCCCCAGAACACCTCTCCTCCGGAGGTCGTTCGCCCATTATACTAGTTCATCCACAGCCCATCCCGAGGCTAATCCACCCCGCTGCTGGAGTAGGGCCACTCACCACAAGGTGGCTTGAACCAGGATAAACTGCCTCATGTCTGTTTTACATTCCAGTTCATCGTGCTAGTTGGTGAGACGGCGAGTAGATAGTTAGGCGAGGTTGAGATCTTCGCACGCACCCCAGTGTTCGAACCTAGTAGGGTTTTGTGGAGCCCTGAATCCGACAACAGTCATGTTCTTCGGACAAGCACCGAACCAATTGCTTGAACTTCAGCAATTTTAGGGGTCACTCTTGTTAGCTTTTATCTTCGGTGCTAATCTTCGCTGCCATGCAAGGAGATTATCTTCGTCATTTGCAAAAAAACTCCTTGATACATCAAGGACATGTTACTCTGTGCGCACTAGCAAACACATAAGTCCCATACTGTTTATGTCAATAAACTCCAAAATAAAAGGGGCCTATTATTGTACCAACAACATTCGTGTACATAAACTAATTTTTGAGCAATATCCATCGAGGCATGTAATCAAGGATGGAAACAAGCTTGTCAAAGATAGCAACAACATGATAGTTCGTATAACCCCATGAGGGGTTGCGAATTTGACAAATTGCTATCTTCTGTAGACGACAGTCACCATGATCGTATTTGAATGTATGTAGAATATCGGTGTACTCAACCTCAGGGCGGTTTGAGATTTTTGGAAGTGGAACCCGGTGATGAGTGTACACATTCACAAGTTCCCACTCACAGGTGTACCCAATATAAACAACCGAATATCCATTTGCGCCTGCCCAGGCCTTACCCTCAAGTGATGGCATCTTAACATCACATGTAGCATTATCAATCCGCATCAACTTGCACAAGGCGAGGCTTTTGTCGTCCCCGCGCCAGCGAGCAGTGTCATGGCGAAGAAGATAGGGAAGATCAAACTGCTCCGGAACCCTTGGGTTCTTTGTAATCATGTTATTTGTTGAGTCGATAATGGTCTTGAACAAACCTGCCATGCTAGCCGTGGTGATGATGTCGCACCGACAATGAGTTCCTCCATCATGTAATATTTTAGATCGGGGCAAGAATAACGGGGTCGTTTCTGGCATATTCCCTCCATCGAGAAGACGGACAATGGTAGATGGAAGAGTCAAGGTAAATGGAGGGAGGAAGAGCGTGCGACAGTAGTTCCAAATCAAGAGTAAAATGCGAAGAGGCGGTGGATGGTTGCCACGTTACATGAAGAGGCTAGTGGGGAGCAGTGAACGGTTGGCATGGTATAGAAAGAGGCGACCTGGCCTACATAGACGTCCATTCGGAAATTATACAAAATAACTCGCCGTCGTCTCACTGGCATGTTGGAATGGGACCACATGTCAACGAAACATGGTGTGTCATTTCTCGTGAAAAATGCGATCTGGCCGCATTGGCCCGAGGTGTCGCATTATTTTTAGACTTTATTGTTTTAATGGCGTGTAGTAATTGGTACTGTATGCAGAGAAAATATAAACTACTCTACCATTGCTCTACCTCTAGTCTAGTACTAGTACTAGTAATATATATAGGCTGCAACTTCAGCGCTTCCTTGCTAAGGGCTGCCCACTTGCTTCTCACACTATCACCTTCTCTCCAGATCTAAAAAAGATGGCGGTGGCCCATCTCTCTCCCTCCTCACCAGTGGTCACATTTCCGCCAGGATCCCATTCGCCGGGGAAGAAAAGGACATGCAACATTGACGCACTCGTCGCCGGCGAGTGAGGTCACACACGGACGACAAAGGCCATCCTCTCAGACCTAGTGCCGGCGCGGGATGGCCGCTGTTCCCAAGCTCGTTGTCGTAGTGTGTGCGGAGGACGACAACTACGAGCGAAGCCACTTACCGCTGACCCTCGAGTATGCTACCTCTTTTCGAACCATTGTTCTATTGCCCCATCTGCTATGTCATTGGATGTGGATCTTTTTCCACTCCCCCATCTCCAGAATTTACCATCCTCTGCTATGTTGGTCACGCAGATGAAAACCTTAATTTGCACTATTAAAGGAAACCCTACTTCATGCAGACTAATCCATGTCTGGGTTGAATAAGGAAAGAAAGGGGAAAAGTATTGTCGAAGAGACTAGGTATCGAACCTGCATCTTGGTTGAAAAGGGGAAAGCAGTAGCTAAGGAGTGTCTCTTGTCTCTTGGTTGAAAAAGGGTAGAAAGGCATGACAACCAAATAGAGAATGACCAGGTTGATAGGTTTGTTGTCCTCACATAGGAAAAAGGTGGCTAAAGAGCACAAAAATGGGATGCAATCCACATATGCTGCCTGGATATTTGTTACTATGGGCAATCCCTACCTCACCACTCTATGCGTCCGTGGAGGTACATCATACTAGATATTCGTTAGCCGTTGATTGTGGATGTCTTAAAGATGTTTTTAGCTAAGGTATTGTACTACTATTGCACAACCAGTATACTAATGATGAAACTTGTTACTACCTTTAGAGTTTTGCATCATTAATGCTTATAGATTACATGCCTCGCTTCATGATGTAATGATAAGTCTACTGCTTGGTACATTGTCACCTAAATGTCAAGGAGATGATGGCATTTTATTTCAGTTAAATTGAACAAAAAATTATAAGGAGAAGAGGAAAGGTCAGCAGTGGGCACCTCCTCCTCCTCTGTTTTCTTGATTTGTTTAATCAAGTTTTTATGTTTGAAATTTGATTAACTATCAAGATTGGGATATCAATTTTTAGGTCCCTTCAAGTTTGAAATGATATATACCTTCAAGGTACATGTTTAAAAAAAATTGTCATTAGTTACCTTCAGACTTTTGTATTTAGTCTAATGTTGTTGCACAACAGCATACCAATGCTGAAACTTGTTACCTTTAGATTTCGTATAGTTAATGCTTGGTAATCTGTTGACTAAAACCATTGTAATGTACCCAGTAATAACAAAACTACTCTACCGTTGCACTAGCCACGGGATAGTGTATATTTGTAGTATTCGAATGGTGTTGCATTAGCGTATGGACATATATAAGGTCTGGCAAGCTTTCCCAGATATGTGCTCAAGAAAACTACTACCTATTTTTTATAAATACTAGACGTTTGGGTACTTTAAATTGAACTGAAAAAACATTTTATATTAAGGAACAGAGGGTGTAGAATTCATTCAAATTATGCCGGCAAAGCTAGTCACACCTTTGTTAAATTTAATGTTCATTATGTTATTGGAGGAGGTCTGCATGTTTGTCTCTATCGCGTGTCCATTACATACCTGACATCATAATGCAATGGTGAGTCATTTTTTTATACAGTGTCACCGAGTTGTCAAGGCGGTGATGGTATTTTATTTTAGTTGAACTGCACAAAAAATGTTGAAGAGAAGAGGAAAGGTCAGGAATGGTTCAATCATTCAAGAAATACTATGTATGCCATCGTGACATCAGTCGTTCTTTTCCCATTAAGAAATTGGAATTATTATATTTGTGAGTCCATGCTTCAACTAGTGCCACTTTTACACTAAATCACACTTTCAATATCTGTACAAACATGGATGCTCTATTTTAGTGGAACTGCACAAAAAGTCCAAATGGTTTAACATTATGAGCATTTTTGCTTCCAAATAGTTATATCCAATATGTGGCACTACGAGCTATTCATTACCAAGGTATATGGTTTGCTACTATCTTGCTACCATTTTTGTACTGTCATTAGATAGTAATATTAGTGGTTTGCATGTAAATTTATTGGTAGGGTGGACCTACATTGGTGGTGCAGGACATGATTCATTGATTGGATGCTCAATTTCGGTTGTATCGATTTCACCTCTTCCATCATTGCAAACATGGATATCCTTGGTATGATTAAGAATAGGCGCTATATTTTTGCTCTTTACCAGCAAATCCCAAATTGTCCAGCGCAAAACATGACAATATCAAATTGTCCAGTGCAAAACCTGACAGATGCTAAGCGGAAACGACTAGAAGAGGCGTGTTTAAACCAAAAACTATAAGGTGATGTATATGCTAACTAGCTGGTTGATATTTGTGCAAACAGATGTCTGCTCGTTGCTATTTGGCGAACAAAGTGACCTCAATTTTTGTGGAACAGCACAAGAGAATAGTATAGTCACTGCATGCAGTGCCATTTGAAAATATACACAAAAAGATTGGATAATCACTACAGGGATTGCACAAAAGTAGTATTGTACTATTTGTTGGCCAACACTAGGTGCTTCACTGCTCTGTTCTGATTGTCCAATGGACATCATTTTGCCAATGTTAAAGTTGTATTCTGAAAATAGTCTCGCCATGTAATCGACATATTACTAACTCAAATTTCAGTGGATGTTCCTCCATCATGTGTGGTTCACTCTCATCGTTCCATCTATTGGTGAAACCACTTATGTTTGCAAGTGGAAATGTAGACTTCGCAGTCCAATTTTTCTTTCACTCTGTACTGAATGTTGGCCCAAAGAAGCATCCATGTTAGTAGCAAGAACATATGTTTTTCTTGATCTTTGCTTTAGGAGATACATATTGTATATGATTTGTGAATCATTGAGATGCATTAACATGTTGATCTTATGTATGAGAATCATACCAGTTGGTTGTGAATTTGGGCTATTAATGGGAACATAATGCAAAGCCAGGCCTGTGAGTCTCGTGTGAACATTACGAACGGATCGGCTCTTACTAGTGTGCACAACATGATCCTAATTTGTGTGTTCTCAGTGTCTACAAGTTACTAGAAGTTCCTTATTTATGTTCGCTCAGTATTTACAAGTTACAGATCGATCACTAGCGAGCCTACTAATACGCTCCTGCGGTTTTAGTTGTGACGCAAGATCCAAAGGTGGCGGTTTTTTGAATAAAAATGCCTACCTCTAAAGAAACTGACATGTTGTTCTGAAGAAAATGTCATGTGAATCTGAAGAAAATACCAGCAAAAATGTTCGCAAATGCCTTATCTCCCAGTGAACGTTCATCAGCTAATGTGATCCTATGCGTACACTATCCGACTGACTCGATCTACATGAATAAGCATCAGATCACGCACGTACCTCATCTGGATGATTCGAGTGCACTTATTTGACCGTCATGCCGGTGTGTGTCCCATGATGGATGGGACGCACCACTGACGGGACAGGACGATGCTACCTCTTGAGCTTACGTTGTATTCCCTCGAAGAGGAAAGGGAGATGAAGCACAGTAGCGTAAGTATTTCCCTTAGTTTTTGAGAACCAAGGTATCAATCCAGTAGGAGACCACACGCGAGTCCCTCGCACCTACACAAACAAATAAGAACTTCGCAGCCAACGCGATAAGGGGTTGTCAATCCCTTTACGGTCACTTACGAGAGTGAGATCTGATAGAGATGATAGTTGATATTTTTGGTATTTTTGGTTTAATAAAACAGCAAATAAAAGTGGTAAAAGTAAAGTAGATGTAGATTGATATGTTGAGAATAGACCCGGGGGCCATAGTTTTCTCTAGTGGCTTCTCTCCTGATAGCGATATTCTACGGCGGGTACACAAATTACTGTCGAGCAATTGATAGAAAAGCGAATAATTATGAGACTATCTAGGCATGATCATTGTATATATGCATCATGTCCGAGACAAGTAGAACGACTCCTGCCTGCATCTACTACTATTACTCCACACATCAACCGCTATCCAGCATGCATCTAGTGTATTGAGTTCATACGAACAGAGTAACGCCTTAAGCAAGATGATATGATGTAGAGGGATAAACTCAAGCAATATGATGTAAACCCCATCTTTTTATCCTCAATGGCAACAATACAATACGTGCCTTGCTGCCCCTACTGTCACTGGGAAAGGACACCCCAAGATTGAACCCAAAGCCAAGCACTTCTCCCATTGCAAGAACTATAGATCTAGTAGGCCAAACCAAACCAATAATTCGAAGAGACTTGCAAGGATATTATGAGCACACATAAAAAGTTCAAAGAAGAACCAAATATCTTTCATAGATAACCTTGATCATAAATTCACAATTCATCGAATCTCGACAAACACACCGCAAAAAGAGATTACATCAAATAGATCTCCTTGAAGACCAAGGAGAACTTTGTACTGAGATCCGGAGAGAGAGAAGAAGCCATCTAGATACTAGCTATGGACCCGAAGGTCTGTGCTAAACTACTCACAACTCATGGTGAGGGCGATGATGATGATGGTGAAGGCCTCCGTGATGGATCCCCCTCCGGTGGAGCTCCGGAACAGGCTCCAAGATGGGATCTCCACGGGAACAGAAGCTACGACGGTGGAATTAGGGTTTTCTATCTGTATATGGAGTTTCTGGGGTACGTGGACTTATATAGGAAGAAGGAGGGCACCGGGGGCCACTTGAGGGGACCTCAAGGCAGGGGGCGCACCCTGGGAAGGGGGGCGCGCCCCCACCCTCAAGGGCCACCTCTTTGTCCCCTGACTTGGTCCTCAAGCTCCGCGTGCGTGATTTTATCCAAAAATATCTCTCGCGAAGGTTTCATTCCGTTTGGACTCCCTTTGATATTCCTTTTCTGCAAAACCCTGAAATAGGCAAAAAATAGCAATCTGGACTGGGCCTTTGGGTTAGTAGGTTAGTCCCAAAAATGATATAAAAGTGAATGATAAAGCCCATTAAACATCCAAGACTTCAGAAATAATAGCATGGAACAATAAAAAATTATAGATACGTTGGAGGCGTATCAGACGACACAGTCATAAATTCAGTTTTTCCAGTTTTCCATAGTAAGCTGGCGTGCTAAGCGATGCCTGCTTATGAAGTGAATTCCGATGACCGCCGCATTTCCTGCGGCACCCTGGTTCACCTACCTTCCGCCTATAATTACTGGGTCTCATTGTTCTTGGGTGGCACCATCACCCAACTCGCCATATCGGTCTATCCTCACAACACCCACCACCCCGACGTCGATCTCCGCTTGCCCTCGCTCTCGCCACATCCGTCATGCCCCCGACCGTTCGCAATAGGCAATCCCAGAGGCACTCACCGCTGGAGCTAGTGTTCGGGTTTTCATGGGAAGGCACACGGAGGGAGGAGGCATTCTATCGGTCTTTAGATGGCAATGCGGAGTATGAGGACTTGTTGGAGTGCGACCGCCTGGTGAAGGAGCAACGTATCATTGATTTGCGCTACCAGCGAGGCATGGAGCAGCAGTGCGTCGCCGCTCTGAGTCGCGAGCAGAGCGCCCGCAACTGGGCCGACTACGTGGAGACCGGCGTCGTCCAAATAGCGCTTGAGGCTGTCGGGCACGTGGGCGTGCGCGAAGCCGAATTTTACTACCAGCTCGTCAAGTGGGTTCCCCGCTTAGAAGCCGAAGTTTTGTTGGACCACGCTGGCATGGAAAGGGCCAACGCGCACGAGCAACGCGCCCTATCCCACCTCTGGCAAGTCCGGAGTGAGGACGAGGATGTCGGTGTCGGCGTTTAGTGTGTGCCGCAAATGGCGGCCGCATCATCTAGTTAGCTAGGAGTAAGTTAGTACTTGTACACTAGAGTGCTAGTGGGGGTAGATAGTTACCTTGGCTATGATGGTTGTTGACGTGGAAGTTCGGTACTCTATATCTCGATCAGACCTGTTACTTTGCTCTGAATGGCGAACTTTTCATGTGAACGTATGGAATGGGCTGTTATTTTTATAAATGGGTGGTATTTGTTCGCCTTGTGTTTAGAGGCTGACTTGTGGGCCTACTAGGTTGACGCGTACACAATCAAGAGATGATTGTACGTGGAGAGGATGATAGCAGGGACCCACTAGGGTCATGGCAGTATGCAAGCAATTGCCTCCTTATTTGCAGCCAAAAAATGATTCCTCCTAATGGATTCCTGGCATCTAGGGCTCATGACATTGTCAACGTAGTCAGTAAACAAGAGAATTGCACAGCAAGCGGCTGCCACCAGGGACCCAGTAGCTCGCCCAGTTCTTTTTGTTTTAGAGACGGAGCAGGGTGTCAACTGGGTTGTGTGTTGCACTCTGTCCTGTCTAGCCAGCCTTTATTTAAGGGATTTTTATTTCTGTGCCCCTGGTTCCGTAGCTCTACTCATTCATCCCCACTCTATGAACTTTTTCTCCTTTTCCCCACTCCCTTGCCCGAAACCCTCATAACAGGTTATAACAGACGTTGCCGTCGGGTCAATGCCTTTGACCGTTAACTCTGACGAGTGGGACAGTGTTGGGGGTGGGCGCATGCAAGAGTGCGGTCGTGCACGGTCGTGGGGTAGCACGTGTCAGTGGACATGCCCGAAACGTCCCATCATATAAAGAGGGGCAACCACCTCCATCGCCCCAACCATTTCCCCCAAATCCCCTCCCTGCCGCATCGTCTTACTCTCCCCCACCGGCTTCATCTCGCTCTGGCCTCCACTGCCTCCACCGCACCGTCTCCCTCTCCCCCACCGCATCCTCTTCCTCACCTTGATCGCCTCCATCTATCCGATGGACAAAGCTCGTGGCGACACCGGCGCAGCAGCCGGAGAAGTGGTGAAGCAGCAGGGCGCGGTGACCGCGGATGTCGGCGGCGTCCACGACGGTGCGGGGAAACTCGCAACCGTTGCGGATGCGGGGAAGGAGGTGGCGGGATCCACCTCAGTGCAGAAGGTGACGGCGGCAAGCGGCACAGTCCATGCCGATGCCCCCCATGCGCAGCCCGGCGAGGAGCAGGAGGTATTTGCACTTGCTTTGCTTTAGGATATTAGATTGTAGAGTTAGTTGCATTGGTTAGATTGTGGATTCATACAGTAGTTCAGATGGTTAGAGTAGTTGGTTTGACAGATGGGCTGGGTTTTTTCGTATGGGTTGGGGGATGGGGGGTTTTTGGACTAGGGTTTGTTGGATAAATGCTAGCTAGATGTTGTGAACTATGATTTTAGGTGCTGCAATGATTGGGATTTTTAGATTTGTTTTTAGATTTGGATAAATTCGTTGCAAAAATGCTAGATGTTGTGAACAGATTGGGTTTTTAATGCTATGACGCTTACTAGATTCGTTTTTAGTGCTCACAGATTGGGGTTCTTAATGATATCATGCTTATTAGACTTGTTTTTTATGCTTATTAGATTCATTGCAAAAATGCTAGATGTTGTGAATAGATTGGGGCTTATTAGATTGATTAAGAAGTTATTTGATTCAAGTTATATTAGCTCTTTGTCCACAATATGTAGTTATATTAGCTTTGTTGTTCAATGTGTGTGCATGACAATGGAAAATGCAAATAGGATCATAGTATATTAGCCCTATGATCAAGTGTGCATATCTAAATTTCAATATGTAGTTATATTAGCTCTGTTGTTCAATGTGTGTGCATGACAATGGAAAATGAAAATAGCATCATAGTATATTAGCCCTATGTATTTACTAGTGATGGATGTAATTGTATATTCAGGAGAATGATGGTTGGGGGAAGAAGAGGAAGATAGACTATACTTTCGACGACCCATACGATCCAGTGTATGGTGACGACGAAGAGTATGAGGTAAGCCTACTTGAAATTTAGATTGTTCATTTAGTTCGTTGACATGGTGTATACCCATGAATCTATAATGTACTTGTTTAAATCATTCGTGTGTGCAGTATGTCTCTGGGGAAGATGTGGATGCGGACCGCGGCAACTTCACCTCCTTCAAAGAGAAGGAAGAGGAGAAGATCAGGGTCAAGGACGTGGGTTACTACTACAAGAGCAGGACCAAAACTTGGCGCTGCCCCTACTACACCACCAAGACAAAGCCAAAGTCCGGCCGCTTCGCTCACCTTCTAGCTCATGCAGAAGATGTGGCCATCCACTACAAGATCATGGGGCAGCATGCCGCCCTAGTGTAGGATCGAAAATATGTCTAGAGGGGGGTCATTAGACTACTTGACCCGATAAAAATCTAGCCTTTTACCAATTTTAATTCTTGGCAGATTTTAGCAACTTAGCACAAGTCAAGCAATCAACCTACACATGCAATTCTAAGAGTATATCGGCGGAAAGTAAATAATTGCATATGAAGGTAAAGGGAGGAGTTTGGAGGGAGCAAACACAAGTGAAGACAACGATGTTTTTTGTCTTGGTTCCGATAGGTGGTGCTATCGTACATCCAAGTTGATGGAGACTTCAACCCACGAAGGGTAACGGCTGCGCGAGTCCACAGAGGGCTCCACCCACGAAGGGTCCACGAAGAAGCAACCTTGTCTATCCCACCATGGCCATCGCCCACGAAGGACTTGCCTCACTAGTGGTAGATCTTCACGAAGTAGGCAATCACCTTGCCCATACAAACTCCTTGGTTCAACTCCACAAACTTGTCGGAGGCTCCCAAGTGACACCTAACCAATCTAGGAGACACCACTCTCCAAAAGGTAATAAACGGTGTGTTGATGATGAACTCCTTGCTCAAATTCTCAAATGATAGTCTCCCCAACACTCAAACAGCTCCTCATAGATTTGGATATGGTGGAAGAAGGATTTGAGTGGAAAGCAACTTGGGAAGGCTAGAGAACAAGATTCATATGGTAGGAATGGAATATCTTGATCTCAACACTTAAGTAGGTGGTTCTTTCTCAGAACATGAATGATGGGAGTGTAGGTATGTTCTGATGGCTCTCTCCACGAGTAAAGAGTGGCTGGAGGGGTATATATAGCCTCCACACAAAATCTAACCGTTACACGTAATTTACTAAACTCGGTGGGACCGATTCAAAGAACTCGGTCAGACCAATTTAGTTCATAATGTGACCATTAGGTATTTCGGTGGGACCGATATGACCAACTCAGTGGGACCGATTTCATTAGGTTTAGGGCATAACGTAATCTCCGTGGGACCGATTACACAAACTCGGTGAGACCGATTTTGGTAATGAGCACACAAAGAGTTGGTCAGGCAAACTCAGTGGGACCGATTCGCTCAATTCAGTGAGACTGAAATATTACGAAGAAGCAACAGAGAGTTTGCATTACAGACTCAGTGGGACCGATTGCACATCTCGGTTAGACCAAACATATTGCAACAGGCAACAGAGAGTTTGCAATCCCATCTCGGTGAGACTGAGATCCCTTTCGGTGAGACCGAAATGATTAGGGTTTCTGGCAGTGGCTATGTCAAATGAACTCGGTGGCGCCGGATAGATATTTTCGGTGGGGCCGAGTTTGACTTTAGGTTTGGGACATATGTGGATGTGAGTGAGTGGTTGAGGGTTTGGAGCATATCACTAAGCATTTTGAGCAAGCAACCCATTAAGCAACACCTCATCCCCTTTTAATAGTATTGGCTTTCCTATGGACTCAATGTGATCTTGGATCACTAGAATGGAAAAATGTAGAGTCCTGAGCTTTGGGCTTGAGCCAATCATTTTGTCCTTAGCATTTTGAGGGGTCCACAATCCTAATCCATGCCATGCCAAACATTGAACTTGCCTGAAATATTATCTTGATATAGCATTAGTTCAATGAGCTATATGTTGTTAGTAATTACCAAAACCACCCGGGGATAGTTGCACTTTCGAGCTCCCCCTTTTTGGTAATTGATGACAACATATAGATCAAAGCTTCAACAAATGATAATAAGATTTAAATATATCGTCGCTTTGAGAAGTATGTGATAGACAAGAGCTGCCCCTAAATTTGTGCATTATTTAAAATTTGCGTTTGAATGCAAATGCACAATCGATTAGGATCATGGGTTACTCTTCCATGTCACATACATCTTGGTGGAGCGCTCAAAATGATATGCACTAAAACATGCACTCATCACCAAGCAAAGTGAATAATCATATGGAAATATAGAGATAGTATCATCCAAGCAAACATTAAGGTACATATGATCAAACACATGATCACACAAGTATTGCACACACGGATAAAGAGTATGAGACAAACACACAATAACATTCAACCAAAATCAAGAGAGACCAAAGAGGCAAAACACTCTCTCTTGAAGCCTATGATCTATACATATTTCTCCCCCTTTGGCAACAAGTTACCAAAAAGTCCAAAAATGCATAGTGTTATGCGTCTCTCAGGCTTGGTCTTCGGGAGGCGGTGTAGAGAGAACTCCAAGGACGAAGGCTTCCGATGAAGTAGCTGGAGCTGGTGGAGTGGCTGCTGGAGGTGGCACTGAGGCTGTGGCTGCTGGAGCAGATGTAGTAGCTCTGGTGTCTAGAACTGGCACTGCAGCAAATCTCTGACCTCGAGGCACTCGCTGAAATGCATCTGTGGTAGCCTATCCTCCTCTCTCCTCTGCTTCCTCCTCAAGCTTCTCAACTTCAGATAGGATCTCAGTTACTTTCAGATCAAGATCATAGAACTTAGTCTCGATGATCCTCTCCAGCCTCTCCTGATTCTGAGTCAGGGTGGCCAAGCCCTTCTCAATTCTCATGGTAGCTTGAATCAGATATGCCATTTGATCTTGCTTGGATTTGAGAGTCATTTGAGATGCTTCTTCTGCACTTGGCATCTTGGCAGCTTTTTCTGCTTTGGCCTTCTCTCTCCTTTCATGAGCTTGCACGGAAGATGGTTCAATCTCATCCATGACAACTGTGTTGTCCTCAAAGTCAGGCACCAAGGGTAGATATTCCTTGTCCAACAAGTAAGTGTATGTGCCCATTTTAGAGTTGATAAGCATATGGATGTGTGGAGCATACCCACATGATCTCTTCTGACCTGCAGCAGTCCTCTTGATTGTCTCTACAATCAGGCTCATAACTTTGAATTTATGTGGCACATCAAAAATATGCAGCACGTTGATAGAATGGCCTCTGATCATCTTTGCATCTCCAGATTTTGGCAGCAGTGTATGACTCAAGATTGTGTTGATGGTGGCTAGACCAGCCTGCAAATGATGCATAGATCCAAACTTGTGTGTTTCCAGATCATCATCAAGGATCACCTTGTACATATTTGACATGGAGTTGTGGTCTTGCTTCTTCTTGGCATAGACATCTAGATCATCCTCATGCTCTTCAGGGGCATTGATTAGCTTGGCCCACGCAACAATAGTTGATTGGTACCTTGTACCTTCAGACATCCATACAATCCTACCATCAGGATATAAGTGAGCTGTGGAGTAGAATTGCATGATGAGTTCATCATTCCACTTAGTCAACTTTTGAGCAAAAAACTTGTCAACTCCACATGCTTTGAAGCTCTCATGCACATTGGGGAAATAATCTGCATTATCATCAATGAAATCTCAGTCCACTCTTCTCATATCACAAACAATGGGCATCTTATCAAGCAGGACTGTCTCATAGAAATCTTGTTGTTCCTTTGTGCGAAACATGTAGTCCACAGCAGTCCTTCTCCTTATGGAATATGGATCAGACTTTCTCCACAACCTGAGACATGCATCCTTTCTCGGATTCATATCCTCAGCAATTAAATGAGCATCATTGTGATCAGGGATCTTGGGCTTCAGCTTTCTGAGCACTTGAGCCTCAGCTTCTTCATCAACTTCAGGCACTGGGGCCTTGTTCTTTTTCTGAAGCTGGAATGTTCCTTGTGCTTTTCTTGGCTGCAGACTTGGTGGCTTGAGTAGTTTTGGGGGCAGTCTTGGGCTTAGAAAGAGCAGCCCCAGACTTAATAGCATCTCCCATAAGCTTTTGAGCTTTGGGTGCTGGTGCATCAACCTCTTCCTCTTCTGCTTCAGCTTCATCGTCATCCCTCATGGATGGCTTGCCAATCACCCTAGCTGTTGTCTTCCTAGGTCTCTTCTTTGTACCTCCGGGCTCATCATCCCTGGATTCAAGTATGAACACCATAGTCTCTTGAGTAGAGGCTATGGTCTTAGACATGGGAATCCTCTTGGTAGGGGTTTTCCTTTTCTGCCCTGGCTTAGATGCCTCAGTTGTGCCATACTCTTTCCTGAGCACTTTCTTCTTGGAAGTGGCCTCATCTGCCACAAAGTCCTCATCCTCAGTATCTTAAGTTTTCTTCTTCCGTGCCTTGGTAGCAGCTTTTGGGAGATCACTAGGTGTGCTCCTGCTACCCTCATCAAAGCTGCTAGAGGGACTAGTGCCCTCACTCAGGTGTACCTGCTCCTCAGACACATTCTAGCTGTCACTTTGATCTGACATCTTGGCACTGAAAGTAGACCCTGTGAATAGATGTAGATGAGGTAGAGTGGATGAGCATCACAAAGCACAGAATTTTTGCAAAACAGATGATAAGAAAAACTTAGTTTTAGTTCTCTACAGAAAGCATTTCGGAGCTACCGATTTGTTAAAATCGGTGACACCGGAGCAATTTTGGAGCCTGAACTGGTAAACTTGGTCAGACCGAGTCCCAGTTCGGTGGCACCGATATTGCTAGGGTTTCACTGAGAGTTGAACTCGGTCACACCGATTTGCAACTTTCGGTCAGACCGAAAATCACTTGTGCAGTGGCCTAAGCCAAATCGATGGGACCGATTTCTACAACTCGGTCGGACCGAGATGAGTTCGGCGGAGACCTAACCCTAAATTCTTCGAATCAAAACTATTTTCTACAGAGTTTTGCTGGATAGGAAGATCTCATACATGGAAGAGAACATGGCAGTGCAATGTGCTACGATTCGGAGTTAAGGAATAGCACAAAGAATCAAGTCCATACCCTAACTCAGCGGTGGACTTGCTACGACGGCAACGGCGGTGAAGATTTCCGTTGATGGCGGCGGAGTCCAACGGCGGGAGGTCGCTGGCGGCGAGAAGACGATCCGGAGACCCGAAGAGGCAGAGCAGGTCACGCGCGAGCTGAGGGATTTGGAAAGTTTTCCAAAATTTGGCCCGTGAGTATATATAACCTCACACTATTGGTGTGACCGAGTGGAACAACTCGATGGCACCGAGATGCAAAACTGCTAATAGTTGGTGCAACTCGGTGGTACCAAAATGTTCAAATTGGTTGCACTGAGATTGAAAACCTAGATCAACTTAGTGAACTCGGTGTGGCCGAAGTGGATGAGTCGGTCATACCGAAATGCACAAAGTGGTTTCGGATGTTTAAGCCTATGACGAATCGGGGATTCTGAGTGCTCATCACACAGAGTAGTTCGAATCTGACTTGATCAAGCTTTGTGATGTAGCATGAATATAATTTGAGACAAGAAAAGCATAGATAGCTAGAGGGGGTTCCTAGGCATTCTCTTCCATCCATTTGGCAAAAGAAAAGAGCGAAGCAATCAAAGCAACAAATGGATGTCCTCGAATGAGAAAAATATGCATTCAACATGCTCACACAATAAGATAGCAAATGAAACATGTGGCAAAGCATGCACAACCATTCTAGCATCTATCAAGCAATTGGCGATGACTAGGTCATCTATATATGAGTATATTGACTTAGGAGTCAAATGAGAATATTTGATCATAGGTCATACTCAATGTTTAAGCGCAAGTGGGGTTACCGCTTTTACATAAAGCATTGTTGTGTTCACATCATTAGAGTTGCTTTAGCTTAATTGTTAGAGTAAAGCTCCCCCTAGATGTGATATCCCCCCTAAGAGGGATGAACTAACCTTGGGTTTTGTCGATGATGACTTCATGCAGGTGTTGAAGATGTAGATGCTCAATGTTGATGTAGATCATTTGGAGCAAACCATTGGAGTGAGTTGCACTTTCAATACCTACACGGGTTAGTCCCACAAGGAACAAACAAGGATATCCATAGACATAGAGTGAATTGCACACATGATGATGTCCATGAAAGCAGTAGGTTACCTTGTCCCTTGTCTTACCAACAAGAGGGTTTGTGACTCCTAGAACTAGTGCAAGATGTGAAAGTTGTTTGCACTTGTCCTTTGCCAAAATGATATGAGTGAAGTGTGTTGGCGAAGTCACCCTCAAGAACTTTCTAGTTCTTCTTCTTCGTGATCCACATCATCTTGATGGCGATCCTTGGAGTTGTAGTCGTACTTGATGAAGTAGAACTTGATGTAGTCTTGGGGACCCACTTGACCAAGACCTTAGGAGCTTCTTCAAATGCATCAATCTCTTCGTGAAGCTTATCCTTGCCCTTTAGCTTGTGGTCTTGTGGTGGAAGATCATCTTGTGCTTGTGTCCCTTGAAAAGAAGTAGGATCATACTTCTCTTGTTGAGGAACAAACTTTGTCTTGGGGTATTGATCTTCCTCCCACTCAACTCCATTGGCATTGAACTTTCGTTCAAAACCAACACCTTGATTCTTCCAGTGTCTTCCTTGCTTGCCTACAATCTCCTCAAATTGCTTACTCCCGACAAGACTCTTGTAAACACCTTTCTCTATAATTCCCTTCAATAAGCTATTTTCTTGCTCAAGTGTAACTTGGCTAAGAGAGTCATTAGTGGAATCAAGAGAACTACTAGAAGTAACATCATTGGATTTAGCATGATTGTTATTACTACTAGAGGAAGAATCTTTCTTGTTCTTGTTGCTAGATTTTACTTGTGGCATGTAGGTAGACAAGAGTAAATGCTTGGCAATGTAAGAAGAACTTTTCTTGCAAAGATCATCATTGATTGCTTTTAAGAACTCATGCTCTTGCTCAACGTTGAGATTTTCAAAGCGTAACTTCTCATGAGTCTTTAAAATTTCTCGATGATCTTCCAAGGTAGTTTCATGAGCTAACTTAAGAGTGTTTAGTTCTTTAGTTAGACGCTCAATCTTCTCGTTATCATTGTCATTCGTTTTATCTTGATTAGCATGATTAGTAGCAATTTCATCATAGTTTCATCAAAAGTTTCATCACTATTGCTACCAACAAGTAAGTCATCATCTCCTAGCAAGTCATCTTCATCACAATTGAAATCAAGATACTCGGGGTGTGATACCTTAGGGCCTTTAGCCATGAAGCATCTTCCAATTCCTTCATTTGGTGAGTCAAATATTTCATAGGAGTTGGTTGACACAAGAGCAATTCCGGCAACACCTTCATCTTGAGTACCTTCGGAGTCGAAGTAGTAGCTTCTCTCGGAGTGATTATCGGAGTCGGAACCGTATGCCCATTCACCAACATGAGCTTGGTGTCTTCGTCTTGTATAGCTCCTTGATGATTTGTCCTTCCTTCCGAATCTTTGCTTCTCCGAGAAGGTCTTCGTTCATAACGATCATCTCTACTCCTTCTCTCTCTTGGTGGTGAGTCTTCTCTTGTACTTCTCCTTTTAGGTGAGTCTTCTCTTCTCTTGTGGGGAGCCGTACACTCATTGGAGTAGTGTCCGGTCTTCCACAATTGTAGCAATTCCGATCACGACTTGAAGATCTCTTGTCATTGTAGGACCTTGACTTGGAACTTTGCTTCGACTCTTGTAGAACTTGTTGAAGTTCTTCACCATTAAGCCCAGTTCTTCATTGAAGTCTTGTTTCTCACTTGATGATGTAGGAGCGTCACATGAAGCTTTGTAAGCACCACTAGACTTTTTCTGAAGCTCTTCTTTATCTTTGAGTGACATCTCATGAGCAACAATTCTTCCGATGACTTCTGTTGGCTTGAGATCTTTGTAATTTGGCATCATTTGGATAATTGTACACATGGTATCGTATTTTCCATCCAAGGCTCTTAGGATCTTCTTAATGATGAATCTTTCGGTCATCTCTTCACTTCCTAAGCCGGCAATCTCATTTGTGATGAGAGCAAGCCTAGAGTACATTTCAGCGACACCTTCACCATCCTTCATCTTGAACTTGTCAAGTTGATTTTGGAGCACATCCAACTTGGATTCCTTGATGGAGTCGGTACCTTCGTGCATATCAATCAAAGTATCCCAAATTTCCTTTGCATTCTCAAGATGGCTGATTTCGTTGAATTCTTCAGGGCACAATCCGCTGAAGAGGATATCGCAAGCTTGAGCATTGTATTGCAACATATTCAACTCTTCCGCGGTAGCTTCACGGTTCAGTTCCTTCCCATCGAAGAATTCACATCGCAAATCAACACACACAATAGCCCAAACGCCGGGGTTATGTCCAAGAATATGCATTTTCATCTTATGCTTCCAACTAGCAAAATTAGTACCATCAAAATAAGGACCTCTATGGTGGTAACTTCCCTCGCTGGACGCCATACTCTCCTAGGTTGTGAAACTAAGGCTATGATCACCAATGCTATGGAAATTACGGCAAATTGAGACCAACGCTCTGATACCACTTGTAGGATCGAAAGTATGTCTAGAGGGGGGTGATTAGACTACTTGACCCAAGGAAAATCTAGCCTTTTCCCAATTTTAATTCTTGACAGATTTTAGCAACTTAGCACAAGTCAAGCAATCAACCTACACATGCAATTCTAAGAGTATAGCAGCGGAAAGTAAAGAATTGCATATGAAGGTAAAGGGAGGAGTTTGGAGGGAGCAAACCTAAGTGAAGACAACGATGTTTTTTGTCTTGGTTCCGATAGGTGGTGCCATCGTACATCCAAGTTGATGGAGACTTTAACCCATGAAGGGTAACGGCTGCGCGAGTCCACGGAGGGCTCCACCCACGAAGGGTCCATGAAGAAGCAACCTTGTCTATCCCACCATGGCCATCGCCCACGAAGGACTTGCCTCACTAGCGGTAGATCTTAACGAAGTAGGTGATCTCCTTGCCCTTACAAACTCCTTGGTTCGACTCCACAATCTTGTCGGAGGCTCCCAAGTGACACATAACCAATCTAGGAGACACTACTCTCCAAAAGGTAATAAACGGTGTGTTGATGATGAACTCCTTGCTCAAATGCTTCAAATTATAGTCTCCCCAACTCTCAAACAGCTCCTCACAGATTTGGATATGGTGGAAGAAGTATTTGAGTGGAAAGCAACTTGGGAAGGCTAGAGAACAAGATTCATATGGTAGGAATGGAATATCTTGATCTAAACACTTGAGTAGGTGGTTCTTTCTTAGAACATAAATGATGGGAGTGTAGGTATGTTATGGCTCTCTCCACGAGTGAAGAGTGGGTGGATGGGTATATATAGCCTCCACGCAAAATCTAACCATTACACACAATTCACTAAACTCGGTGGGACCGATTCAAAGAACTCGGTCAGACCGATTTAGTTCATAATGTGACCGTTAGGTATTTCGGTGGGACCGATATGATCAACTTGGTGGGACCAATTTCATTAGGGTTAGGGCATAACGTAATCTCGGTGGGAACGATTACACAAACTCGGTGAGACTGATTTTGATAATGAGCACATAGAGAGTTGGTCAGGCAAACTCGATGGGACCAATTCGCTCATTTCGGTGAGACCGAAATGTTACGAAGAAACAACAGAGAGTTTGCATTACAGACTCAGTGAGACCGATTGCACATCTTGGTTAGACCGAAAATATTGCAACAGGCAATAGAGTGTTTGCAATCCCATCTCGGTGAGACCGAGATCCCTTTCGGTGAGACCGAAATGATTAGGGTTTCTGGCAGTGGCTATGTCAAATGAACTCGGTGGCGCCGGATAGATATTTTCGGTGGGGCCGAGTTTGACTTTTGGTTTGGGACATATGTGGATGTGAGAGAGTGGTTGAGGGTTTGGAGCATATCACTAAGCATTTTGAGCAAGCAACCCATTAAGAAACACCTCATCCCCTTTTCATAGTATTGGCTTTCCTATGGACTTAATGTGATCTTGGATCACTAGAATGGAAAAATGTAGAGTCTTGAGCTTTGGGCTTGAGCCAATCCTTTTGTCCTTAGCAGGGGTCCACAATCCTAATCCATGCCATGCCAAACATTGAACTTTCCTGAAATATTATCTTGATATAGCATTAGTTCAATGAGCTATATGTTGTTAGTAATTACCAAAACCACCCGGGGATAGTTGCACTTTCACCTAGCCAAAGTCATGTCTCCCATTCCCTGATGTTATGTTATGATGTGTTTTAAGTACTTTAGGTTGTGCTGAACTATGTTGGTGAACTATGTTTGCGGGGCCCCAGATGTAGGTTAACTTTTGGTGGTTTGATTTTATATCCATGTGGCTATCTATGTTGGGTGTTTTTGTGTTTTAAAATTTATCTGCTATGATTTGTTTCAGTGTTTTGAAAGTTCAGGTGCTGCAATGATCACACATATGCTGCAAATATGCTGCAATCCATCATTTTATCAAGGGTTCCCTTTTATCAAATATTCCAATAACAGAGCAAAAAACAACATTTTAATGAAGATGTATTATCAACTATTTATGTTTGTGTAGGAGATCATGTGTGCAAAATTTTAGGTGATTTAGAGGAGGTCAAAGAAATTTGAATTTGAGAAATGTGCTCCAAATAAGCTCCCAGGCTAGGGTAAACAACCCATTTGTAATCAAGTTTTTTTGGACCTACTCTAAATGAGCCAAATGTTTTTTATTAACACCTATTCAATATATATAGTGTAGATTCGAAGTCTCACTATTTTTTTAATTAATCTTCATATTTTTACATTTTCTTTTGCAAAACATGCTTTAACATAAAAACTATTAAAAACACGTTTAAAATATGAAAATGGAAAACTAACTTCAGATCCTTCTTATTCACTTTAAAACAAAGGTTTAGTGATTTTTTTTTATTTTTTTAATTTTTCAAAAACAGAAGGTAACACCACCTCCTCTCCTTGAGATCTATGAAATCATGTAGGTGATAGCTCATATGTGTGAAGGTTTTCTCATGAAAATGACCATAGACCAAGTTTAATATTTTTGGTTGGTAACATGTCACATAAGACAACACTGTGCGGCAGATTTTTTTTTAATTAATGGTGCTCATTTGACCTCGATCGTGCCAGCTAGGTTTTTTCATGAAAATGACCATAGACCAAGTTTAGTATTTTTCCTCGTTAGTGTGTCTTATAAAACGACGAACGACGAAGGTTTCATATTTTTCGATTTTTTTAAATTAGTTATGCTCAGTCAAAGCCTTCAAAAACCCGTTGACCAGCTCAAAACCCCTCCAAACCCTGCGGGGTTTCGCCTAACCCTAGCTCCCAACGTCAGACATCCGATCATACCCTCGCGCTAAGCGATAGCCCTCAGATCTGGCCTTCTAGAAGGAACTAGGTGGGCTGGCTGTGTGCAGGCTCCACGTCGTTGGATCACAAGGACGGCTCCGCATCGTTGGATCGTGGGGCGATCCGCGAGAGGCGATCCTATTCGTTGTGCTCGGCTGCTCGCCCACCACTCACTCCGTGAAAAAAACATTGTTATTGGGCCCAAAAGGAAACCAAGCTCTGGTTGGGCCGTCGAATTGCGTCGTTTTTTTGCATCGTTTGCTTTGTATTTTTGTGAACGCGCTGGCTCTCTATTTCTGCATCGTTTGCTCTATTTTTTGTGAACGTGCTGGCTCCGTATTTTTGCATCGTTTGAAATCAATTTACATTGCGTAGAAAATGACCAATTTTTAAGGGACAAATTTATTTTTATCATGCAAAATGGCCACAAACTATTCAAAATTTGTCTCTTTCCTATAATATATATGACCACGGATTCCCACCTGTGCAATTAGCTTCTTTTACTTCTTGTTTTTCAAACCACCGTTTCCCACGCGTGTACACTCCCGATGTTGCGGTGGGTTTGAAAACGGGTTACTTCACATTTGACCCTGTTATTGCCACGGCCAAATAACATGTAGCACTACGGCTATTTAAGTCACCCTCTGCCTCTGCCATCCCTCATCCATCTCCCATCCTCTCTGCCATCTGCCCTTCTTGCTCTACGACCACTTCTCCTTCTTCTAGTACATCCTCAGCCATGCAGTACACGGACCAACCTACCACTTCCCACCGACCATGCCGGAGAGGCTCTACCCTCCTGGCGTGTACGTTGAGCGCACACTACGTGTGTGGGAAATATCAAGGTGGAGGACCGCAAGGAACTTCACCGAGTTCTTCCTCGTGTCCGGCTACCACCACCTCCCGCGGGGATCTCCAAGGATGTTCCGTGTCAAGGAGGTCATCCAAAACAGGGTGGTGGTTTCTCTCCTTGCCCACTTCACCAACATATTCAACGCCTTCTACCTCCTCGCCCAGGTGTTTTGGTGTGGCTGTGAGTTCATCGCTTTCACCACCCACAACATGTTCACGGAGTACACCAACATCTTCCCCACCGCGTCCCGCATGCACACTCTTCCGTACCCCATCAACAACGCCCCGGAGGAGCAGTGAAGGGCACCCGGAGAAGGAGCGAGGTGGAGAAGGCGGCGTCTAGGGTTCTAAACCCTCTATCTATTTATCTGTTTATTGAGTCTATATTATGTTAAGTTGGAATCCCATTGAACTATGCGAGAGATGCTATGGGCTTGTTGGCCCTTTTATCAAGTTCTATTATTAAGTTTTCTATCTATTCTGTTATGATGTTCCTCCTAGTTTCAACAATGTGATCGTGCTATGGGCTTGATGGCCCTATCTACATGTATGTTGATTGTTTTCTTAGAGAGCTCGCTTTGTTAGTAACCACCTAGTGCATGCAGCCTCAATGAACCCTTCTTTTCTTACACAAGCCACAAATATGTAGCCACCTAGCTAGTGCATGCAGCCATAACATATTTGTTCAATTTAGTTGTCGTAGCAAAACGGGTTCTAAATCGAGGAGACAAGTGTGCGAGAAGAGAGGAACCAGCGGCAGCGACCATCGTTGCATCAGCGGCGGCTGGCATGCACGAAAGCGGCTCTGTCAGTGCATCAGGGCGGCACGCATCAGCGCATGCAGGCTTGGTCGGCGCATGCAGGCTCGGTCGGCGCATCGACGCATGCAGGTAGGCTTGTTGGGTCCATGCATCGCAGGCTTCTGTCGTGGCGGTGCGCACAGGCATTTAATGCAAGGGACGGGCACGGCCCAACGGTCGAACAACTACACCCCTAACGCGGCCCCACTCGTCAGAGTTAACGGTCAAAGCACTGACCCGACGGTGACGTCCGTTATGACCTCTTCTGAGGGTTTCGGGCAAGGGAGTGGGGAAAACTGAGCAAAAGTTAAGAGCGTGGGGATGGATGAGTAGAACTAAAGAACCAGGGGTACAAATAAAAAAACCTTTATTTAATGTTTATCACAAGACAAGTCTAGTGTTTTTTTATTTCTGAAAATGGATAGCCCAGTTTTTTGTGTTCTTTTGCAGAATACCCAACCGAGGCCTACTTTCTTTTCTTAGCCCTGCTGGGGTGCAAATCTTTCAAGGAAAGGAGAGTTTCATTCGTCTTGCCCAGAAAATGTCTATCAATAATGAGAAATGGGTTGTACATTTTTTAAACACAGCAAACCAGCAATTAGTTTCAAATTTCTTTTTTGCATTTCGAGATCTTAAATTTCATTGATTTTTATGCATGGACAATTATTTGGATTTTATATTGATATAAATTTATTTTTCAAATTAGTTTGAATGTGACTCAAAATTTCGAGATAAAAAATAGTTCGGACCGCACTGAAATATGTGAAATTTCGTAGAAAATTTTAACCGTGGACACAATATGGGTTGTAATGCTAACAAAAAGAATATGGGCTCTAAAAAAATCCTTAAGAATTAGCAAATGGGCTGTAAATTATTAGAAATAATGGCAGATGGGATGTATACTGTTTTCCATATATTTGAGAGTGACTTGTGCGCATATTATAGGTTGACGCGTACGCTTTCCTAAAAAAAGGTTGACGTGTATGCAAGGTTGTGCCAACTTAGTCAACACACGAGACCAGTGACTGTTTGATGTCCATCCAACGGCCATCACACTTCTTCAATCTCGGATCTTCCTGCTCCAGCCTCCCAAGCCAGTGCCGGCGGGACTGCTTGCTCCCTCCTCCCGTGGCTGGCTTGGTGTCGTGCACACCTCATCGGCCGACCCTACTGCCACCGCCGGACAGGCCATCCCTCTACCTACCCGCACCTCCTGTTATTTTCTGGCGACGCTAGCCTCAACCTGCAGCCCAACCAGTCACATCCCTCATACTCCCCTCAGCGTGGGCATCCACTACTGTGGCTTCGCCGGCTCCGAGTCGTTCCCTTCTTGGGCCTCGCTATCGTCCACTGCGATGATGCTCCCGGTGCAGTGTGGTCAACGTGGTCAACAAACGAAAGCCAATAGAAGAGGGACCCACATGGCCCATGTCCGCATGCAAGAAAGTGCCACCTTATTACGCAAAAAAGATGAATCCCCCTGACATCTGGGACCCACAAGCTATATCTTCGCACGCAAGAAAGTGCCTCCTTTTTAAGCAAAAAATAATGGTTGCTCCCCTTGACAACTGGGCCCCATCATATTTGGAGACTGACTTCTGGCCCTACTCAGTTGACGTGTATGCATGGCTTTGTCAACTTAGTCAACAAAACAATTCTATCAGCAGTGACCGTTGGATGTTAATCCAATGATTGTTCTGCTTCTTCAACCTATGATTTTCTTAATGCAGCCGCCCAAACCAGCGCCGACGAGACCACGTGCTCCTGCCTCCTATGGCCAGTTGTGCTGCCGCCCAGGCCACACCGCCCCCTCCTACTTCAACAGTTGGCCAGGCAATCCCTCTAATCACCCACACCCCCTACTATTCTGTGGTGATGACTGCCTTACACTGCAGTCAAATCAGTCAACCCTCATACCCCCCCCCCCTCCGCGTGGGCATCCACTGTCGCGTCTTACCCGGCTCCGTGTCGTTCCCTTCCTAGGAATCGCCGTCGTCCACCGCCTAGGTGCTCTCGGTGCAGCGTTGTCAACATGGTCAACGAGTGACAGCCATTGAAAGACGACTGTATGCGGTGACTCTGACAGCTGGACCCACTAGCTACATCTTCGGACGCAAGGAAGTGCCTCCATATTACGTGCAAAAAATGATTCCTTCCGCTAACAGCTAGGACCCACCAGCTATATCTTCGCACGCAAAGAAGTGCCTCCTTATCCTCTGAAATGATCGATATGGTTGACTAGAGGGGGGTGAATAGGCAACTAACAACTTTTAGCTTTTCTTTACCAAATTAAACTTTGCATCAAAATAGGTTGTCTAGATATGCAACTCGGTGGGCAACCTATAAGATGCAACAACAACAAGCACACAAGCAAGCAAAGGGTACAACACAATATAAGCTTGCACAAGTAAAGGTAAGAGATGACCACGAGTGGAACCGGTGGTGATGAGGATGTGTTACCGAAGATCCTTCCCTTTGAGAGGAAGTACATCTTCGTTAGAGCGGTGTGGAGGCACAATGCTCCCAAAGATGCCACTAAGGCCACTGTATTCTCCTCACGCCCTCACACAATGCGAGATGTTGTGATTCCACTATTGGTGCCCTTGAAGGCGGCGATCAAACCTTTACAAACAAGGTTGGGGCTATCTCCACAACTGAATTGGAGGCTCCCAATGACACCAAGAAGCTTCACCGCAATGGAATATGGCTTCGAGGTGACCTCAACCGTCTAGGGTGCTCAAACACCCAAGAGTAACATGATCCGCAACGGATTAGTGGGGGGAATCAAATTTCTCTTGGTGGAAGTGTAGATCGGGGCCTTCTCAACCAATCCCTAGAAAATCAACAAGTTTGATTGGCTAGGGAGAGAGATCGGGCGAAAATGGAGCTTTGAGCAACTATGGACCTTGGGGTAGGAAGAGGTGGTGAACTTGGGGAAGAAGACCCCCTTATATAGTGTGAGGAAAGATCCAACCGTTACCCACTTACTCGGCCCGTGACATGCGGTACTACCGCACATACCCACGGTACTACCGCACAGGCAAGCGGTACTATAGCTAGGAAGTGCGGCACTACCGCTCGCGCGGCAGGGGCCAGACGAGGCCCTACTGCGTATAGCAACGAGCAGTAGAACCGCCGGAGTGGTACTACCGCGCGCTCTTGCGGTACTACCACAAGGCAGGGCTCAATCTGGACTGGGAAGGCACGGACTAATAAAATTACATCCGTGGCTACTTCCGCTGAGTTTAGATCAGTGCGAAAATCTGGCACGGTACTACCGCTCACAGGGAGCGGTACTACCGCGTAGGGTGCGGAAGTGAAAAATTACTTATGTCCCTACTTCAGTGCATGCCACCGTTCTGGGCTAGAGGCCAAGGTACTACCGCGTGCTAGGAGCGGCACTACCGCTGCCATGGGTGGTACTACCATGGGCCACTGCGGTACTACTGCTCCCTTGAGCAGTACTACTGCATGCCACAAAACAGTAGCACTTGGAAGCCTTCATCTTCGGAACGACAAGGGAAACGACCGGTGCTCCAATGAAGCGAAAGAAGGGTGGTGCAAAGGAACAGATGTGTACGTGTTGATTCCACCCTAACCTTTCTGAAGCAGACCCCCTCTTAATAGTACGGCTTTCCTATGACTCAAATCCACCAAAAAGAAACATAGAGAAATGCCGTATTCGATAGGCTCCGAGGGGCACCGAACTGTCTTGTGCCTAGACATGAGATATCTGAAATGCTCAATGCACATGATTAGTCTGCAAATGCATTGTCATCAATCACCAAAACTACTTAGGGAGAAATATGCCCTTACAATATCCCCCTTTTTGGTGGATTGGTGACAATACGGGATTTGCACGTAGGGATAAAAATGAACATAAGCAAACCCAACATTTATAAAATATAGACAGGCTCCCCCTAGATGTGTGCACTCTTAGATAAGTGCTTTGGACTGCACGGCACACATACTAGGATCAACACTCCCCCTATATTTAATAAACAAGGCAACCCTTGCAACGAAATGAAGGACACTAAGCATGGAGGCAAGGTAAAGTAATGAGCATGAAGTAAAGAGCACAAGATAGTATAAGCTCACAATCTACTAATCATACTAGACAATAAGATAAGACAATGAGATAAGCTAGAGTGCATATGTCTCACACCATATGATAGTCTCCTGGTATCACACGAACACAACACAAACCAACAAACCAAAGCAACGAGAGTTCACGAAAGAAAGCGACAAAAGACTCGACACAAGACTTGCAAATCCTACACTCTCTTCCCTTTGGTATCGAGACACCAAAAAGGCAAAGAGGACACCTACAACATAGGTGGTAGCTCCCTCTGCAGTGATCACCCAACAATCTCCTCATTGGTCTCGGCAGTTGAAATAGACTCCTCCTCTGACTCAGTCCACCGATAGTCCTGTTTCACCATCCAGTCAGCCTCAGGAGTTATGTTCTTCTGTGACCCGCTCGACACGTGCTCGCCGAACGTCCTCAAGATCCTCTTGTTGCGTTGGTGGCTCTCCTTATGAGCAACATGGGTTTGGTACTGCCCCTTGGCCTGCATGTAGAACAAAGCCTTCATCTTGGCCTTCAGCCTCTTAACCCAAGAGGGATCAATAGAGGGAGGAGTGTATACCGCAGAACTGTCCTCAGCCTCGTCCTCCTCAAAGTCGTCCTCATCAACCTCCATCCTAGCAGCCTCAGCCTCAGCCCGGGTAGTTGTATTAGCCCACTTGTTCTTCTGACGCGGCTTGATAGGCTCATGGCGAACCCAGTTTGGGGCAAGAAACTCTTCTCCCGGAAATAGCTTCTCCCAAGTCTTCGAGATCAAGAGGTGCAGGTACGGTCCATAGATGGGAACTTTGCGATTGAAGACCGCAAACTGGAGCTCAACCCACATGATATGAGAGACATCAAGTGGTCCAGGAACTTGACGATGCGCCTCCTCACAAAGAAGCATCATATCCACGAGATAAGCATGCACCTTGTCATTGTCCCCAATGCGCGGAAAGAGAGTGTTGCGGAAGATCTGGTGCATGACGTCAAGGAAAGGGTTGAGCACCCAAGTTGACTTGTCATTGGCTAACTTCTTCTCCACAAGGTACGGTTGAGGCTTGTTCTTGTTGGCAGACTTTGGGTTGCCATGAGGGCGGACACAAATTGGCACATTAAGCCCCTCATCACGAACGTGCAGCATCTCCATGAATTCCTTCCACTTAGCAGACAACCTCTTCCCATTGGTCATCCAAGTCGTAGTTCCCTCGTCATCCATGTGGAAGTAGACGGAAGCAAAGAACTGAGCCACGATCTCTGGGTCAAAGTCCATGTGGAACGTGATAAACTCTACAATGCTAAACTGCTCCACCAAATCCAATGGTTCACCAAAGTATGCTCGGTCCTTCTTCCGATGACTCATATCAATCCACTGAACGGGAACATAGATGTTCTGCTTGGACTTGATCACATCAAGGTAGATGAGATTTTGCTGCTTGGTCTAGAACAACTCATTTCCTCTGACATTCTCACGAGGCTTCACATAGGGGTTGATCCTCCTTCGAGGGATAAACTCGGCTAGAGGCATCGCATCCTTGCCGACATTTGGCTCCTTGAACGTGCCAGCTGTGGTCTTGACGTGGCATTGTGGGGCATTGGACCACTCAGGAACTTCTTGGTTGTGAAGCCGCTTGGACCTCGTATTGCGAGCGGGATTTGAGCGACGATGATCGGAACCGGAGCCACCACCTATGAGACAAAATGCAACAAACATGAGAAGAACAAGAAGAATCATTGCAAAGACCAAGGCATAAGACAAAACAACATAGAAGTGAGATTGGGATTATCGGTCATACGATAGTACCGGACTAGGTTGCGGAAGTAAAAGTTTACAGCCGCTCTAGCCACGGTAGTACTGTGCCGGGGTGGCACGGTAGTACCGCATCTAGAGCGGAAATAAAATTTTACTTCCATGCCCCGGGTGGTAGTACCGCTCCAGCGGAGCGGTAGTACCGCACAGGGCGGTTCTCGGGCGAGCGAGCGGTAGTACCACTCCAGGAGGAGCGGTAGTACCGCACGGATTCAAATCGTGCAAGAACAACATCTACGGATCTAGAAACATCCGCAAAAGTAGATCGGTACTGTCGGTGATCAAAACTACACTGTTGCATCACACCAAATAGTATTTCTACTACACTAGTACTCTCCTACAATCTCCTCTTTAAAAGATTTGGCTAAAAATCACACGAACTACACATGCATCACCCCAAAGCCTAGAAGCACAAACACGGAGCAAAAAGAGAGGTACTAGGGGAGATACCGGGGTCCATGGCAAGAGAGCAAGGTGGGGAACGATCCCACTGGATGGAATGCAAGGAGAGCGGCCAGAGACGAAGATCCAGCGAGGTCCTCCGGCGCCGTTCTTGGGCAGGAGAGAGACGAGGTGGGGAAAAGAAATGAATGGGTATGGGGGAGTTGGAACTCCCCCTGCCCACTCTTAACCCCCACGCGCTCGCGACATCGCGGTAGTACCGCGGGTCATCGCGGTAGTACCGCCCGGGCGGAAGTACCGCACACAAAGCAATAGTACCGCTCTTCCAGTGGCAGTAAAAAATTACTGCCGCGATGGAAGCGGTAGTACCGTGCCTAGGATGCAATTGTCCACGCACAAGGCAACCCATCTCCTGCGGTAGTACCGTGGCTTGCCGCGGTAGTACTGTAAACCCAAGAAAGTGCAAGTTTCGACAAAAACAGGAAAAACACGGCCTTTGCAATGCAACCTTCAAGCAACCGGACACACAAAAGAGCACACACATGAGTCAAATCAAACACAAACGCAGCTCAAAGGGAAGGCAAAAGACAACAAGGACCAAACACGAAACACAACCTCTCCAAAGAGAGGGCAGTGGACGGAGCCACCTATGTTTGAGTCAATTGGTATGGCACCGCGAAGAATTATCCTTGGGCCCATGACCAAAACTCGTCTTTGAAGCACAAGTGCCATCAAAAATGGCTAATGTGAAAGAGTTGATCAATTTATGCATAGTGGGGGAGGGAGAGCTCATTGAGA
This sequence comes from Secale cereale, assembly GCA_902687465.1. Taxonomy (NCBI): domain Eukaryota; kingdom Viridiplantae; phylum Streptophyta; class Magnoliopsida; order Poales; family Poaceae; genus Secale; species Secale cereale. Next base: position 154,185,205 of record LR738715.1, on the reverse strand, counting down.
GAACAACACTCCCCCTATGTTCATGCCTACACCTAAACAAGACAACATGATGAGTGAGGTGGGTTGTGCAAGGTTTCAAGCCACATTGCTCAAATCGATGATATTTAGCTCATGCCTTAACTCACGAAATCTTGCTTCATACAAAGGCTTAGTGAAGATATCTGCAAGGTTGTCATGAGTGTTGACATAATGAAGATCAATCTCCCCTCGCCTAATGTGCTCCCGGATGAAGTGATACCGAATCTCAATATCTTTCGTCTTGAAGTGTTGCACCAGGTTGAGAGAAATCTTGATGGCACTTTCATTGTCACACCAAAGAGGCACTTTGTCACAAATGACACTATAATCCTTTAAAGTTTGCCTCATCCATAAAAGTTGAGCACAACAACTGCCGACGGCCACATACTCGGCTTCGGGGGATGAGAGAGATACACAACTTTGCTTCTTGGAAGACCAAGTCACCAAAGAGCAACCGAGGAATTGGCACCCTCCGGAAGTTGACTTCCTATCCACTTTGTCTTCCGCCCAATCCGAATCCGAGAACCCTACAAGGTTGAAGTTTGATCCTCTTGGGTACCATAAGCCAAAGTTTGGGGTATGAGCCAAATATCGAAAGATTCGCTTGACCGCCACAAAGTGACTTTCCTTAGGTGAGGCTTGAAACCGTGCACAAATTCCCACACTCAACATGATTTCCGATCTAGATGCACAAAGGTAAAGCAAGGATCCAATCATAGAACGACATACCTTTTGATCCAACGCTTTACCATTGGGATCAATGTCAAGTTGGCATTTGGTAGGCATTGGAGTAGAAGCCAGCTTGACATCACTTATATTGAATCTCTTGAGCATGTCTTGAGTATATTTGGCTTGGTTGATGAAGATTCCTTCTCGTCTTTGTTTCACTTCGAACCCGAGAAAGAACTTCAACTCTCACATCATGGACATCTCAAACTCCGTAGTCAAGAGTGCGGCAAACTCATCATTGAAAGCTTTGTTAGGAGAACCAAAAATAATATCATCAACATATAGTTGGCATACAAACAACTCCCCTTTAACCTTCTTAGTAAAAAGAGTGGGGTCAATTTTCCCAATTTCAAACCCATGATCTTGCAACAACTTGGTAAGGTGCTCATACCATGCACGTGGGGCTTGTTTAAGGCCATAGAGCGCCTTATCGAGTTGATACACATGATTGGGGAACTTAGGATCCTCAAACCCCAGGGGTTGTTTGACATACACCAACTCATTAAGAGGACCATTAAGAAAATCACTCTTCACATCCATTCGTTGCAACTTAAAGTTATGATGAGAAGCATATGCAAGCAACAAATGAATAGATTCAAGGCGAGCAATGGGAGCAAAGGTTTCACCGTAGTCGATACCCTCGACTTGGGAGTAGCCTTGTGCCACCAAGCGAGCCTTGTTGCGGATGACAATCCCGTGAACATCTTGCTTGTTCTTGAAGATCCATTTGATTCCAATGACATTGTGGTTCTCCTATGGCCTTGGCACCAACCACCACACTTTGTTGTGTTCGAAGTTGTTGAGTTCTTCATGCATTGCATTGAGCCAATCCAGATCTTCGAGTGCCTCATGGACCTTTTGGGGTTCAACACAAGAGACAAACGCATGATGTGCACAATTGAGAGGATCGAAGAAGAGGTGTCTACAGGGGGGTGATTAGACACTTAACTATAAAAGTAGCAGTTTTTAAGTTCTTTAAGTTGAGGTGGAGTTTTTAGCACAATTTCAAACATTCACAATACATTTCAAGGAAGCATGGCAAGAGTATATAAGCAGCGGAAAGTAAAGCGTGCAAGTTGCAAGAAAGTAAAGAGATGGGATTGGAATGTGCAAACGCAATTGGAGACACGGATGTTTTTGGCGTGGTTCCGATAGGTGGTGCTATCGTACATCCACGTTGATGGAGACTTCAACCCACGAAGGGTAACGGCTGCGCGAGTCCACGGAGGGCTCCACCCACAAAGGGTCCACGAAGAAGCAACCTTGTCTATCCCACCATGCCCATCGTCCACGAAAGACTTGCCTCACTAGGGCAGATATTCACGAAGTAGGCGATCTCCTTGCCCTTACAAACTCCTTGGTTTAACTCCACAATCTTGTCGGAGGCTCCCAAGTGACACCTAACCAATCTAGGAGACACCACTCTCCAAAAGGTAATAGATGGTGTGTTGATGATGAACTCCTTGCTCTTGTGCTTCAAGTGATATTCTCCCCAACACTCAACTCTCTCTCACAGAATTGGATATGGTGGAAAGACGATTTGAGTGGAAAGCAACTTGGGGAAGGCTAGAGATCAAGATTCATATGGTAGGATTGGAATATCTTGGTCTCAACACATGAGCAGGTGGTTCTCTCTCACAAAATGAATAGTGGAAGTGTAGGCACGTTATGATGGCTCTCTCTGATGGAGAGAGGGGTGGAGGGATATATATAGCATCCACACAAAATCTAGCTGTTACAAACATTTGACCAGACTCTGTCAGACCGGATAGAAGAACTCAGTCAGACCGAAGCAGTTCAAAATGTGAACGTTAGACATTTTGGTGGGACTGATACTATCAACTCGGTGAGACCGATGCATTAGGGTTATGGCAAACCTCATCTTGGTTTGACCGATTACACAAACTCAGTGAGACCGATTCTGGTAATAGGTTAACAGAGACTTGGCCAGGCAAACTCGGTGGGACCAAATCGCTCATCTCGGTGCGACCGAAACGTTACGAAGAGGTAACAGAGAGTTTGTAATGCTAACTCAGTGAGACCGATTCTCACATCTCGGTTAGACCAAAATGTTGCAAAAAGGAAACAGAGAGTTTACATTCCCATCTCGGTGAGACCAAGATCCCTATCGGTGAGACCGAACTGATTAGGGTTTGTCGCAGTGGCTATGTCATGTGAACTCGGTGGCGTCGGGTAGATCAAATCGGTGGGGCTGAGTTTGACTTTTAGGTTTGGGACATATGTGGAAATGATAAAGTGGTTGAGGAATTTGGAGCATATTACCAAGCACTTGAGCAAGTGGATCATTAAACAACACCTCATCCCCTTTTAGTAGTATTGGCTTTTCCTATGGACTCAATGTGATCTTGGATCACTAAAATGAAAATGTAGAGTCTTGAGCTTTTACCAATCCTTGTCCTTTGCTTCTTGAAAAGGGTTCCACATCCTCTTGTCCTGCCACTCCATTGTTGAACTCATATGAGCTTTACTAGATGAAAATATTAGTCCAACAAGGGATATGTTGTCATTAATTACCAAAATCACACAGGGAGCACTTGTACTTTCAATCTCCTCCTTTTTGGTAATTGATGACAATCATACATCAAAGCTTCAGATAAAGATATGAAGGATAACAAGTAAAGCTTTGGAATAACATATAACAAGCATATGCTCCCCCTACATGTATGCAATCATGTAAATATAGAATATAAGTGCATGTGAATGCATAAGCATGTCTGAGCAAGGAATGAGTTACATGTATCTTGGCTATATGCATCAGAGCAAATGATGTTGAAGTAGAAAATGTACTTCCATGTTTATGAGTCCTCCTTGCAAACAATATGTACAGTAGCAAGAGATCATCATGCACATGGATGTGATGCATATACTTACCTTGTGGTCTTGAGCTGGCTTTGTAGAGGGTGAACTTGAGAAAACAGGGTTAGATAACACAAGATCACCTACTAAACAAAGCACAATGAGTAACCACAAAAGATACCAAGATTGGGATGACATGTAGAGAGTGAGTACTTAGTACTCTGTATGTATATAGACATGTCCCCAAAGATTTTCTTCCCTTGAGTATCTTTCTCCCCCTGAATCTTATATTGGATAATGGGAGAAGTTAGGGTAGTAGAAAATCAGAGCAAACTAGCAACATAGAAAAATAGAGCAACACAATCATAATACATACTAACATGTATTTCCCCTCTTCAAGACATGTGACTTCTCTCCTCTTAGGATAGTAAGCATCTGGGGATTAGCTTGAATGAGCTTTCTCTCTCCCCCCTTTGTGTGATAAGCTTTGATGCGCTCTCTCTCCCCCTTTGACATCAATTTCCAAGAAGGGATCTTCTGGAGCATGAGTCAAATAGGTTTAGTCCTTAGGTCACATTACAAAGCAACATGTGGATGAAGATGCTAGCAGAGGAGAAGAATCATTGCGTGGAGCTGAAAATATAGCAAAAATACAATGGAAAAACTTTTTCTCAGTAGTGAAATTGGTCGCTCTAATTTGCTTTCATCGGTGACACCGAGTTGGTGGTTTCATGGAGAATGCATTTCGGTCAGACCAGGCGAGTCTGCTTCGGTTGAACCGATGAACTGCTCAGAAGGAATCCTTGTGCTTTGGTCTAGACTGAAGGATGAAATCGGTGTGTCCGAGTTCAATACAACGAAAATGTTTTGTCATCTCAACTCATTTGGCAAATAAGATCTCACAAAGATTTTCAAGGAATTAAGTGAAGAATTTGTAACGAATTTGATGCAGAGAATAACCGAGAAAAGAAAAGAAATCTAGATGAAGTTTTTTTTGAAACGGGAACAAGCATGCAAAAGATGAATGCAAGAACATAGAGAAACACCAGAGAACTTCATCTAGAAATGGTCGGTGACAGAGTCACCTATGTTAGAGTATATTGACTTAGGAGTCAAGTGAGAACACTTGATCATGGGTCATACTCATCGTTTAATCTCAAAATGGGGTTGCCATTTTTTGTTTAAGCATTTTGATGTATTCACATCTTGTTGAGCTGCTTTGACCCATGTCTTGGGGTAAAGCTTCTCTAAGATGGAATAACATACCTTGGGTGGTGATGTTGATCTTGATCATGTAGTTGAACTTGTGTTGGATGCTCAAGGTTGATGTAGTTCATCAAGAGTTGGGAGCACCACTTGTAGTTTGATTTCATCTACCTACATGGGTTAGATTTGCAAGGAAGAGCACTCGTGTATCCAAAATGACAATCATGAAAAATTGATACCAAATGAAATTTGATATAGAGAAATTGTCAAAGGATATGTTGAAAGGATTCATGCTTTCTTGACTTCAACCACCAAATTTTAGAGACTTGGTGATGTAGAGATTCCTTAGGATATGGGTGAGTTGCAATCTCATAGATTTGGGTTCATCCAAGTACCTATAAAGGTTAGATAGCATGCAAGGGTACAAATAGATCCAAGACATATGATCATCACTATAAGAGAAATATCATGGATTAGTCAAAGAATAATGCCTTGCATACATTCAAAGGAGTTACTACTCCAAGTTTGAGGCATCAATAATGTTCAATTCACCTCTCAACCTGCAAAACACTTTCTCATAAAGTGGTTTTGTAAATATATCTGCTAATTGCTTATCCATATGAACATGTTTAAGATTGATATCACCCTTAGCAACATGATCTCGAATGAAATGATGATGAACTTCAATATGTTTAGTTCGAGAATGTTGCATGGGATTGTGAGCAATCTTAATAGCACTTTCATTATCACAAAGTAATGGAACATGTTTCACATTTATCCCCATAATCTTTATGAGTTTGGGTCATCCAAAGTAACTGAGCACAACATGAACCAGCGGCAATGTACTCCGCTTCGGCGGTGGATAAGGATACCGAGTTTTGTTTCTTGGAGGACTAAGATACAAGATATCTACCAAGAAATTGACAAGTACCCGAAGTCAACTTCCTATCAACCTTGACTACGGCATAGTTTGAGTCAGAGTAACCAACAAGATTGCAAGAATACCTCTTAGGATACCAAATGCCAAAGTTTGGTGTGTGAATTAAGTATCTCACTATCCTTTTCACAGCCTTAAGATGACATTATTTGGGGGCCGTTTGATATCGTGCACACATGCATACACTTAGCATAATGTCGGGATGGGAGGCACATAGATATAACAATGAACCAATAATAGAATGGTAAACCTTTTGGTCAACCGGTTTGCCATCCTTTGTCAAGTCAAGATGTCCACTAGTAGGCATGGGTGTAGTCATACCTTTGCATTCTTGCATGTTGAACTTCTTGAATAAGTCCTTGGTAAACTTTGTTTGGGAAACAAAGGCACCCTCCTTAGTTTGCTTGATTTGCAAACCAAAAAAGAACTTGAGTTCACTCATCGTAGACATCTCGAACTTCTCCGACATTAGTCTTCCAAACTTTTCAGTAAAATGGGGGTTAGTAGAACCAAATATGATATCATCAACATAAATTTGGCACACAAATAATTCACCATTAACCCTTTTAGTAAAAAGTGTGGAATCAATTTTCCCAATTTCAAAGCCTTATTCAATAAGGAACTTGGTCAAGCATTTATACCATGCTCTAGGAGCTTGTTTAAGACCATAAAGAGCTTTGTGAAGTTTGTAAACATGATTAGGTTTCTTGGGATTAACAAAGCCGGGAGGTGGTTTAACATAAACTTCCTCCTAAATTTCACCATTGAGAAAAACACTTTTAATGTCCATTTGTTATAAAGTGATATCATGATGATTTGCATAAGCAAGTAAGATGCGTATGGACTCAAGTCTAGCAACTGGGGCATATGTCTCACCATAGTCCATACCTTCTACTTGAGTGTAGCCTTGGGCAACGAGACGGGCCTTGTTGCATACAACTTGTCCATCTTCATCTTGCTTATTTTGAAACACTCGTTTGGTACCGATGATGTTTTGGTTGTTGTCGGGCTTCTCAACCAATGTCCAAACTTGGTTTCTCTCGAAGTTATGTAGTTCCTCATGCATAGAGTTCACCCAATCCGGATCATCAAGAGCATCTTCAACCTTCATAGGTTCAAGGTTAGATATGAAAGAATAGTGTTCACAAAAGTTAGCTAAGCGAGATTTAGAGCGAGTGATTCTCCCGGTTTGGATATCATCGTAGATTTTCTCTACGGGGTGATCTCTAGCAATTCTTGCTCTAACTCGTGAGAGCTTTTGCTTGGGTTGGGGTGGAACATCCTCTTCATATTCTTCTTCTTCTTCTTCATTGTTGTTGTCCCCTTGTGGAGGTGGAGAAGGAGGTCGATGAGGTTCATCTTGAAGCACTTCCTCGTTTCCTTCATCTTGGCGTGTCCCACTTGTGGATGCCTCCAAGTCAACTTGTGGTTCACCTTGACGTGAAGATGAGGCTTCCACTTGAATGGATGAAGTATTCTCCTTCACCTCCGGTGGGCGAATCTTGCCAATAGACAAGTCTTGTATTGCCTCCAAAGGGTCTTTGTCTCCTACATCAATTGGCAATTGCTCTACTTCCGAGCCGTTAGATTCATCAAACTTTACATCTACCGTCTCTTCAACCTTTAGGGTGAAATTGTTGTTGACACGGTAAGTGTGAGAGTTTGAGCCGTAACCGAGTAGAAAACCTTCATGAAATTTAGGGGCAAATTTTGAACGACAATGCTTGTCAAGAATGTAACACTTTGAGCCAAATACTCGAAAGTATCCAACTTGGGGTTTGTTACCGGTGAGAAGCTCGTATGCTGTCTTGCCGAGAAGTTTGTGAAGATATAGTCGATTTGTAGCATGACAAGCTGTCTCAACCGCTTCTGCCCAAAAGTGTCTTGGCGTCTTGTACTCATCAAGCATCGTTCTCACCATTTCGATGAGCGTCCGGTTCTTTCTGTCAACAACTCTATTTTGTTAAGGAGTGTACGTATCCAAGAACTCATGTGAAATCCCTTTTTCGTCAAGAAAGTTGTCCACATTTGCATTCTTGAACCCCGTTCCGTTGTCGCTCCAAACCTTCTTGATCTTCACTTCAAATTGGTTCTGGGCCTTCCTAGCGAAGTTGTTTAAGATCTTTTGGACCTGTGGTTTATCATCAAGAAAGAACACCCCTGTAAATCTTGAAAAATCGTCAACAGTGACCAATCCAAAAGAGTTACCACCGAGACTCTTGTAAGCATTGGGACCAAAAAGATCCATGTGAAGTGGATCAAGCGATCTTCTCATAGTCATGATGTTCTTCACGGGATGACTTCCTCCAACTTGTTTTCCTACTTGACAAGCACTACAAATTTTATCCTTGTCAAATATGACATCTTTAACACCAAGGATATGATAACCTTTAATAAGCTTATCAAGATTTCTCATGCCAACATGACCTAACCCTCTATGCCACAACCAACCTTTAGAAGATTTAGCAATGAAACAAGTGCGAGGTTGGGCTTTCTTGGTAAAGTCAACAATGTATAGATCACCTCTACGAATGTCGGTAAAGACCATATTGTGATTATCTCTACGAAAGACTTGGCAATCAACATGAGTGAATAGCACATTTAAACCAAAATCATTTAATCTAGACATGGAAAGAAGATTATAGCCGAGTGATTCTACAAGCATGACATTCTTGATAGAGCTATCGTGGGATATGGCCACCTTACCAAGGCCAACAACTTTACCCTTAGAGTTGTCACCAAATGTAACATACTTTCGTGGACCATCATTTCTAGCAAGCTCATCAAACATGTCCCTATCTCCGGCCATATGATCCGTGCATCCACTATCAAGCATCCATTCCTTTACTCCAGTTTTGTAACCAAAAAGATTAGCCATAAGACCAAAATGTCTCATTTGTTCATCAAGGTCAAAGTCACTATCATCATCCTCATCATAATAACCATGTTCAACATCGCCTTGTAATTGATCAACACCTAGAGAGAGTGATTCATTAGTTATGTGATCATGACAATGTTCATCTTTATGAATTCTAATGACTTCTGAGATGATATTACTAATGATTCCTACATCTCCTTTGGCATGCATAAGGTCACGAAGCTCAAATAAACATTCATCAAATTTGGGATCATTAGTGTTCATCTTATTTAAAGCAATGGACTTTTGAAGGATCGCATCTAGATTTTTCAAAGAGTAGTCCAGAAACCGTTCCTCAAGGAATTTCCATATGGTGTAAGCACATTTGAAAGTTGGTAAACAAACAAGTAAATTTCTAGGCAATCCTCTAGTAATAAGATCAACAGTTCTAAGATTACGAACCATGTCAAGATGTTCATTGGAAGTTGGATTCAAAGGGTCAATAGGGGGCATATAGGGACTAACGATATACTTGTTCAAATATTCATTGAAGATCTCAAGCATGCCATTTTTTATTCCTTATAAAATTATCTATCAAGCATAGGCACTCTACGTCTAATACTCTAGATCGTAGACTCGTCCATCTTCCTACAATGTGATTAAACCAAAGAAATGGAGACCAAAACTTTGATACCAATTGAGAGGATCGAAGAAGAGGTGTCAAGAGGGGGGGTGACTAGACACTTAACAATAAAAGTAGTAGTTTTTAAGTTCTTTAAGTTGAGGTGGAGTTTTTAGCACAATTTCAAACATTCACAATACATTTCAAGCAGGCATGGTGATGTCTACTACGCACCCTTCTTCTTGTAGACGTTGTTGGGCCTCCAAGTGCAGAGGTTTGTAGGACAGTAGCAAATTTCCCTCAAGTGGATGACCTAAGGTTTATCAATCCGTGGGAGGCGTAGGATGAAGATGGTTTCCCTCAAACAACCCTGCAACCAAATAACAAAGAGTCTCTTGTGTCCCCAACACACCCAATACAATGGTAAATTGTATAGATGCACTAGTTCGGCGAAGATATGGTGATACAAGTGCAATATGGATGGTAGATATAGCTTTTTGTAATAAGAAAATATAAAAACAGCAAGGTAGCAAGTGGTAAACGTGAGCATAAACGGTGTTGCAATGATAGTAGGCAAGGCCTAGGGTTCATACTTTCACTAGTGCAAGTTCTCTCAACAAGGATAACATAATTGGATCATATTACTAGCCCTCAACATGCAACAAAGAGTCACTCCAAAGTCACTAATAGCAGAGAACAAACGAAGAGATTATGGTAGGGTACGAAACCACCTCAAAGCTATTCTTTCTGATCGATCTATTCAAGAGTCCATCGTAACGTTCAATCTATCATAGAGTTCGTACTAGAATAACACCTTAAGACACAAATCAACCAAAAACCCTAATGTCACCTAGATACTCCATTGTCACCTCAAGTATCCGTGGGCATGGTTATACGATATGCATCACACAATCTCAGAAACATCTATTCAACCAACACATAGAACTTCAAAGAGTGCCCTAAAGTTTCTACCGGAGAGTCAAGACGAAAACTTGTGCCAACCCCTATGCATAGGTTCCCAAGGTCATGAACCCGCAAGTTGATCACCAAAACATACATCAAGTGGATCACATGATATCCCATTGTCACCACAGATAAACACGCGCAAGACATACATCAAGTGTTCTCAAATCCTTAAAGACACAATCCGATAAGATAACTTCAAAGGGAAAACTCAATCCATTACAAGAGAGTAGAGGGGGAGAAGAAGATCCAACTAGAATAGCAAAGCTCGCGATACATCAAGATCGTTCCATCTCAAGAACACGAGAGAGAGATCAAACACATAACTACTGATACATACCCTCAGCCCCGAGGGTGGACTACTCCCTCCTCGTCATGGAGAGCGCCGGGATGATGAAGATAGCCACCGAAGAGGGATTCCCCCCTCTGGCAGGGTGCCAGAACGGCTGTAGATTGGTTTTCGGTGGCTAGAGAGGCTTTCGGCGGCGGAACTCCCGGTGTAGGTTAATTTCTGGAGGTTCCAGTATTTATAGGAATTTTTGGAGTCGGGCCAAGTAAAGGGGAGCTACGGGCTGTCCTCGAGATAGGGGGCGCCCCCCCCCCTTCCCAGGGCGCGCCCTCCACCCTCGAGGGCAGCCCGTGTGAAAGAACATGTGGTGCCCCCATGTTTGGTTTTGGTAATGGATGACAATCTCTATGGACTAATGGTTGCCTTGAGTTATATTTGAAGGGTTTGTCCATAGGCTTTTCTTGGAGTTCATTTGTTGGTTTCAAGGAGAGTTTGTGATGACCAAGGTGCTATTAAGGAATTATCCAAAGATTGGTCTTGTGAGTGTTGAGCTTATTGCAAGCATGTCTTGAAGAAGAAGAGTGTGTTATCATTCATGTTTACCTTCAAGACATCATCCAAATGAAGAGAGTTGGAAAGATTCAAGGTTGATCAAGACTAAGTGAAGGAGTGAATCAAGTTGATGAACACACAAAGCGTAGAAGATGTACCGAGAGGGATCAAGCAATCCTATGGTATGGTAAGCATTGTCAATCACGCTTTGTGTACTAACTCATGGTCTTCGTGAGAGTTCTTTGTGGGGTTAGGTTGCGGTGTGCAAGTTCAAGTGGAGCATCACGAAGAAATCAAGTGCTTGAAGCTTGCAGTCCATTATCGTGACAATGGATTTGTGAAGATATGCCGAAGAGTGGCTCACCCATAGAGGAGTATGGGGGAGCAATCTACTAGTCTTCACCGAGACAACGCAATCAAGAAAGATGGTCCAACTTGAGGAAGTCAAGATCGTCTACATCTAGCTCAGGTGGACTTTGTGCAAAGCAAAGGTTTGCCCTTGATAGGTTTTCTATTTTACCGGTCTCGTGGTGGTAGTTGGGAGACCGGGTTATAGGATCGTTTGCCATACTATCAAGGGGGGCTCTCAAGTTGGTAGCTTGATCGTATCGTTAGTAGAGAGCTCAAACCATTGCATCCTTGCATCATGTTTCTTGGTTCTTGTTTGGTTCTATTTGTGAGTCTTAGAGCTGATGGTCATCTTGATGACAAGCTTGAGTTCATCGAAAACGGAGTTCACATGCGTCTTCTATGATGTTTTCGGTGTTGGATGTTTTACCGGTCTTATCCGAGGAAGGGTTCTCACCATTTTCTTTTGGGACTTTTCTAATTTGCTTCTTATTGGTTTTTCTATCAAGATTGTGTTAGCCCTTGTCGCTAGCTTTCCAACAAACTTGGTTTCTGTTGGGGAACGTAGCATGGGAAACAAAATTTTTCCTACGCTCACCAAGATCAATCTAGGAGATGCACATCTACGAGAGGAGAGTTGGATCCACATACCCTTGTAGATCGCTAAGCGGAAGCGTTACTAGAACGCGGTTGATGGAGTCGTACTCGCCGCGATTCAGATCGCCGAAGATCCTAGCACCGAACGGACGGTGCCTCCGCGTTCTTCACACGTGCAGCCCGGTGACGTCTCCCACGCCTTGATCCAGCAAGGAGAGAGGGAGAGGTTGGGAAACCTCCAACCAACAGCAGCACGACGGCATGGTGGTGGTGGAGGAGTGCGGGACTCCAGCAGGGCTTCGCCAAGCGCTGCAAGAGACGAGGAGGGAGAGGGGTAGGGCTGCACCAAGAGGGAGATGTTCTCGTGTCTCTAGCAGCCCCAAAACCCCTCATATATATAGGGGGAAGGGAGGGCTGCGCCCCCCTTTAGGGTTTCCCTCCCCTAGGGTGCGGCCAGCCCTAGATCCATCTAGGGGGGGCGGCCAAAGGGGGAGAGAGGGGGAGGCGCACCACTATTGGGCCTTAGGGCCCAACTGCATTAGGGTTTGCCCCCCTTCCCCTCTTGGGGCGCCCTGGGACTTGGTGGGGGGGCGCACCAGCCCCCTTGGGGCTGGTCCCCTCCCACACTTAGCCCACGCAGCCACCTGGGGTTGGTGGCCCCACCTGGTGGACCCCCGGGACCCTCCCGGTGGTCCCGGTACATTACCGATATCGCCCGAAACTTTTCCGGTGACCAAAACAGGACTTCCTATATATGAATCTTTACCTCCGGACCATTCCGGAACTCCTCGTGACGTCCGGGATCTCATCCGGGACTCCGAACAACATTCGGTAACCGCGTACATACTTTCCCTATAACCCTAGCGTCATCGAACCTTAAGTGTGTAGACCCTACGGGTTCGGGAACCATGTAGACATGACCGAGACAACTCTCCGGTCAATAACCAACAGCGGGATCTGGATACCCATGTTGGCTCCCACATGTTCCACGATGATCTCATCGGATGAACCACGATGTCAAGGATTCAATCAATCCCGTATACGATTCCCTTTGTCTATCGGTATAGCACTTGCCCGAGATTCGATCGTCGGTATGCCGATACCTCGCTCAATCTCGTTACCGGCAAGTCTCTTTACTCGTTCCGTAACACATCATCCCGTGATCAACTCCTTGATCACATATTGTGCACATTATGATGATGTCCTACCGAGTGAGCCCAGAGATACCTCTCCGTCACACGGAGTGACAAATCCCAGTCTCGATTCGTGCCAACTCAACAGACACTTTCGGAGATACTTGTAGTGCACCTTTATAGCCACCCAGTTACGTTGTGACGTTTGGTACACCCAAAGCATTCCTACGGTATCCGTGAGTTGCACAATCTCATGGTCTAAGGAAAAGATACTTGACATATAGAAAAGCTTTAGCATACGAACTACACGATCTGTGCTAGGCTTAGGATTGGGTCTTGTCCATCACATCATTCTCCTAATGATGTGATCCCGTTATCAAATGACAACTCATGTCTTATGGCTAGGAAACCGTAGCCATCTTTGATCAACGAGCTAGTCGTTTAGAGGCTTACTAGGGACATGGTGTTTGTCTATGTATCCACACATGTATCTGAGTTTCCTTTCAATACAATTCTAGCATGGATAATAAACGATTATCGTGAACAAGGAAATATAATAATAACCAATTTATTATTGCCTCTAGGGCATATTTCCAACAGTCTCCCACTTGCACTAGAGTCAATAATCTAGTTCACATCGCCATGTGATTAACACTCACAGGTCACATCGCCATGTGACCAACATCCAAAGAGTTTACTAGAGTCAGTAATCTAGTTCACATCAATATGTGATTAACACTCAATGAGTTCTGTGTTTGATCATGTTATGCTTGTGAGAGAGGTTGTAGTCAACGGGTCTGTAACATTCAGATCCCTATGTTCTTCGCAAAAACTTATGTCATATCGTAGATGCTGCTATCACGTTCCACTTGGAGCTATTCCAAACTGTTGCTCCATTATACGTATCCGGTATCTCCACTTAGAGTTATCCGGATAGGTGTTAAGCTTGCATTGACGTAACTCTTTACGTCGAACTCTTTATCACCTCCATAACCGAGAAACATTTCCTTATTCCTCTAAGGATAATTTTGACCACTATCTAGTAATCCACTCCTGGATCACCTTTGTACCCTCTTGCCAGACATGTGGCAAGGCACACATCAGGTGCGGTACTTAGCATGGCATACCGTATAGAGCCTATGACAAAAGCATAGGGGACGACCTTCGTCCTTCCTCTTCCTTCTGCCGTGGTCAAGTTTTGAGTCTTACTCAACTTCACACCTTTTAACTCAGGTAAGAACTCCTTCTTTGACTGATCTATTTTGAACTCCTTCAAAATCATGTCAAAGGTGTGTGTTCTTTTGAAAGTATCATCAGGCGTCTTGATCTATCTGTATAGATCTTTGATGCCCAATATGTAAGCAGCTTTATCCAGGTCTTCCTTTGAAAAACTCATTTCAAACAACCCTTTATGCTTTCCAGAAATTCCACATCATTTCGGATCAACAATATGTCATTCACATATACTTATCAGAAATGTTGTATTGCTCCCACTCACTTTATTGCAAATACAAGTTTCCACCAAACTTTGTATACCCAAAAACTTTGATCACTCCATCAAAGTGTATATTCCGACTCCGAGATGCTTGCTCTAGTCCATGGAAGGATCGTTGGAGCTAGCATATCTTTTAGCATCCTTAGGATCGACAAAACCTTTCTGATTGTATCACATACAACCTTTCCTTACGAAAACTGGTAAGGAAACTTGTTTTGTCATCCATCTGCCAGATTTCATAAATGCAGCTAATGCTAACATGATTCCGACGGACTTAAGCATCGCTACGGGTGAGAAAATCTCATCGTAGTCAACTCCTTGAACTTGTGGAAAACTCTTCGCCACAAGTCGAGCTTCATGGACGGTGACATTACCGTCCACGTCCGTCTTCCTTCCTAAAGATCCATTTATCTCAATGGCTTGCCAGTCATCGGGCAAGTCCATCAAAGTCCATACTTTGTTTTGATACATGGATCCTATCTCGGATTTCATGGTTTCTAACCATTTGTCGGAATATGGGCCCACCATCGCTTCTCCATAGTTCGTAGGTTCATCGTTGTCCAACAACATGACCTCTAAGACAGGATTACCGTACCACTAAGGAGTAGTACATATTCTTGTCGACCTACGAGGTTCGATAGCAACTTGATCCGAAGCTTCATGATCACTATCATTAGTTTCCTCTTCAACAGTCGTAGGTTCCACAGAAACATCTTTCTGTGTTGCACTACTATCCGGTTGAAGTGAGGGTTCGACAACCTCATCAAGTTCTATCTTCCTCCCACTCAATTCTTTCGAGAAAAACTCCTTTTCGAGAAAGGACCCATTCTTAGGGACAAACATTTTTGCCCTTGGATCTGAGATAGGAGGTATACCCAACTGTTACCTTTGGGTATCCTATGAAGATGTATTTGTCCGCTTTGGGTTCGAGCCTTTCCTGGCTGAAGCCATAAGCATCGCAGCCCCAAACATCAAGAAAACGACAACTTTGGTTTCTTGCCAAACCATAGTTCATACGGCGTCGTCTCAATGGACTTAGATGGTGCCCTATCTAAAGTGAATGCAGCTGTCTCTAATGCATAACCTCAAAATAATAGCGGTAGATCGGTAAGATACACCATAGATCGCACCATATCTCATAAGGTTTGATTACGATGTCCGGACACACCATTACGCTGTGGTGTTCCGGGGGACTTCAACTGCGAAACAATTCCACAATGTCTTAAGTGATTGCCAAACTCATAATTCAGATAATATCCCCTTGATCAGATCGTAGGAACATGATCTTCTTGTTATGATGATTCTTAATCTTCACTCTGAAAATTGTTTGAACCTTTCAAACGTTTCAGACTTTTGCTTCATTAAGTAAATATACCATATCTACTCAAATCGTCATTGAAGATGAGAAAATAACGATATCCACCACACGCCTTAATTCTCATTGGATCACATACATCAGCATGTATGATTTCCAACAAGTCACTTGCCCGTTTCATTGTTCCTGAAAACGGGATCTCAGTCATCCTGCCCAAGAGGCATGGCTCGCATGTGTCAAGTGATTCAAAATCAAGTGACTCCAAACATCCATCAGCATGGAGTTTCTTCACGCATTTTATGCCAAAATGACCTAAGCGGCAGTGTCACAAGAAAGTGGTACTATCATTATTAACTCTACATCTTTTGGCATTAATATTATCATCATGTGTATTACTATGATCGAGATTCAACGAACCATTGGGTGCATGACCATAAAGGTATTATTCATGTAAACAGAATAACCATTATTCTCTAACTTAAATGAATAACCGTATTGCGATGAACATGATCTAATCATTTTCACGCTCAACGTAGACACCTGATAACATTTATCTAGGTTCAACACTAATCTCGAAAATAGAGGAAGTGTGCGATGGTGATCTTATCAAACTTGGAAACACTTCCAACACACATCGTCACCTCGCCCTTAGCTAGTCTCCGTTCAGTGCGTAGCTTTTGCTTCAAGTCACTAATAATAGCAACTGAACCGGTATCCAATACCCAGGTGCTACAAGGAGTACTACTAAGGTACACATCAATAACACGTATATCAAATATACTTTGTTGAAGTAGCCAGCTATCATATCTACCATGTATTTGGGGTGGTTCCGCTACCATGTGACCGTTTCCCTTACAATAGAAGCACTTAGTCTCGAGGTTTGGGTTCAACCATGGGTTCCTTCATCAGAGCGACAACAGGTTTGCCATTCATGAAGTTTCCCTTCTAGCCCTTGCCCTTTTGAAACCAGTGGTCTTGTTAAACCATCAACACTTGATGCTCCTTCTTGATCTCTACTTTTGCGGTACTAAGAACCGCTGACAGCACCGGGATCATCCATCCTTTGCATGTCATAGTTCATCACGAAGTTCTAGTAGCTTGGTGATAGTGTCTAGAGAATTCTGTCAACCACTATCTCACCTGGAAGATTAACTCCCACTTGGTTCAAGTGATTTCAGCACCCAGACATTCTGAGCACATGCTCACTAGTTGAGCCATTCTCCTCCATCTTTTTGGCAAAAGAACTTGTCAGAGGTCGCATACCTCTCAGCACGGGCATGAGCCTGAAATCCCTATTTCAGCTCTTAGAACATCTCATATGTTCTATGGCGTTCAAAACGTCATTGGAATCCCGATTCTAAGCCGTGAAGTATGGTGCACTAAACTATCAAGTAGTCATCAGGACGTCTCTGTCAGGTGTTCACAACATCCACAGACAACGTTGTAGGGGTTTGCACATCGAGCGGTGCAT
>LR738715.1:154095304-154164621 GCA_902687465.1 Secale cereale | reverse complement strand
CCGATACCTCGCTCAATCTCGTTACCGGCAAGTCTCTTTACTCGTTCCGTAACACATCATCCCGTGATCAACTCCTTGATCACATATTGTGCACATTATGATGATGTCCTACCGAGTGGGCCCAGAGATACCTCTCCGTCACACGGAGTGACAAATCCCAGTCTCGATTCGTGCCAACTCAACAGACACTTTCGGAGATACTTGTAGTGCACCTTTATAGCCACCCAGTTACGTTGTGACGTTTGGTACACCCAAAGCATTCCTACGGTATCCGTGAGTTGCACAATCTCATGGTCTAAGGAAAAGATACTTGACATATAGAAAAGCTTTAGCATACGAACTACACGATCTGTGCTAGGCTTAGGATTGGGTCTTGTCCATCACATCATTCTCCTAATGATGTGATCCCGTTATCAACGACATCCAATGTCCATGGTCAGGAAACCGTAACCACCTATTGATCAACGAGCTAGTCATCTAGAGGCTTACTAGGGACATAGTGTTTGTCTATGTATCCACACATGTATCTGAGTTTCCTATCAATACAATTCTAGCATGGATAATAAACGATTATCGTGAACAAGGAAATATAATAATAACCAATTTATTATTGCCTCTAGGGCATATTTCCAACAGTTTCATCGAATTCGGAGTCCGTATGCAAAAGTTATTGTCGTTTTGGTGTACTGAAAAGGCTGCAGCGGTACTACCGCGGGTACGAGCGGAAGTATTTTTTTACTACCGCTTTCGGGAGCGGTACTACCACTTGGAGCAGTACTACCGCGGCTACTTCCGTGGCTACTTCCGCTCGGGACCAAAAACTCGTCTCAAGTCCAGCGGTGGTAGGCACGGATGTAATTTTTTAGTACCGCTCGCAAGCAGTAGTACCGCTACCCTTAGCAGTACTACCGCTACCCCTAGCGGTAGTACCGTGAGGTCAAGCGGTACTACCGCTCCGACGGTTTTTCTGGCCTTTTTGCCTCCTCGCTGTTGATTTCCAAAGGGGTACTGCCGCCCTAGCGGTAGTACCACTCCTGGAGCGGTAGTACCGCTCTATGCGGGCTGTGAGCATAACGGTTGGATTTTCCCCCACCTATAAAAGGGGGTCTTCTTCCCCAATGAAGCTTATCCTTTGAGCTCGTGTTCTTCCCCCATTGTTGACCTTCTTCGAGCTTGCTATCTCTCAATCCCTCCATGGATTCTTGTTAGTTTTTTGGGGAAAAGAGAGAGGAGATCTAGATCCACATTTCCACCAATCACTTTCTCCTCTAGGTGAGGGGAACCCCTTGGATCTTGATCTTGGAGTTCTTGGTGTTCTCCTTCTTGTTCTTCCTCTCATTTCCCTCCCTAGCATTAGTTGCTTTGGTGGGATTTGGGAGAGAAGGACTTGGGCACTCCGTGTGCCCTTGCCATTGCATTTGGTGCATCGGTTTGAGTTCTCCACGGTGATACATGGAAATTACAAGTTGAGAAGCTTATTACTCTTGGGTTCTTGGTACCCTTGATCTTGTTCCTCTTGGGTGCTTGGGCGCCCTAGACGGTTGGTGGTGTTCGGAGCTCAATCATTGTGGTGTAAAGCTCCGGGCAAGCGTCGGGGTCTCCAATTAGGTTGTGGAGATCGCCCCGAGCAATTTGACGGGTACCGGTGACCGCCCCCAAGGGTTGCCAAAGTGTACGGGTTCGGTGACCGCCCCCAAGGGTTGCCACTTGTAAGGGTTCGGTGACCGCCCTCAAGGGTCCCTTAGTGGAATCACGGCATCTTGCATTGTGCGAGGGCGTGAGGAGATTACGGTGGCCCTAGTGGCTTCTTGGGGAGCATTGTGCCTCCACACCGCTCCAAACGGAGATTAGCATCCGCAAGGGTGTGAACTTCGGGATACATCGTCATCTCCGCGTGCCTCGGTTATCTCTTACCCAAGCCCTTTACTTATGCACTATACATTGTGATAGATATATTGTTTCTTGTCATTTATCTAGCTATCACCTAGTTGTTTATCTTGCTTAGCATAAGTTGTTGGTGCACATAGGTGAGCCTAGTTGTTGTAGGTTTTGTACTTGACAAATTAACCGCTAGGTTTATTCCGCATTTGTTCAAGCCTAAACCGTAATTATTTTAAAGCGCCTATTCACCCCCCCCCCTCTAGGCGACATCCACGATCTTTCAATTGGTATCAGAGCCTCGTCTCTCTTTATAGGGCTTAACCGCCTAGAGAGTAAGGTTGTCGACTAGGGGCTTAGGATTCTCTGACCCTCTTAGTTTCGATGGCACAAATTTTGATGTTTGGGTAATTCGCATGCTTAATCTCTTTAGGTTCATGGACCCATATTTAGAGCGAATTGTAGATATGGGTTTTTCTCCTCCAAAGGATCCCCAAAGATTATCTTTAGAGGATGAGAAAAACTCTTATCTCAATGCTCAAGCTTCTAATGTGCTTTTCGATGCTTTGAGCAATGTAGTTATATTTCAACTCATGCCGTTCCGGGATGCTCATGAGTTGTGGACAAAGCTTCAAGATAAATATGGTGTGTCCAAGAATTATGGGAATGATTGTTCTCCCTCCACCTCCGACCATGTTGCTTTCTCAACTTCTTCTACTTCGCCTACATGTGGATTGCCACAAGGTAATGATATGGTGAGTAGTGTTGGTCATTGCAATGATGATAGTATGCTTATTATGGATGATCCTTCATCACTATCTTATTGCAATGCATCTTCTTTGGACTTTAACACTTCGAGCACCCTACATGTTTCACATGCTTGTGTTGATAGTCCTTGCATATCATGTAGAAATTGCTTGACTAAAACTCATTATGATATGCTTGCTATGTCTTGTTGCCATGATAAAAATGCATCTATTTCCTCGAATTGTTCTGCTAACAATGTAGAGGAAACCCAACACCCCATGGAACAAGATGTAGTCTTGAATGGTGCTTCAAGGGATCCTACATCATCATCTATTGCGTTTTGCCTTATGGCTAAGGCTTCAAAGGTATCTCCCACTTTGAACCCCAATATATCTTGTGATGATAGTGATGATGACAATGATGATGATGTAGAAAATGATGAAGAGAATGATAATGTTGCCTCCTTAAAAATTAAGGGGGAAATGATTTTTAAAGCTCTTCATAAGAATAAAATTGCTCGTTCCAACTTCATGGAAATCATGTCTACTGCCATTGAGGGCAAGAAATATATAGAGGAGTTGGAATCTCATCTAGAGGAGCATGAGGTCACCATTGAGAAAATGGAAGGTCATGAGCGTGGTTACGCTAATGAGATCGCCGACCTCTCGCAAGCTCTTGAACTTGAACAAACCACCAAGGAATCTCTTGAGGAGACTTTTGCTCTAGAACTATCTAGAATAAAGGAATCCCGTGATAGAGCTCTCGAGGTGGTTAATGATTTTGAAACTAAAAATGAGAAGCTTGAAGTTGCACATGCTAAACTCCTTGAGGATTTTGAGCACCTCCAAAATGGCTCAAGGGTCATTAAGGGTGAGCTCATAAAACTCACCGAGTCTCATGCTCAACTTAAAGCTTCATATTCTAAGGAGCTTGCCAAGTTGCCTTCTCCTCTTGCTATTATTGATGATGCTTGTGCTACTAACTCTATTTCTAGTGAAGCATCCATTTTGAAGGAGAATGTTGAGCTAAGGGCTCAACTTGAGTTGTTATCTAGCAATTATGGGAAATTGGAAGAAAGTCATGTAAAGCTCACAAGCTCTCATGATGATCTTCTAGTATCCCACAATGTGCAAAAGATAGCTCATGAGGCTATGATTATCAAGGTAACATCTAGTGAGTCTCATGTGGTCGCTAGCACTACTTCTAGTCAAAATGCTATATTGCCATGTGCTAGTCCTCGTAGTTCATCTATGCATAACATTGGTACATCTTGTGATGAATTGCTTTCCTTGCCTTGTTGCTCTAACAATGAAGCCTATACTTCCTCTAGAACTTGTGTTGATACTAACCATGTAGAGGAAATCAAAGAGCTCAAGGCCCAAGTCTCTTCCTTGAAGAAAGACTTGGAAAAGTGTCAAGAAGGGAAGTCCACACTCAACAATATCTTGAGTGTGCAAAAATCCCCCAATGACAAAGGTGGACTTGGATTCAACTCCAACAAGAAGAAAAGGTCCAAGATCATTAAGAAGAATAAGGGCCAAGAACAACTCAAGAATTCGGCCAAGATTATTTGCTTCAAGTGCAAAATTGAAGGGCATCATGTTAGATCTTGCCCATTGAAGAAGAAGGCCATTAGTGACAAGCAACAAGGGAAGAGGCCACATGTTTATTCTCGTGCTCAACCGCAAGTTGGAGAAAGGCCGCTTCCCAAGAAGACTCATGGTAATGCTTCTCAT
Organism: Secale cereale; assembly: GCA_902687465.1. Lineage (NCBI taxonomy): Eukaryota > Viridiplantae > Streptophyta > Magnoliopsida > Poales > Poaceae > Secale > Secale cereale. The sequence continues at coordinate 154,160,260 of LR738715.1, read as the reverse complement.
TTTGAGAAATCAAATGAGAAGAAAGTGAAGAGTAGATGTTGCTACCTATGCCGTGAGAAGGGTCACCTTGCTTCTTCATGCACTAGTGGTAACTTATCCAACCCAATTATTATTGATGATGTCTATTCTCTTGGGAAGGATAAGGTTGGCAATGTGTTTGCCAAGTTTCTTGGGACTCAAAGTGGTGTCAAGAAAAGAACCATTTGGGTAGCCAAGCCTATTGTGACTAACCTCTTAGGACCCAACTTGGTTGGGGACCAACTAGCTCAAACTTGATCAATAGGTGATGTTGGAGGGCATTGGAGACTTGGCTACATTATGAAGATTTGAGGGGTCTTCATCATTCATATTGTCTCAAGCCAAGTCATTCGGATTATCTTTCTATAGTATATCCAATGTTCCTCCTTGCGGTAACTCGTGCTTAAATTGTTTACATTGAAAGTTACTTGCTCCTTAGCATGGTGTGGTTTTGTACCTTGCATGTGCTTGTATATGTTGTGCTTCCAATTTGCTTATCTTGAGAAATCAAGTATGTGTATGTTGGTTTGTACATCATGTATGCGTGTGTTGTGTGTTGAGCCTTTTTGCATCTTGTTTATATCTTAGTTGGCTCTTGTGAGAGATTAATGGAACATCCCATTTTGGGGGAGTGATGTGCTTTGTGCACCTCACAATCCTAAAAATGTGTGTACATAAGGAATACCATCTAGTTTTGATATTACAAGATTATCTAGTCACTATGTGGTATATCTTCTCATGAGAAATCCAAATTCTAAAGTGTCCATTAATTATCTCTTGTTGGTTCCTCTTATTGCCTCTTGTTTAAGTTTTCTTTGGTATCACATTATGGGGGAGTAATTTGCTATGTGCATATTACTAGCCTAGAAAATGTGTACATTTGAGATATTGTCACCTAGAGTTGATATTGTAAATTATCTTGTTCCTAGGTGACATGTTAGCTCTACAAGTTCCAATTTGCTTGTGTTCGGTGTGAAGATGATGTTGGATATCATTGCAATCTATCACCGGGAATTATTCCCAAATACTTCTTGTCTCTTGACAATTGGTAATCATATATGTGGTAGAAATTGTTGATCATCTTTACATTGGCTTTTGCTTTTGTTCGGCCTATTTCTTTCCAAGATTGCATCAACTCCCATTGCCTTCCGTGCCACTTGTGGATCTTGTTGTTTTCTTGATCTTGTCTAGTGTTTTATAGATATAGCGAAAGTGGTGATCCCATCGTGTGCATTTCGTATTCAAATGCAAATTCTCTATAATGCACAATTCTTGGGGGAGCTATCCTATTTTTGATAGAACACTCATCTTGTGATCCATTTCAAGTGTGTGTTGATGGAAGGCAAGCCGTTTCTTTTTGGTACTTGTGCCATCATGAAACTTTATAGATGGGTTGGTTTGTTTGGAACCATCCTCTCTTTTGGGAGTCTGATATCTTTCCTTTTGCGTGTATCAATGGATATCTCATTCCTTGATGTATCTTCTAATAGATATCTTCCAAGTGATGATTTCTCCATTTGGTATCCTATTTTCACTTGGTATTTCTTTTTCATTTTGTTTCGTTTCTTGAAAGTCTTGAGCATGCATATTTACTTCATGTATTTTCTTTGGCATGCTTTCTTTCTTTAACCCAATATATAGGGGAAACTCCACCTAGTCACAATTTGGATGAGATGTGCATGAAATTCATTTTCATATATAAATGCACATGTGTTTGTGGAGTTTGTCCTATGTATTGGTGTTTCTAACTCTTTGGTCCCAATGAGTTTGGGTACCATTTTGTTTGTGTTGTTGTTCTAGGAACAATTGGAGATGCATTGGATGGTCGGCTCATTCAAAAGGAAGGTGGTGTCATCATGTGCTTATTGGAGTCAAGCTAGGATGATCAATGAACTACTATCTACCTTCAATTGGTATCTACTACATCCTTCCAATGGTATCTCGGTAACAAGTATCACCATCTACTTCATGCACACATTTCTTGCACCAACCTTGTGTAGGTTGTGTCATGGCATGTTAGTCATTCCTTCTAATGATACTTGTTTCCTTTCTCAAAGCATCCCAACAATGATCTCTTGTTGCTAGTTGTGATGTCTTTGATGCTCGTGTGGTTGGAACTCATTTATATACAATAAGAACCTATCTAGCCATGTGCTATGCCTTCAAGCAAATATCTTATTGGTATATTTATGACTTCCTTGGGGATATCTTATTCATTCCATTTTGCAACAATTTTGTGTGTACATCCTTCTTTGTGGATTGATATCATCATGATCTTCATCTACCTAGAATCTTATACACTTGAAAGAAGTTGCATATCTATTTGATATCCCCTTCTTTCACGTCCACCTTTTTGTTCCTGTTTTATTTCTTTGGTGGCTCCGTGAAGGTGTGTGTCTCGAGTGCGGATCTTATATCGTTTCATCTTGATGCACTCTTTTGTGGTGAAGATCATTCTCTCTTGCTTGTCTTGATGAGGCTTTTCCATTTCTATTGGTATCCCTCCTCATGACAAAGCTATCATTTTTATATCTTCACCACAGGTAGTCACAAGCATAGGTTATTTATATGATTATTAGTGAGCTTGTGAACCCATTTGCTGTTTTGTGTGGGAATGATAGGCCTTGCACTGTGTATCTCATTCATTCAAGAGTATACTGATGCTTAATGTTCATCCATACATTAATCTTCTCAAGTGCTTTGCCATGACTCACACACATCATTTTGGTTGAGCCTACTCTTAAGTTGACTCTTTTATATATTGCTCAACCAGTTGTTTGTTGCAAGTGCTAGGCTTTGTTTCCTTCATGCTCACTTGCACTTGGTGTGAGTGTCTATTGATCTTGGGGGAGTGATGATCCTATTTTGTGCACTTGGTATCCTAATCAAAATATTCTAAGGAGTGCATAAATTATGGGGAGCTTCACTAATGTCTTTAGAACACTCCGTTGCTATGTCGTGAGGTTCTATTGATCTTGGGGGAGCGACGATCCTATTTTGTGCTCGTTGTATCCAAATACAAAACTAAATTGTGCACAAATCATGGGGAGCTTCCCTAGTTTCTATAGAACACTCCTTTGCTCTTATCATAATATCTTTTATTCATTTGGCATGTAGGATCATTGGTCTAGTTGGGTCAATTGGTATCTTTTGATAGCTTGATTCAATTGGTATCCTTTGATTGCTTGATTGCGTGTTTTTCTCCCTTTGTTATGCCTTTGTGGCATATCATTCTTTTGCAATCTTTGGGCCTCAATATAGTTTGTCTTCATCCAAGTATTTACAGTTGGATATATGTATTGCCTTCCACTCTCTATTTTGAGGAATACATAATTTATGGAGGAACACAATTTATATTGACCTTCTAAGCTATTCGCCCATTTTGGCAATCGATGCCAATGGGGGAGAAGTTTCAGAGAGTTTAGTTTTGTGAGGAAGTTTAGAGAGTTGTCTCTTCGCTCTTCTTGCTTTGGTTTTGTTCCTAAGCTTTTGCATCTCATGCGCATACATTATTGTTGCATGGTATGGTGATGCATAATTCCTTATATAAACTCTCTTGAAAGTGATTGTCATCAATTACCAAAATGGGGGAGATTGAAAGAACATGCGGTGCCCCCATGTTTGGTTTTGGTAATTGATGACAATCTCTATGGACTAATGGTTGCCTTGAGTTATATTTGAAGGGTTTGTCCATAGGCTTTTCTTGGAGTTCATTTGTTGGTTTCAAGGAGAGTTTGTGATGACCAAGGTGCTATTAAGGAATTATCCAAAGATTGGTCTTGTGAGTGTTGAGCTTATTGCAAGCATGTCTTGAAGAAGAAGAGTGTGTTATCATTCATGTTTACCTTCAAGACATCATCCAAATGAAGAGAGTTGGAAAGATTCAAGGTTGATCAAGACTAAGTGAAGGAGTGAATCAAGTTTATCAACACACAAAGCGTAGAAGATGTACCGAGAGGGATCAAGCAATCCTATGGTATGGTAAGCATTGTCAATCACGCTTTGTGTACTAACTCATGGTCTTCGTGAGAGTTCTTTGTGGGGTTAGGTTGCGGTGTGCAAGTTCAAGTGGAGCATCACGAAGAAATCAAGTGCTTGAAGCTTGCCATCCATTATCGTGACAATGGATTTGTGAAGATATGCCGAAGAGTGGCTCACCCATAGAGGAGTATGGGGGAGCAATCTACTAGTCTTCACCGAGACAACGCAATCAAGAAAGATGATCCAACTTGAGGAAGTCAAGATCGTCTACATCTAGCTCAAGTGGACTTTGTGCAAAGCATAGGTTTGCCCTTGATAGGTTTTCTATTTTACCGGTCTCGTGGTGGTAGTTGGGAGACCGGGTTATAGGATCGTTTGCCGTACTATCAAGGGGGGCTCTCAAGTTGGTAGCTTGATCGTATCGTTAGTAGAGAGCTCAAACCATTGCATCCTTGCATCATGTTTCTTGGTTCTTGTTTGGTTCTATTTGTGAGTCTTAGAGCTGATGGTCATCTTGATGACAAGCTTGAGTTCGTTGAAAACGGAGTTCACATGCGTCTTCTATGATGTTTTCGGTGTTGGATGTTTTACCGGTCTTATCCGAGGAAGGGTTCTCACCATTTTCTTTTGGGACTTTTCTAATTTGATTCTTATTGGTTTTTCTATCAAGATTGTGTTAGCCCTTGTCGCTAGCTTTCCAACAAACTTGGTTTCATCGAATTCGGAGTCCGTATGCAAAAGTTATTGTCGTTTTGGTGTACTGAAAAGGCTGCAGCGGTACTACCGCGGGTAGGAGCGGAAGTAATTTTTTACTACCGCTTTCGGGAGCGGTACTACCGCTTGGAGCAGTACTACCGTGGCTACTTCTGTGGCTACTTCTGCTCGGGACCAAAAACTCGTCACAAGTCCAGCGGTGGTAGGCACGGATGTAATTTTTTAGTACCGCTCGCAAGCAGTAGTACCGCTACCCTTAGCAGTACTACCGCTACCCCTAGCGGTAGTACCGTGAGGTCAAGCGGTACTACCGCTCCGACGGCTTTTCTGGCCTTTTTGCCTCCTCGATGTTGTTTTCCAAAGGGGTACTACCGCCCTAGCGGTAGTACCGCTCCTGGAGCGGTAGTACCGCTCTGTGCGGGCTGTGAGCATAACGGTTGGATTTTCCCCCACCTATAAAAGGGGGTCTTCTTCCCCAATGAAGCTTATCCTTTGAGCTCGTGTTCTTCCCCCATTGTTGACCTTCTTCGAGCTTGCTATCTCTCAATCCCTCCATGGATTCTTGTTAGTTTTTTGGGGGAAAAGAGAGAGGAGATCTAGATCCACATTTCCACCAATCACTTTCTCCTCTAGGTGAGGGGAACCCCTTGGATCTTGATCTTGGAGTTCTTGGTGTTCTCCTTCTTGTTCTTCCTCTCATTTCCCTCCCTAGCATTAGTTGCTTTGGTGGGATTTGGGAGAGGAGGACTTGGGCACTCCATGTGCCCTTGCCATTGCATTTGGTGCATCGGTTTGAGTTCTCCACGGTGATACGTGAATATTACAAGTTGAGAAGCTTATTACTCTTGGGTTCTTGGTACCCTTGAGCTTGTTCCTCTTGGGTGCTTGGGCGCCCTAGACGGTTGGTGGTGTTCGGAGCTCAATCATTGTGGTGTAAAGCTCCGGGCAAGCGTCGGGGTCTCCAATTAGGTTGTGGAGATCGCCCCGAGCAATTTGACGGGTACCGGTGACCGCCCCCAAGGGTTGCCAAAGTGTACGGGTTCGGTGACCGCCCCCAAGGGTTGCCACTTGTACGGGTTCGGTGACCGCCCTCAAGGGTCCCTTAGTGGAATCACGGCATCTTGCATTGTGCGAGGGCGTGAGGAGATTACGGTGGCCCTAGTGGCTTCTTGGGGAGCATTGTGCCTCCACACCACTCCAAACGGAGATTAGCATCCGCAAGGGTGTGAACTTCGGGATACATCGTCGTCTCTGCGTGCCTTGGTTATCTCTTACCCGAGCCCTTTACTTATGCACTATACTTTGTGATAGATATATTGTTTCTTGTCATTTATCTAGCTATCACCTAGTTGTTTATCTTGCTTAGCATAAGTTGTTGGTGCACATAGGTGAGCCTAGTTGTTGTAGGTTTTGTACTTGACAAATTAACCGCTAGGTTTATTCCGCATTTGTTCAAGCCTAAACCGTAATTATTTTAAAGCGCCTATTCACCCCCCCCCCCCTCTAGGTGACATCCACGATCTTTCACCGTGGCTCTCCTGGCCCACCTCTTTTGCTTCGGGGACTTCTTTTGGTCTAGAAAAATCATAAAAAATTGGCTCGTCAATTGGACTTCGTTTGATATTCCTTTTCTGCGAAACTCAAAAACAAGAAAAAAATAGAAACTGGCACTGGGCTCTAGGTTAATAGGTTAGTCCCAAAATCATATAAAAGTGTATAATAAAGCCCATAAGACATCCTAGAAGGATAATATAATAGCATGGAACAATCAAAAATTATAGATACATTGGAGATGTATCAGCATCCCCAAGCTTAATTCCTGCTCGTCCTCGAGTAGGTAAATGATAAAGAAAGAATTTTTGATGTGGAATGCCAACCAATATAGTTTTTCATTGTAATTCTCTTAATTGTGGCATGAATGTTCAGATCTGAAAGGTTCAAGATAAAAGTCTATATTGACATAAGAAATAATAATACTTCAAGCAATACTAACAAAGCAATCATGTCTTCTCAAAATAATATGGATAAAAAAAGTTATCCCTACAAAATCATATAGTGTTGGCTATGCTCCCTCGTTATCACACAAAAATATGCATATCATGCACAATCTCGATTTCAGCCAAGCATTTGTTTTCATACTCTATCTTTTCAAACCTTTCAACTTTCACGCAATACATGAGCGTGAGCCATGGATATAGCACTATGGGTGGAATGGAGGTGGTTGTGGAGAAGATAAAAAGGAGGGAGATAGTCTCACATCGACTAGGCATATCAACGGGCTATGGAGATGCCCATCAATAGATATCAATGTGAGTGAGTAGGGATTGCCATGCAACGGATGCACTAGAGCTAAATATGAATGAAAGCTCAACAAAAGAAACTAGTGGGTGTGCATCCAACTTGCTTGCTCATGAAGACCTAGGGCATTTGAGGAAGCCCATCATTGGAATATACAAGCCAAGTTCTATCGAAAATTCCCACTAGTATATGAAAGTGACTAAACATGAGACTCTCTATAATGAAGAACATGGTGCTACTTTGAAGCACAAGTGTGGAAAAATATAGTAGCAATTGTCCCTTTTTCTTTTCTCCTTTTTTTTCTTTTTTTTCTTTTTGTTTGGGCCTTTCTTTTTTTCTTTGGCCTTTCTTTTTTTCTTTTTTTTTCTTTTTTTTTGCGGAGGTTCTTTATAGATTTAGCCTTTCCTCCCATGGGACAATGCTCTAATAATGATGATCATCACACTTTCATTACAACTTGATATTACAACTCGATACTACAACAACAAAGTATGACTCTATATGAATGCCTCCGGCGGTGTACCAGGATGTGCAATGAAACAAGAGTGACATGTATGAAAAATTATGCATGGTGGCCTTGCCACATATACGATGTCAACTACATGATCATGCAATGGCAATATGACAATATGATGCGTGTCATATGAACGGAACGGTGGAAAGTTGCATGGCAATATATCTCGGAATTGCTATGGAAATGCCATGATAGGTAGGTATGGTTGCTGTTTTGAGGAATAATATGGTGGCTGTTTTGAGGAAGGATATATAGTGGTTGTATGGTACCGGCGAAAGTAGCGCCGTACAAGAGAGGCTAGCCATGGTGGAAGGGTGAGAGTGCGTATAATCCATGGACTCAACATTAGTCATACGAACTCATATACTTATTGCAAAAATCTACGGGTCATCAAAACAAAGCAATCAATGCATGCTCCTAGGGGGGAGGTTGGTAGGAGTTAACCATCGCGCGCCCCCGACCTCCACACAAAGGTTGGCACTCTACAAATACCTCATGCTTTAACTTAGTCACACAACGGCTCACCATACGTGCATGATACGGGAATCACTAACCTTAACACAAGTATTTCTCAATTTCATAATTACTCCACTAGCATGACTCTAATATCACTATCCTCATATCTCAAAACAATTATCAAGCATCCAACATCTCATTATATTCAATGCACTTAGTGTGAAAGTTTTTACTACATTGATATTGGATGTCTATCATGTGAAGACTAGTTTCTTTAGCCTATACACATTACCATGCTGTTTTAATAGACTCTCAAATAGATATAAGTGAAGCATGAGAGTTCATCTATTTCTTCAAAATAAAACCACCGCCGTGCTCTAAAAGATATAAGTGAAGCACTAGAGCAATAACAAACTACTCCGATAGATATAAGTGAAGATCAATGAGTAGTTGAAAAATTATGTAGCTATGTGAAGACTCTCTAACATTTAAGAACTTCATATCTTGGGATATTATTCAAACAGCAAGCAAAACAAACTAACCTAAATTGACGCTCCAAGTAAAAAACATATCATGTGGTGAATAAAAATATAGCTCCGAGTATAGTTACCGATGGATGAAGACGAAAAAGGGGATGCCTTCCCGGGGCATCCCCAAGCTTAGGCTTTTGATTATCTTGAATTTACTTGGGGTGCCATGGGCATCCCCAAGCTTAGGCCTTTTCTACTCCTTGTTCCATAGTCCATCAAAGCAATACTCAAAACTTGAAAACTTCACAACACAAAACTTAGACAAAAATTCTCGTGAGCTCCGTTAGTATAAGAAAGCAAACCACTACTCCAAGGTACAGCAATGAATTCATTCTTTTTTTATATTTGTGTTAAACCTACTGTACTCCAACTTCTATATGGTTCATATCCTCCAATACTACTCATAGATGCATCGGAATAAGCAAGCAACACACAAAAAACAGAATCTGTCAAAGACAGAACGGTTTGTAGTAATCTGCAGGGTTCGCCTACTTATGGAACTCCAAAAAATTCAAACTAAATTGGTAAATTTGCGCAATTTGTCTACCAATAACCTGCAAAAAGAATCAACTGAATATCACGCTCCATTAAAATCTGAATACTACTTTAGCGAGCACTAACGATTCTGTTTTTCACAGCAAGATCACATAAACTTCACACAAGTCTTCCCAGAGGTTCTACTTGGCACAAACACTAAACAAAACATGAAACCACATCTAATCAGAGGCTAGATGAAAAATTTATTCCCTAATAGTAACAAAAACAAAAAATATATAGTTGGGTTGCCTCCCAACAAGCGCTATCGTTTAACGCCCCTAGCTAGGCATGATGATGCTCACATAAAAGATAAGAATTGAAACATAAAGAGAGCATCATGAAGATTATAACTAGCACATTTAAGTCTAACCCACTTCCTATGCATAGGGATTTTGTAAGCAGACAACTTATGGGAACGATAATCAACTAGCATAGGAAGAGAAAACAAGCATAACTTCAAAACCTTAAGCACATAGAGAGGAAACTTGATATTATTGCAATATGTAGAAGCATAAGATCCTCTTTCATAATAATTTTCAGAGGCATCATGAATGAACTCAACAATATAACTATCACATAAAGCATTCTTGTCATGATCCCCAAGCATATAAATTTTATTACTCTCCACATAAGCAAAATTCTTCTCATTCATAGTAGTGGGAGCAAACTCAACAAAATAACTATCATGTGAAGCATAATCCAATTGAAAACTAAAATCATGATGACAAGTTTCATGGTTATCTTTAATCTTTATAGCATACGTGTCATCACAATAATCATCATAGATAGCAACTTTGTTCTCATAATCAATTGGAACCTCTTCCGAAATAGTGGATTCGTCACTAAATAAAGTCATCACCTCTCCAAATCCACTTTCATTAATATAATCGTCATAAATAGGAGGCATGCTTTCATCATAACAATTTTTCTCATCAAAACTTGGGGGACTAAAAATATCATCTTCATCAAACATAGCTTCCCCAAGCTTGTGGCTTTGCATATCATTAGCATCAGGGGTATTCAAAGAATTCATACTAACAACATTGCAATCATGCTCATCATGCACATATTCTATGCCAAGCATTCTATGTAATTATTCTTCTAGTACTTGAGCACAATTTTCCTTCCCATCATTTTCACGAAAGATATTAAAAAGATGAAGCATATGAGGTAACCTTAGTTCCATTTTTTTGTAGTTTTATTTTATAAATGAAACTAGTGATAAAACAAGAAACTAAAAGATTCGATTGCAAGATCTAAAGATATACCTTCAAGCACTCACCTCCCCGGCAACGACGCCAGAAAAGAGCTTGATGTCTACTACGCACCCTTCTTCTTGTAGACGTTGTTGGGCCTCCAAGTGCAGAAGTTTGTAGGACAGTAGCAAATTTCCCTCAAGTGGATGACCTAAGGTTTATCAATCCGTGGGAGGCGTAGGATGAAGATGGTCTCTCTCAAACAACCCTGCAACCAAATAACAAAGAGTCTCTTGTGTCCCCAACACACCCAATACAATGGTAAATTGTATAGGTGCACTAGTTCGGCGAAGATATGGTGATACAAGTGCAATATGGATGGTAGATATAGCTTTTTGTAATAAGAAAATATAAAAACAGCAAGGTAGCAAGTGGTAAACGTGAGCATAAACGGTGTTGCAATGATAGTAGGCAAGGCCTAGGGTTCATACTTTCACTAGTGCAAGTTCTCTCAACAAGGATAACATAATTGGATCATATTACTAGCCCTCAACATGCAACAAAGAGTCACTCCAAAGTCACTAATAGCGGAGAACAAACGAAGAGATTATGGTAGGGTACGAAACCACCTCAAAGCTATTCTTTCTGATCGATCTATTCAAGAGTCCGTCGTAACGTTCAATCTATCATAGAGTTCATACTAGAATAACACCTTAAGACACAAATCAACCAAAACCCTAATGTCACCTAGATACTCCATTGTCACCTCAAGTATCCGTGGGCATGGTTATACGATATGCATCACACAATCTCAGAAACATCTATTCAACCAACACATAGAACTTCAAAGAGTGCCCTAAAGTTTCTACCGGAGAGTCAAGACGAAAACGTGTGCCAACCCCTATGCATAGGTTCCCAAGGTCACGAACCCGCAAGTTGATCACCAAAACATACATCAAGTGGATCACATGATATCCCATTGTCAATACAGATAAACACGCGCAAGACATACATCAAGTGTTCTCAAATCCTTAGAGACTCAATCTGATAAGATAACTTCAAAGGGAAAACTCAATCCATTACAAGAGAGTAGAGGGGGAGAAGAAGATCCAACTAGAATAGCAAAGCTCGCGATATACTTGTTGGAAATATGCCCTAGAGGCAATAATAAAAGTGTTATTATTATATTTCCTTGTTCATGATAATCGTCTGTTATTCATGCTTGAATTGTATTGTACGGAAACAGCGATACATGTGTGAATACATAGACCACAATGAGTCCCTGGTAGGCCTCTAGTTACCAGCTCGTTGATCAACAGATGGTCACGGTTTCCTGACCATGGACATGGGATGTCAGTGATAACGGGATCACATCATTAGGAGAATGATGTGATGGACAAGACCCAATCCTGAGCATAGCACGAGATCGTATAGTTAGTAATGCATAAGCTTTTCGGTGTCAAGTATTTATTCCTTAGACCATGAGGTTGTACAACTCCCGGATGTTGTAGGAATACTTTGGGTGTGCCAAACGTCACAACGTAACTGGGTGGCTATAAAGGTACGCATCGGGTATCTCCGAAAGTGTCTGTTGAGTTGGTACGAACCGAGACTGGGATGTTGTCACTCCGTGTGACGGAGAGGTACCTCTGGGCCCACTCGGTAAGACATCATCATAACGAGCTCAATGTGACTAAGTGGTTAGTCACAGGATGATGGATTACGGATCGAGTAAAGAGACTTGCCATGAAGAAATTGAACAAGGTATCGGGAATACCGATGATCGAATCTCGAGCAAGTACCGTACCGATGGACAAAGGGAATAACATACGGGATTGAGTGAATCCTTGACACGGTGGTTCATCCGATGAAGATCATCGAGGAACACGTGGGAACCAACATGGGTATCCAGATCCCGCTGTTGGTTATTGACCGGAGAGTGGTCTCGGTCATGTCTACGTGTCTCCCGAACCCGTAGGGTCTACACACTTAAGGTTCGGTAACGCTAGGGTCGTAGAGATAAATGCACGTGGAAACCTGAAAGTTGTTCGGAGTCCCGGATGAGATCCCGGACGTCACGAGGAGTTCCGGAATGGTCCGGAGGTAAAGATTGATATATAGGAAGTCCAGTTTCGGCCATCGGGTGATCTCCGGAGGTCACCGGGAGCGTCCCGGGACCACCGGAGGGGCCCCGGGGGTCCACCGGGTGGGGCCACCCATCCCGGTGGGGCCCCTAGGCCGCAAGGGGAAGTGTCCAGCCCTAATGGGCTGGCGCACCACTAGGGGCCCACCTCCCCATGCGCCTAGGGTTGAAACCCTAAGGGGGAGGGGCGCCCCACTTGCCTTGGGGGGCAAGGACTCCCCCCTTGGCCGCCGCCCCCCTGCAGATTGGATCTGCAGGGGCCCTGGCGCACCCCCCTGGCCCCTATATATATGTGGGGGGAGAGGGCAGCCGTACCCTTGCCCTGGCGCCTCTCCCCCTCCCGTCACACCTCCATACTCCCAACGCAGGGCGCCCGGCGAAGCCCTGCTGCGATCTCCACTGCATCCGTCATCACGCCGTCGTGCTGCCGGATCTCTGATGACTTCTCCTCCCCCCTTGCTGGATCAAGAAGGAGGTGACGTTGCTGCACCGGACGTGTGTTGAACGCGGAGGTGTCGTCCGTTCGGCGCTAGATCATCGGTGACGAAGAACGCGAAGAGTACGACTACTTCATCCACGCTTCTTCGAAAGCTTCTGCACGCGATCTACATAACGGTATGTAGATGCACTCTTACTTGCTCGTTGCTAGATGTCTCCATAGTTGGATCTTGGTGAAAGCGTAGAAATTTTTTGAATTCTGCTACGTTCCCCAACAGTGGCATCTGAGCTAGGTTTTATGCGTAGCATCTTGCACGAGTAGAACACAAAGCAGTTGTGGGCGTTTGAGTTTGTTCAACTTTCTTACCGTTACTAGTCAATCTTGATTCGGCGGTATTGTGGGATGAAGCGGCCCGGACTGACTTTACACGTACGCTTACGTGAGACTGGTTCCACCGACAGACATGCACTAGATGCATAAGGTGGCTGGCGGGTGTCTGTCTCTCCTACTTTAGTCGGATCGGATTCGATGAAAAGGGTCCTTATGAAGGGTAAATAGAAGTTGACAAATCACGTTGTGGTTTTGGCGTTGGTAAGAAACGTTCTTGCTAGAAATCCTATAGAAGCCACGTAAAAATTTGCAACAACAATTAGAGGACGTCTAACTTGTTTTTGCAGCATGTGCTATGTGACATGGTATGGCCAAAACGAAGATGTGATGAATGATATATGTGATGTATGAGATTGATCATGTTCTTGTAATAGGGAATCACGACTTGCATGTCGATTAACTTGACAACCGGCAGGAGCCATAGGAGTTGTCTTAATTATTGTATGACCTGCGTGTCACTGAATAACGCTATGTAATTACTTTACTTCATTGCTAAACGTTAGCTATAGTAGTAGAAGTAATAGTTGGCGTGACGACTTCTTCGAGACACGATGATGAAGATCATGATGATGAAGATCATGGTGTCGAGCCGGTGACAAGATGATCATGGTGCCCCGAAGATGGAGATCCAAGGAGCAAGATGATATTGGCCATATCATGTCACTTTAATTGATTGCATGTGATGTTTATCATGTTTATGCATCTTGTTTACTTAGAACGACGGTAGTAAATAAGATGATCTCTCACTAAATAATTTCAAGAATTGTGTTCCCCCTAACTGTGCACCGTTGCTAAAGTTCGTTGCTCCGAAGCACCACGTGATGATCGGGTGTGATAGGTTCTAACGTTCGCATACAACGGGTGTAAGCCAGATTTACACAAGCAATACACTTAGGGTTCACTTGAAGAGCCTAGCATGTACAGACATGGCCTCGGAACACGGAAGGCCGAAAGGTCGAACACGAGTCGTATAGAAGATACGATCAACATGAAGATGTTCACCGTTGATGGCTAGTCCGTCTCACGTGATGATCGGACACGGGCTAGTCGATGCGGATCGTGTATCACTTAGATGACTAGAGAGATGTCATTCTGAGTGGGAGTTCATTAAAATTTGATTAAGATGAACTTAATTATCATGAACTTAGTCTAAATTCTTTACAATATCTCTTGTAGATCAAATGGCCCACGCTCAAGTTTCCCTCAACTTCAACGCGTTCCTAGAGAAAACCAAGCTGAAAGATGATGGTAGCAACTATACGGATTGGGTCCGTAACCTGAGGATTATCCTCATAGCTGCCAAGAGATCATATGTCCTTGAAGCACCGCTAGGTGATGCACCTGCTCCCGATGCGGCCCAAGACGTTTTGAACGTCTGGCAGTCGCGTAGTGATGATTACTCCCTGGTTCAGTGCGGCATGCTTTACAGTTTAGAATCGGGGCTCCAAAAATGTTTTGAGCACCACGAAGCATATGAGATGTTCGAAGAGCTGAAAATGGTTTTCCAAGCTCATGCCCGAGTCGAGAGATATGATGTCTCCGACGCATTCTACAGCTATAAGATGGAGGAGAACGGTTCTGTCAGTGAGCACATCCTCAAGATTTCAGGATTGCACAACCGCTTGTCTCAGCTGGGAATGAATCTCCCAGATGAAGCGGTCGTTGACAGAATCCTCCAGTCGCTCCCACCAAGCTTCAAGAGCTTCGTGTTGAACTTCAATATGCAGGGGATGGAGAAGTCCATTCCCGAGGTGTATTCGATGCTGAAGTCAGCGGAGGTGGACATCAAGAAAGAACATCAAGTGTTGATGGTCAATAAAACCACTAAGTTCAAGAAAGGCAAGGGTAAGACGAACTTCAAGGAGGACGGCAAGAGAGTTGCCGTGCCCGGCAAGCCTGTTGCCGGGAAGAAGCCAAAGTATGGACCCAAGCCTGAGACAGAGTGCTTTTATTGCAAGGGAACGGGTCACTGGAAGCGGAACTACCCCAAATATTTAGCAGACAAGAAGGCCGGCAACGTCAAAGGTATATATGATATACATGTTATTGATGTGTACCTTACCAGCACTCGTAGTAGCTCCTGGGTATTTGATACCGGTGCAGTTGCTCACATTTGTAACTCAAAACAGGAGCTGTGGAATAAACGGAGACTGGCGAAGGATGAGGTGACGATGCGCGTCGGGAATGGTTCCAAGGTCGATGTGATCGCCGTCGGCACGCTGCCTCTACATCTACCCTCGAGATTAGTTTTAAACCTCAATAATTGTTATTTAGTACCAGCTTTGAGCATGAACATTGTTTCTGGATCTCGTCTTATGCGAGATGGCTACTCTTTCAAATCGGAGAATAATGGTTGTTCTATTTATTTGAGAGATATGTTTTATGGTCATGCCCCGCTGGTCAATGGTTTATTTTTGATGAATCTCGAACGTAGTGATACACATATTCATAGTGTAGATGCCAAAAGATGTAAAGTTGATAATGATAGTCCCACATACTTGTGGCATTGCCGCCTTGGTCATATTGGTGTCAAACGTATGAAGAAGCTCCATTCAGATGGACTTCTAGAGTCTCTTGATTATGAATCATTTGACACGTGCGAACCATGCCTCTTGGGCAAGATGAGCAAGACTCCGTTCTCCGGAACAATGGAGCGAGCAACCAACTTGTTGGAAATCATACATACTGATGTGTGCGGTCCAATGAGTGTTGAGGCTCGCGGAGGCTATCGTTATGTTCTCACCCTCATGGATGACTTGAGTAGATACGGGTATATCTATTTGATGAAACACAAGTCTGAGACCTTTGAAAAGTTCAAGGAATTTCAGAATGAGGTTGAGAATCAACGTGACAGAAAAATAAAGTTCTTGCGATCGGATCGTGGGGGTGAATATTTAAGTCATGAATTTGGCACACACCTTAGGAGTTGTGGAATTGTTTCACAATTGACACCGCCCGGAACACCTCAACGTAACGGTGTGTCCGAACGTCGAAATCGTACTCTGTTGGACATGTTGCGATCTATGATGTCCCTCACCGATTTACCGCTATCTTTTTGGGGTTATGCTTTAGAGACTGCCGCATTCACTTTAAATAGGGCTCCGTCGAAATCCGTTGAGACGACTCCGTATGAACTTTGGTTTGGCAAGAAACCGAAGCTGTCGTTTCTAAAAGTTTGGGGTTGCGATGCTTATGTCAAGAAACTTCAACCTGAAAAGCTCGAACCCAAATCGGAAAAATGCGTCTTCATAGGATACCCAAAGGAAACGATTGGGTACACCTTCTACCACAGATCCGAAGGCAAAGTCTTTGTTGCCAAGAATTGATGCTTTCTGGAGAAAGAGTTTCTCTCGAAAGAAGTGAGTGGGAGGAAAGTAGAACTTGATGAGGTGACAGTCACCCCTCCTGTACCGGAAAGTAGCGCAGCGCAGGAAACTGTTCCTGAGGTGCCTGCACCGACAAGGGAGGAAGTTAATGATAATGATCATGTAGAAACAGATCAAGTTACTACTGAACATCGAAGGTCCACAAGGGCACGTTCCGCACCAGAGTGGTACGGCAACCCTGTCCTGGAAATCATGTTGTTAGACAACGGTGAACCTTCGAACTATGAAGAAGCGATGGCGGGCCCGGATTCCAATAAATGGCTTGGAGCCATGAAATCCGAGATAGAATCCATGTATGAAAACAAAGTATGGACTTTGGTGGACTTTCCTGATGACAGGCACGACATAGAAAACAAATGGATATTTAAGAAGAAGACAGACGCGGATGGTAATGTGACCATCTATAAGGCTCGGCTTGTCGCTAAGGGTTATCGACAAGTTCAAGGGATTGACTACGACGAGACTTTCTCTCCCGTAGCGATGCTGAAGTCAGTCAGAATCATGTTAGCTATTGCCGCATTCTATGATTATGAAATATGGCAAATGGACGTCAAAACAGCATTCCTTAACGGCTTCCTCAAGGAAGAATTGTATATGATGCAACCGGAAGCTTTTGTCGATCCAGAGAACGCTAACAAGGTATGCAAGCTCCAGCGCTCGATTTACGGCCTGGTGCAAGCATCTCGGAGTTGGAATATTCGCTTTGATGAAGTGATCAAAGCGTTTGGATTTATACAGACTTATGGAGAAGCCTGTATCTACAAGAAAGTGAGTGGGAGCTCTGTGGCATTTCTCATATTATATGTGGATGACATATTGCTGATGGGAAA
Source organism: Secale cereale (assembly GCA_902687465.1). Classification (NCBI taxonomy): domain Eukaryota; kingdom Viridiplantae; phylum Streptophyta; class Magnoliopsida; order Poales; family Poaceae; genus Secale; species Secale cereale. The sequence goes on along the minus strand of LR738715.1, from coordinate 154,142,828 downwards.
TGATATAGAATTCTTGGAAAATGTAAAGGCCTACTTGAATAAAAGTTTTTCAATGAAGGACCTTGGAGAAGCTGCTTACATATTAGGCATCAAAATCTATAGAGATAGATCGAGACGCCTCATTGGTCTTTCACAAAGTACATACCTTGACAAAATATTGAAGAAGTTCAATATGGATCAGTCAAAGAAAGGATTCTTGCCTGTTTTGCAAGGTATGAGATTGAGCAAGGCTCAGTCGCCGACCACGGCAGAAGATAGAGAAAAGATGAGTGTCATTCCCTATGCCTCGGCCATAGGTTCTATCATGTATGCCATGCTGTGTACCAGACCTGATGTGAACCTTGCCATAAGTTTGGTAGGGAGGTACCAAAGTGATCCCGGTGCGGAACACTGGACAGCGGTCAAGAACATCCTGAAGTACCTGAAAAGGACTAAGGATATGTTTCTCGTTTATGGAGGTGATGAAGAGCTCGTCGTAAAGGGTTACGTCGATGCTAGCTTCGACACAGATCTGGATGACTCTAAGTCTCAAACCGGATACGTGTATATTTTGAACGGAGGGGCAGTCAGCTGGTGCAGTTGCAAGCAAAGCGTCGTGGCAGCATCTACATGTGAAGCGGAGTACATAGCTGCTTCCGAAGCAGCGCAGGAAGGAGTCTGGATGAAGGAGTTCATCACCGACCTAGGAGTCATTCCAAGCGCGTCAAGCCCGATGACTCTCTTCTGTGACAACACTGGTGCTATTGCCATTACCAAGGAGCCCAGGTTTCACAAGAAGACCAAGCACATCAAGCGCCGTTTCAACTCCATCCGGAATTATGTTCAGGATGGAGATATAGATATTTGTAAAGTGCATACGGATCTGAATGTCGCAGACCCGTTGACTAAACCTCTTTCACGGGCAAAACATGATCAACACCAGAACTCTATGGGTGTTCGATTCATCACAATGTAACTAGATTATTGACTCTAGTGCAAGTGGGAGACTGTTGGAAATATGCCCTAGAGGCAATAATAAAAGTGTTATTATTATATTTCCTTGTTCATGATAATCGTCTGTTATTCATGCTTGAATTGTATTGTACGGAAACAGCGATACATGTGTGAATACATAGACCACAATGAGTCCCTGGTAGGCCTCTAGTTACCAGCTCGTTGATCAACAGATGGTCACGGTTTCCTGACCATGGACATGGGATGTCAGTGATAATGGGATCACATCATTAGGAGAATGATGTGATGGACAAGACCCAATCCTGAGCATAGCACGAGATCGTATAGTTCGTAATGCATAAGCTTTTCGGTGTCAAGTATTTATTCCTTAGACCATGAGGTTGTACAACTCCCGGATGCTGTAGGAATACTTTGGGTGTGCCAAACGTCACAACGTAACTGGGTGGCTATAAAGGTACGCATCGGGTATCTCCGAAAGTGTCTGTTGAGTTGGTACGAACCGAGACTGGGATGTTGTCACTCCGTGTGACGGAGAGGTACCTCTGGGCCCACTCGGTAAGACATCATCATAATGAGCTCAATGTGACTAAGTGGTTAGTCACGGGATGATGGATTACGGATCGAGTAAAGAGACTTGCCATGACAAGATTGAACAAGGTATCAGGAATACCGACGATCGAATCTCGGGCAAGTACCGTACCGATGGACAAAGGGAATAACATACGGGATTGAGTGAATCCTTGACACGGTGGTTCATCCGATGAAGATCATCGAGGAACACGTGGGAACCAACATGGGTATCCAGATCCCGCTGTTGGTTATTGACCGGAGAGTGGTCTCGGTCATGTCTACGTGTCTCCCGAACCCGTAGGGTCTACACACTTAAGGTTCGGTAACGCTAGGGTCGTAGAGATAAATGCATGTGGAAACCCGAAAGTTGTTTGGAGTCCCGGATGAGATCCCGGACGTCACGAGGAGTTCCGGAATGGTCCGGAGGTAAAGATTGATATATAGGAAGTCCAGTTTCGGCCATCGGGTGATCTCCGAAGGTCACCGGGAGCGTCCCGGGACCACCGGAGGGGCCCCGGGGGTCCATCGGGTGGGGCCACCCATCCCGGTGGGGCCCCTAGGCCGCAAGGGGAAGTGTCCATCCCTAATGGGCTGGCGCACCACTAGGGGCCCACCTCCCCATGCGCCTAGGGTTGAAACCCTAGGGGGGAGGGGGCGCCCCACTTGCCTTGGGGGGCAAGGACTCCCCCCTTGGCCGCCGCCCCCCTGCAGATTGGATCTGCAGGGGCCCTGGCGCACCCCCCTGGCCCCTATATATATGTGAGGGGGGAGAGGGCAGCCGTACCCTTGCCCTAGCGCCTCTCCCCCTCCCGTCACACCTCCATACTCCCAACGCAGGGCGCCCGGCGAAGCCCTGCTGCGATCTCCACTGCATCCGTCATCACGCCGTCGTGCTGCCGGATCTCTGACGACTTCTCCTCCCCCCTTGCTGGATCAAGAAGGAGGTGACGTTGCTGCACCGGACGTGTGTTGAACGCGGAGGTGCCGTCCGTTCGGCGCTAGATCATCGATGACGAAGAACGCGAAGAGTACGACTACTTCATCCACGCTTCTTCGAAAGCTTCCGCACACGATCTACATAACAGTATGTAGATGCACTCTTACTTGCTCGTTGCTAGTTGTCTCCATAGTTGGATCTTGGTGAAAGCGTAGAAATTTTTTGAATTCTGCTACGTTCCCCAACAATATCAAGATCGTTCCATCTCAAGAACACGAGAGAGAGAGAGAGAGATCAAACACATAGCTACTGATACATACCCTCAGCCCCGAGGGTGGACTACTCCCTCCTCGTCATGGAGAGCGCCGGGATGATGAAGATAGCCATCGGAGAGGGATTCCCCCCCTCCGGCAGTGTGCCAGAACGGCTGTAGATTGGTTTTCGGTGGCTATAGAGGCTTTCGGCGGCGGAACTCCCGATCTAGGTTAATTTCTGGAGGTTCCAGTATTTATAGGAATTTTTGGATTCGGGGCCAAGTAAAGGGGAGCTACGGGCTGTCCTCTAGATAGGGGGGCGCGGCCCCCCCTTCCCAGGGTGCGCCCTCCACCCTCGAGGGCAGCCCGTGGATCTCCTGGCCCACCTCTTTTGCTTCGGGGGCTTCTTTTGGTCCAGAAAAAATCATAAAAAATTGGCTCGTCAATTGGACTCCGTTTGATATTCCTTTTCTGCGAAACTCAAAAACAAGGAAAAAATAGAAACTGGCACTGGGCTCTGGGTTAATAGGTTAGTCCCAAAAATCATATAAAAGTGTATAATAAAGCCCATAAGACATCCTAGAAGGATAATATAATAGCATGGAACAATCAAAAAATATAGCTACGTTGGAGACGTATCACATGGCAAGAGTATATGAGCAGCGAAAAGTAAAGCATGTGAGTTGCAAGAAAATAAAGAGATGGGATTGGACTGTGCAAACGCAATTGGAGACACGGATGTTTTTGGCGTGGTTCCGATAGGTGGTGCTAAAGTACATCCACGTTGATGGAGACTTCAACCCACGAAGGGTAACGGCTGCGCGAGTCCATGGAGGGCTCCACCCACAAAGGGTCCACGAAGAAGCAACCTTGTCTATCCCACCATGGCCATCGGCCACGAAAGACTTGCCTCACTAGGGTAGATCTTCACAAAGTAGGCGATCTCCTAGCCTTTACAAACTCCTTGGTTCAACTCCACAGTCTTGTCGGAGGCTCCCAAGTGACACCTAACCAATCTAGGAGACACCACTCTCCAAAAGGTAATAGATGGTGTGTTGATGATGAACTCCTTGATCTTGTGCTTCAAGTGATAGTCTCCCCAACACTCAACTCTCTCTCTCTCTCTCTCTCTCTCATATTTGGATATGATGGAATGAAGATTTGAGTGGAAAGCAACTTGGGGAAGGCTAGAGATCAAGATTCATATGGTACGATTGGAATATCTTGTGTCTCAACACATGAGCAGGTGGTTCTCTCTCAGAAAATGAATTGTGTAAGTGTAGGCACGTTCTGATGGCTCTCTCTCTCTGATGGAGAGGGGGTGGAGGGGTATATATAGCCTCCAAACAAAATCTAGTTGTTATAGACATTTGACCAGACTCGGTCAGACCAAATAGAAGAACTCGGTCAGACCGAAGCAGTTCAAAATGTGAACGTTAGACATTTCGGTGGGACCGATACTATCAACTCGGTGAGACCGATGCATTAGGGTTAGGGCAAACCTCATCTTGGCTTGACCAATTACACAAACTCGGTGAGACTGATTCTGGTAAAAGGCTAACAGAGACTTGGCTAGGCAAACTCGGTGGGACCGATTCACTCATCTCGGTGAGACCAAAATGTTACGAAGAGGTAACAGAGAGTTTGCAATGCTAACTCTGTGAGACCGATTCTCACATCTTGGTTAGACCAAAATGTTGCAAAAAGGAAACAGAGAGTTTACATTCCCATCTCGGTGAGACCGGGATCCCTATCGGTGAGACCGAACTGATTAGGGTTTGTGGCAGTGCCTAAGTCATGTGAACTCGGTGGCGTTGGGTAGATCAAATCGGTGGGGCCGAGTTTGACTTTTAGGTTTGGGACATATGTGGAAATGAGAACGTGGTTGAGGAATTTGGAGTATATTACCAAGCACTTGAGCAAGTGGATCATTAAGCAACACCTCATCCCCTTTTAATAGTATTGGCTTTTCATATGGACTCAATGTGATCTTGGATCACTAAAATGAAAATGTAGAGTCTTGAGCTTTTGCCAATCCTTGTCCTTTGCTTCTTGAAAAGGGTTCCACATCCTCTTGTCCAGCCACTCCATTATTGAACTCATTTGAGATTTACTAGATGAAAATATTAGTCCAACAAGGGATATGTTGTCATTAATTACCAAAATAACCCAGGGAGCACTTGTGATTTCCAAAATAGTTTGCTAATTGTCTACGAGTGCTTACCCCCTTTGTTATGCTTCCAAGAATATTCTTCATGTGATGCTCTCTAGAAGCGAGCCTGGAAGCAACTTTGGCGGCATGACGCTCCAATATCTCCTCAAGAGAGAGTTGAGGTGCGGTAACTTGATCATCATGAGCGTCCTCTTGATCTTGTTCTTGATCTTGAGCTTTCTCTTGATCTTGAACTTGCTCGGTAGAAGGAACTTGGCCTTGTGCATCACCTGGTGGATCATCACCATCTTGCGATTGATCTTGCACTTGGCCTTGTTCATTGGGTTGAGGGCCTTCACTTTGTTCTTCGGAAGTGTGTGGGTTTTGGGTTGGTGATGGTTCCACTTGAGTAGAACATTGACCTTATCCTTCGGCCACTAGGGGTTTCTCAATGGGTAGGATATGACCAACACCCATTCTTATTATGGCTTGGGGAGGAATTTCATCACCTACATCACAAGTACCACTTTGCTCCACTTGGGAGCCATTATTCTCATCAAACTCCACGTTACACGTCTCCTCAATGAGTCTGGTGGACTTGTTGAGGACACGGTAAGCATGAGAGTTTCTAGCATAACCAACAAATATGCCCTAATGAGCTCTAGCCTCAAATTTAGACAAACGAACACCTTTCTTGAGTATGAAACACTTACAACCGAACACCCGAAAGTACTTGAGGTTGGGCTTGTTGTCGGTAAGTATCTCATACGGAGTCTTGTTCAAGCCTTTGCGGAGATAGAGCCGATTGGATGCATGACATGCGGTGTTGATGGCTTCGGCCCACAAGTTGTACGGAGACTTGAACTCCGCCATCATGGTCCTTGTCGCGTCCATCAATGTACGGTTCTTCCTCTCTGCCACACCATTTTGTTGAGGGGTATAAGCTGCGGCATATTGATGCTTGATCCCCTCGTCACTAAGAAACTCATCCAGGGTGTAGTTCTTGAACTCATTTCCTTTCTCACTTTTTATCATCAAAATCTTTGCATCATGTTGACGTTGAGCTTCATTTGCAAATTTAATGAAGGTTTGTTGGGTCTCACTCTTCCTATTGAAGAAATGTACCCAAGTGTATCTTGAGTAACCATCCACAATCACCAAGCAATACTTTCTACCCCTAAGACTATCAAAGGATGGAGGCCCAAAGAGATCCATGTGAAGGAGCTCCAAAGGCCTTGACAAGTAGATGACAGTAGTGGGAGGGTGTGGCTTCTCATGTAGCTTTCCTTCAATACAAGCACGATCTTTGGAAAAACTAACATTTGTTAGTCCACGGACATGGTCCCCCTTGAGAAGACTTTGCAAAGACCTCATATTGACGTGGGCTAAACGGCGATGCCAAAGACACCCCACATCAACTTTGGCCATTAGGCATGTCGCAGTCTTAGTGGGTCGCTCCGAGAAGTTAACCACATAGAGACTGTTCTCGACATGCCCAACAAATGCTACTTTAAGAGTCTTGCTCCACAAGAGGAACCAACAAATTTGGCATAAACATGCCCATCACTAGCACGGCATAACATATAAGATGGGTTAAAGTCGTCGGCTTTGTTGGAAGGAGTGGCATTGCCCTTCTTGATACCACCGCCCTTCGCATTGTTCTTCTTCTCCTTAGAAGTACCCCCTCCCTCCTTCACAAACGTTTGCTTGAGATGAAGAGGTTGCTTGGTCTTGTCATTGTTCTTCTGCTTGGACTTGGTTGCAAACCCAATTCCCTCCTTGGCCACAACTTCCTTTCGATTGCTCAAAAGGTCGTTGAGGTCTTTCTCACCTTGTATGCAAGACACAAGACCTTTCTCAAGTTGCGTCTTCAACTTGGTATTCTCCTCCACAAGATGCACATGCTCACAACATGGGTTAGTAGCATTTGCATTATCAATTAAAACCATATGAGGAAAAGTGGCTTTCTCCTTGGTTAGCGATACTTGGAGTTGATCATGAGACTCTTTGAGGCTAGCATGAACACTCTCTTACTCAAGCGCATTAGAGAGATTCGATATCTCATCGGCATAGTCTCGACTATGCCCTTCCATCTTAGAGATGGTCTCTTCATGAGCCCCGATCATGTCATTGGCTTCACCAAGTTGTTCCAAGAGAGCAACGAAGTGCTTCTTGGATTTACCTTTGAGCTTACTCATGAACGACTCAAATTCATTTTCCTCCTCCTCCGCCCCCTCACTTTCATCAATGCAATCAGTCAACAAGGGATTAGTAGTGATGGTAGACTTGATGTTGGGGGTTACCTTGTTGGTGGCTTTAGCCATGAGGCACTTGGCGGTGATGTTCTCGTTGGCTGAATCGAAGAGGGACTCCGTGGAGTTGTTGCAATGGCAACGGATGCCATGGCAACCGTCTCGCCATCTTCATCATCATCATCATCCTCATCATACTCTTCTTGTGCCACCAACCCTTTGGGAGGAGTCTTCTTGGTGAAGCTGTTCTTGTTGGGGAAAGACTTGGCCTTGTCTTTTTGGATAAGCTTGCCACCATTGTCTTCCCTCTTCTCATATGGGAAATCCACAACAAAATGACTCACATTGCCACAATTGTAGCACGTCCTCACTCGTTGCTTGCCCTTGGATCCACTTGAGTTGTTCTTGTTGAAATTGGGTCTTGAGTTCTTCTTATTGCCCCAAAATTGCCGTGAAGCAAGAGCCATGTGCTCATGATATGCATATTTGGTGTCTTCGGGGCAACACTCCTACTCTTCCTATTCATCTTCTTCTTCCACACAAGACTCGTCCTTCAACACAAGGTTGGGCTTCTTTGATCGTTGATCCCGCAAAACCGCATTGTCAGCGGTCTTGTCCCAGATCCTCATAGCAACAAACTCATCCAACACTTCGCTTGAGGACAAAGTGTGGAAGTACGGCCTCTGACGGATGACAGAGGACATGGCCTTGTGGTAAGGCATCATGGCCTTGAGATACTTGCACTTGATCCAATTGTCATCTGTATCATTGCTCCAATGATCTCGGAGTGAGACCGCGAGAGTGGTTAATCTTCAATAAGGTTCTCGAGGTTCTTCATCTTCGATCATGGTAAACTCATCGGCTTCATCGTGCACAACTTCATAGTTTGAGCGTTGAATGCTTGCGCTTCCCTTGTACAAGGAAATAACATGCTCCCATTCTTCCTTGGCCACGGAGAAGGGTCTGAGATGCGTAATATCTTCGAGAGGAATAGCTTCTTGGAGCATGCAGATAACAGACTCGTTGAATTGATGATCCACGGCTTCTCTATGAGTGAAGTTGTATGGATCGTGCGGGTAGAAACCTTGCTCAATAATTCTCCAAAGATTAGTAGAACAATGATTTAAATAACGTTTAAAGCGAAAAACCCAAGTGGCAAAATCTGCATTCTTCACATACTTCGGGGGAGGACCAACATAATTTAAATGTGTGGAGGGAATGGGTCCTCCATAAGTAAGGGGAGGTTCAACATGGGCAAAGATGCCACTCCCTCTATTAAGCAAAGGAACTTGGCCACTACTAGCTTCCCCCTTATCGGCGTTAGCATCCGCCACCTTGTTAGTGGCACCAACCACTTCCAACGGTGTTGTAGATAATTTGAGGCCATCAAGAAACTCCTTAAACATGCCTTTAACCTCAGTCATCATGGAGGTTTTCAATGTGTCCAGAGCCACATTGAACTCCTCACGAGGTACCGAGGGTCCCCAATGGCCGTAGGCGATGGTGGAGTCGCACTGGAGTGCTCCTCCCCCTTGTCTACGGTGTCAACCATACTCTTTGGACGGTAATTCCTTAATAAAGAGATGAGGATCTGATACCAATTGAAAGGATCGATATGGTTGACTAGAGGGGGGTGAATAGGCAACAAACATTTTTTAGCTTTTCTTTACCAAATTAAACTTAGCATCAAAGTAGGTTGTCTAGATATGCAACTAGGTGGGCAACCTATATGATGCAACAACAACAAGCACACAAGCAAGCAAAGGGTACAACACAATAAAAGCTTGCACAAGTAAAGGTAAGAGATGACCACGAGTGGAACCGGTGGAGACGAGGATGTGTTACCGAAGTTCCTTCCCTTTGAGAGGAAGTACGTCTCCGTTAGAGCGGTGTGGAGGCACAATGCTCCCCAAGATGCCACAAAGGCCACCGTATTCTCCTCACGCCCTCACACAATGCGAGATGTCGTGATTCCACTATTGGTGCCCTTGAAGGCGGTGACCGGACCTTTACAAATCAGGTTGGGGCTATCTCCACAACTGAATTGGGGGCTCCCAACAACACCAAGAAGCTTCACCACAATGGAATATGGCTTCGAGGTGACCTCAACCATCTAGGGTGCTAAAACACCCAAGAGTAACAAGATCCACAAGGGATTAGTGGGGGGGATCAAATTTCTCTTGGTGGAAGTGTAGACCGGGGCCTTCTCAACCAATCCCTAGAAAATCAACAAGTTTGATTGGCCAGGGAGAGAGATCGGACGAAATGGAGCTTTGAGCAACAATGGAGCTTGGGGTGGGAAGAGGTGGTCAACTTGGGGAAGAAGACCCCCCCCCCCTTATATAGTGTGAGGAAAGATCCAATCATTACCCACTTACTCAGCCCGTGACATGCGGTACTACCGCACATACCCACGGTACTACCGCACAGGCATGCGGTACTACCGCTCGCGCGGCAGGGGCCAGACGAGGCCTTGATGCATATAGCAACAAGAGGTAGAACCGCCGGAGCGGTACTACCGCGTGCCCTTGCGGTACTACCGCGAGGCAGGGCTCAATCTGGACTGGGAAGGCACGGACTAATAAAATTACATCTGTGGCTACTTTCGATGAGTTTTGTTCAGTGCGAAAATCCAGCACGGTACTACCGCTTAGAGGGAGCGGTACTACCGCGTAGGGTGCGGAAGTAAAAAATTACTTTCGTCCCTACTTCCGCGCATGCCACCGTTCTGGGCTAGAGGCCACGGTACTACCGCGTTCTAGGAGTGGTACTACCGCAAGACGCGGTACTACCGCTGCCATGGGCGGTGCTACCGTGGGCCGATGTGGTACTACTGCTCCCTTGAGCAGTACTACCGCATGCCACAAAACAGTTGCACTTGGAAGCCTTCATCTTCGCGACGACAAGGGAAATGACCGGTGTTCCAATGAAGCGAAAGAAAGGTGGTGCAAAGGAACAGATGTGTACGTGTTGATTCCACCCTAACATTTCTGAAGCGGACCCCCTCTTAATAGTACGGCTTTCCTATGACTCAAATCCACCGAAAAGAAACATAGAGAAACGCCGTCTTCGGTAGGCTCCGAGGGGCACCGAACCGTCTTGTGCCTAGACATGAGATATCTGAAATGCTCAATGCACACGATTAGTACACAGCTGCATTGTTATCAATCACCAAAACTACTTAGGGAGAAATATGCCCTTACATCCTCCCTGACAGCTGGGACCCACCCGGTCAAAGCATATGTAGCGTTGTTTGTCTGGTCGCCAACGTGTACATACATACTGGCCGATCGGTGTCTCTGAAAGGATGAACCATGGCCACAAGCAGCGGCACGTGTCGTAGTATAGTCCGGCTCCTACGTAGAAGTCCATGCAGTCCCGTCTAAATGGAATACAAGTACATATAGCCACACTCCGAAAACTACGGGAACGTATGTATATACGGGCGGGGTCTCGAGCGCGTACTCGTGCATACGTACGGTCAGGGCTCGTGTACCTGGAGATGGCAGCAATGATGTCATGTTCATCGGCAGCCAACTGGCGAGGTCGGAACAGAGAAACAACATCGTGTTCATCGGGAGGCAGTGGAATGCGTCGTGTTCATCGGGAGCCAACCGGCTTGGAGAGAATAGCCAAAACGGGGTCTGGCATACCGCAAAACGGAGGAAAACAGCCTTCTTCTCGAGCGCGTACAGTCGAAACGGGGTCCTGTTCATCGGGAAGGGTCTGGCGTACCACGAAATGGAGGAAACGGCCGTCTGCTTGACCAGTGATACGTCCAAAACATATTTATAATTTCTGCTTGCTCCATGCTTCTTTTGTGTGATATTGCTATGATATTGATGCACTTCCATACACTTTTGATCATATTTGGACTAACCTATTAACTCAGTGCACCACAGTGCCAGTTCATGTTTTCTGCAGTTTTTCTATTTCAGGTTTCCCCCATATTAAAAGTGCTCCAAAAATTCCAGGAAAAATATAGGAAAAATCAGCGTACAGGAAGCTTCGCGAAGAACCAAAGATGGGCCAGAGGGGAGCCAGGGGAGGCCCAGGCGGCCACCTGGCGCGGCCCCACCCCTGGCCGCGCCAGGGGGCGCCTGGGGCCCCTGCTCCGCCTCTGGCTGCCCCCCTTCGCATATATATCCCTCTCGTCCCGAAACCCTCGAGGACAGAACCCTTTTTCGCGATCTCGCCTCTGTTCCGCCGCCGCAGCGCTTCCAAGATCGGGAGCATCAGGAGAACTCTTCCCGGCACCCTGCCGGAGGGGAGAACCACCACCGGGAGCTTCTCCACCACCATGGACGCTTCCCGGATGAGTCGTGAGTAGTCCACCTTGGACCATGGGTCCATGATCAGTAGTTATGTGATGTTCTCCTCCCCTCTTTGCTCTTCATGGTTTAGACCTCGTGAGCTGCCCTACATGATCGAGGCACATATGTAATCTTTCTGCTGTTGCTTTGCTGAGTTTGCTGGGATCTGATGGATTATGAGACTATGTTCAGATTGTGTTTGAGTAATATATTTGATTCACCTCTTTTATATCTTTGTTCTTGAGTAATTCTTGCATGTTCTCCGTTGCTGTTTATTGCTTTGGCCAAGTAGTAGGTAGTAACTCCAAGAGGGAGCGTTATGCTTGATTGTGGGTTCATGCCCCCTGATGACTAGCTTGAGTGACAGAAACATGAGTCTAGGGGATGTGCTGTTGCCACAAGGGAGAAAACAACGGTGCTTGTACTTGCAGGTGCAAGGATTGTTTACTTTACGCAAAGTTCTTTTAATGCAGTTGTCTGTTGCTTTGAGTTTACACTTTGGGTGGGATTCGCAACTTAGTACCAGCGAGATGTTCTGGATAGATATCTCAAGGTGGATGATTAGTAGTAGATGCAGATGGATTTCGGTCTACTTGCCTTGGCGTACCGCCCATGCTTTTGAGCCTCTACCTTTCTTTGCAGCATAGTTAGCATTGGTTTGCGCACATAATCATGTCAATTGCCCAGCTGTAATTTGTTTACCTCGCTTTGCTGTTTTATCGTCTTTTGGGAGAGAGACATCACTAGTGAACATCATGGGACCCCGGTCCATATTACCACCGCTGATCACACCTTCTATTTACTTCCTGTTTTTATTTCCTAGTTGCAGTCATAGCTATCATTATTATCTCTTGTGTTTGATCCTTTGTAAACAACAAGGCCGGAGGGATTGACAACCTCTCTGTACTCGTTGGGAGCAAAGTTATCTGTATCTGTTTGCAGGTTCCGTCAGCTGCTAAGTTTCTGGCGCCGTTGACACCTACTTGTCGACCCTCGGAGTCTCACGGGATTCGATCCTTGGTATCTTTGCCAAGGGAAATTTGCCGCTACGCTACATCTCAACCTTCCACTTGGGGTAACCAACGAGGGGCGAGAAGCCATCAAGCAAGTTTCTGGCACCGTTGCCGGGGACTCCACTCTTCAAGATAGGGGAGTTGCACGCTATCTTTTATCTTTGCTTTTTAGTCTTGTTAGTTTACCTTGCAGTTTTTGCTTTAGTGTCCCTTACCAAAAATTACAAAAATAGTTATCTTGCTTGCTGCTGCTATGGGTTCCACCGAGAACACCAAGTTGTGTGACTTCACTAGTCATAACAACAATGACTTTATCTGCACGCCTATTGCTACACCTGCCACTTCAGCACATTCTTATGAGATTAAACCTGCTTTACTGAACCTAGTTATGAAAGATCAATTCTCCGGTGCTGGAGATGATGCTGCTTTGCACTTAAATAATTTTGTTGAGCTCTGTGATATGCAAAAGTACAAAGAAGTAGATGGTGATATTGTTAAGCTTAAGCTTTTTCCTTTCTCCTTGAGAGGAGGAGCTAAAATTTGGTTTCAATCCTTGCCTAGGAATAGTATAGATTCTTGGGACAAGTGCAAGGATGCCTTTATTGGGAAGTACTATCCCCCTGCTAAAATTATCCAATTAAGGAGTAACATAATGAATTTTAAACAATTGGATAATGAACACGTTGCCCAAGCTTGGGAACGCATGAAATCTCTTGTCAAGAACTGCCCTACTCATGGTTTGACTACTTGGATGGTTATCTAAACTTTTTATGCAGGCTTGAACTTTACCTCGCGGAACTTGTTAGATTCGGCCGCGGGAGGAACCTTTATGTCAACTACACTTGGTGCTGCCACGAAGCTTCTCGACGAGATGATGACCAATTATTCCCAATGGCACACCGAACGCGCTCCAACAGGTAGGAAGGTAAACTCTGTCGAGGATATTTCCTCCCTAAATGAAAAAGTTGACTTGATCATGTCTCTACTTTCCAAGCAATCTTCTATTGATCCTCATCATGTTCCTTTAAATTCTTTGATTGCTCAAGATAAAGTAGATGTGAACTTTATCTCTAGAAACAATTTCAATAACTATGCTTATAGGAGTAATTTTGGTAGCAACCCTAGACCGTTCCCCTCTAATACCTATGGGAACAACAATACTTATCCTAGCACCAAGAACTCCACCCCTAGAGATAGAGACATGCCTAGTTATGAGAAACTTCTAGAAATAGAGAAGGCCACTAAGAACTACATGTGCACCCAATATGAGCAAAACAAGACCTTCTCAAGGCAATTAGATGAGCATACTGCTATCTTGCAAGACATTGGTAGACAACTGGAGAGCCTAAATATTGAGATTTCTAACCTCCAGACTAGGCTCACCATCACTGAGACCCAAGTTTCCAATATGTCCCACACACAAGCCACTTTGATAAACCAAATGGCAGCTAAACCTGAAGTGGTTGCACCCCTGAAGGAGGAAGAAGATAGAATTAAGAGCCTTCCTACCCACCACACTGTTGCTACTATTCAATTTGTTGAGGATATCCAAACTCTTAGCACCCAATGCACTCCTAGTCCCATTGGACCTATTAATGGTGATGTTATGACCTCAACCGTAGAAGAAGAAACTCCTATGACCATAGAAGCTACCAAACAAGTGAGCCTAAAGGACACCACTACCACTTTACTTGATAGTAGTGACCTTGATTTTGATAATTGCACCCTTTCTGAAGTTATTGGTTTTCTTCACAAGATGTCTAGAGATCCCCACACTAGCACACTTAATCTTGCCTTCACGGAGCATATCACTAATGCTCTCATCAAAGCTAGGGAGGAGAATCTTAGGGTAGAAGCCTCCATACCTAGAAAGCTAGAAGATAGTTGGGATCCTATGATTAAAATTAAGTTGAATAACTTCTCTTGCTATGCTTTATGTGATGTTGGAGCTAGTACCTCCGTTATGCCCAAAAGAATGTATGATATGTTTCAATTGAAACCTTTTGATCCTTGTTCTTTTGGTGTTCGTCTTGTTGATTCTTCCGTAAAGAAACCTTTGGGGAAGAGTTATGTTCCCGTTGATTTTACTATTATGGATATTGAATGTGAACCTTCATGTCCAATTATTTTGGGACGTCCTTTTCTTTGCACCGTTGGTGCTATCATTGACATGAAAGAGGGGAATATAAAATTCCAATTCCCTCTCAAGAAAGGGATGGAACACTTCCCTAGAAAGAAGATTAAGTTGCCTTTTGAGTCCGTTACACGGGCTAGCTATTCTCTTACTCTTGATAAAACTTGATCTTCTCTTTTTGCATCATGCCTAGCTTAAAGGCATAAAAGAAAGCGCTTTTGGGAGGCAGCCCACAACGAATTAGGTTTTATTTTGCTTTTGTTGTGTCTTGATGTTTGTTACTACAGTAGCATCATCATTGTATCTTTTCTTTTCAGCTTTGTGCCAAGTTTAGCCTCCGATTGCAAGAAAGTTCAAAAGTTGTGACGTGCTGTCCAGAAAACAGATTCTGTCCTTGGACAGAAAAATTCGAATAAAATCACCAGATCATCTTTTTTTATCTGAATTTTTTTGACAGCGTGCTCTATACAATTGGCTTTCGAGCGTCTGTTCTGAGTTTTTTTATTTGAGTTGCAGAAGTGCCCCGAAAAAATTATTTACTACCTGCTGGTCTGTTTTTCACAGATTCTGTCCTGTTTTGCCTTTTCTTCGTTTTGCAAACCTTGAGCTTGCTTTTTCTTTGCAAAAACCTTTTGGCAATCTTGAGAAACAGTAGCTCTTCAAGATTATCTTTATTTCCAGTAGGGAAAAATTATTTTATTGTGGGTACTAACCTCGCTAATCAGATTATGATGAGTTATGTATGAAGGGAGTTTTCAAGTGTGCGAGGGAAGATGATAAAAGAAGATTCAGGAGGGTCAAATGCTCAAGCTTGGGGATGCCCCCGTGCACCCCCAAGAAATATTCAAGAAGACTCAAGCGTCTAAGCTTGGGGATGCCCCCATGCATCCCCTTCTCCATCAACAATTATCAGTTCGTCTTTCGTTCCACTATATTCTTATCACTTCATGTGTTATGTGCTATGCTTGGAGCGTCTTGCTCTTAGTTTCCTTTTTTTAGTTTTCTTTAGCTTTGCTTGCTGTTCATAACAAGTTAGAACCCAGCTTTCTTTGTGTGGGAGAGAAACACGCTCCACTTCAACCTAGAACACAACATAGGATTTTCATGCTTATCTTTGTTGTGTGTGTTCTTTGTCTTTCCATAGCTGCTGTCATGTTTAGCTCTTAGTTTTCATGCTTTTATTTTTAAAGAGCTTTTGTTTAGTTGGTTGCTGAACTCTCTTGAGTTTTCATGTTTATCTTGTTAAGAGAGTTTGCCTGTTGCACTGAGTTGTGTGTCTTAACTTAAAGTAGGTAATTGAGGTTGCTATTTAATTTTAGTAGTGACTTGCAATAGTTTTGAGGTATTGCCATGAGTAATGTCTGAACTTTTGGTGTCAAGAGCTTTAGCCTATTAGTGATAGATGTTGTATTTTGGGCAATCCGTGTTTATTTTCGAAAACCTACAAAATAGTTGAGAACTTTAGCTACTAGATGGATCACTAATCTTTGGAGGGATCGAATATTAGAGTACACTCACGTACCATGAGTCGAGGATGCGCAAGGATAACCAAACCCCCATACACTCCTCCTCGGGGTACTTGTCTCTTTGTGAACCTCCTAATTAGATTAAGAGTTACCGATAATAAGTGCATGCGTTCTTCGGACTAATGTGAGTATTCGAAAGTTGACACTTCCACCTAGCCATATTTTTCTAGCCTCTTCGGTACCGTGCATTGCCCTTTCTCACCTCGAGAGTTGGCGCATACTTCGCCGGTGCATCCAAATCCTTGGCACGATACGCTCTGTCATCATAAGCCTCATTATATCCTTCCTCAAAACAGCCACCATACCTACCTATCAAGGCATTTCCATAGCCTTTCTGAGATACATTGCCATGCAACATCCATCTTCTCATGACTTGATCTTCATGTCATACATGATTTTTGCTTGATCGATGAGCCGCATGCTAGTTGGGCCTTGCCCTAATCATTGCTATATGACGCGCTAGTATCATTGCATATCCTGCTACACTGGCAGAGGCATACATTTGCATACATCATGATAGTTTCATTTTCTTTATGTTGAGTACTTTTGTAAAGTGTGAAAGATCTTCTATACTTCTTGTAATATATAGAGTGTTGCCCCTAAAGTGAGGAAAAGATCCCAAAGAGGACAAAATCAAAAGATCCCAAAGAGGACAAATGAGAGTTAAATAGAAAGAGCCATTGAGGCCACAAAAAAATAAAAAAAGAGAAAAAAGAGAAAAAGAAATAAAAAGAGAGAAGGGGGCACACTACTATTCCTTTTGAGAGATCCACACTCGTACTCCATCTTATACCTTGTACTCCATAGAGATTATCATTCATGCATATAGCTATGTGGGGACCTTCACACTATAGAACTTGGCTTGTATATTCCAATGATGAGCCTCCTCAAAAGAGCTCTAGGTCTTCTTGAGCGAGCAAGTTGGATGCACCCCCACTAGTTCCATTGGAGAGCTTACCTTAGCTCATATGTGCATCCGTTGCATGGCAATCCCTACTCCTCACATCATATCTATCATTTGGCTTTCTCTCGCCTATGATTGTCCTCATTGATGTGAGCCTTTCACACCTTTTTTGTCTTCCCCCTTCATCATTTTTCTCTCTTTGCCATCCTAAGTGTCAACTTTCTTGCTTACGCTCATCCATTGCATGAGTGCTCAAAGAATCGAAAGGGAGTGGATCATTTTGACTTGTACCTGGCTAGTGGTCTGGGGATGAGTCAAGATAAGATTCCAAAGAAGACCAAGTGTGAAACTTTAGTAGATTAAGTTCTCAACAATACAAAAACTATGTTTTACTCTCTCGTATATCCCTATCCCCTTTCTTGCACGCAAACACCATTTGGAGACATTCGAGTCACGGACAGCGAGAGCTCTTGCACCTTTATGTTCTTATGTTTCTTGTTACAATGCTAATATAGACTCTTGCTTGTTATGACTTGAATTGAATTACATGTCTTGATTGCTTTACTTAAAAAGTTCTTATATGGTTGGTAGCATGTCACCACAGAAATTATGCTTGTTATCATTTACCTACTCGAGGACGAGCAGGAATTAAGCTTGGGGATGTTGATACGTCCAAAACGTATCTATAATTTCAGCTTGCTCCATGCTTCTTTTGTGTGATATTGCTATGATATTGATGCACTTCCATACACTTTTGATCATATTTGGACTAACCTATTAACTCAGTGCACCACAGTGCCAGTTCCTGTTTTCTGCTGTTTTTCTATTTCAGGTTTCCCCCATATTAAAAGTGCTCCAAAAATTCCAGGAAAAATATAGGAAAAATCAGCGTACAGGAAGCTTCGCGAAGAACCAAAGATGGGCCAGAGGGGAGCCAGGGGAGGCCCAGGCGGCCACCTGGCACGGCCCCACCCCTGGCCGCATCAGGGGGGCGCCTGGGGCCCCTGCTCCGCCTCTGGCTGCCCCCCTTCGCATATATATCCCTCTCGTCCCGAAACCCTCGAGGACAGAACCCTTTTTCACGATCTCATCTCTGTTCCGCCGTCGCAGCGCTTCCAAGATCGGGAGCATCAGGAGAACTCTTCCCGGCACCCTGCCGGAGGGGAGAACCACCACCGGGAGCTTCTCCACCACCATGGACGCTTCCCGGATGAGTCGTGAGTAGTCCACCTTGGACCATGGGTCCATGATCAGTAGCTATGTGATGTTCTCCTCCCTTCTTTGCTCTTCATGGTTTAGACCTCGTGAGCTGCCCTACATGATCGAGGCACATATGTAATCTTTCTGCTGTTGCTTTGCTGAGTTTGCTGGGATCTGATGGATTATGAGACTATGTTCAGATTGTGTTTGAGTAATATATTTGATTCACCTCTTTTATATCTTTGTTCTTGAGTAATTCTTGCATGTTCTCCATTGTTGTTTATTGCTTTGGCCAAGTACTAGGTAGTAACTCCAAGAGGGAGCGTTATGCTTGATTGTGGGATCATGCCCCCTGATGACTAGCTTGAGTGACAGAAACATGAGTCTAGGGGATGTGATGTTGCCACAAGGGAGAAAACAATGGTGCTTGTACTTGCGGGTGCAAGGATTGTTTACTTTACGCAAAGTTCTTTTAATGCAGTTGTCTGTTGCTTTGAGTTTACACTTTGGGTGGGATTCGCAACTTAATACCAGCGAGATGTTCTGGATAGATATCTCAAGGTGGATGATTAGTAGTAGATGCAGATGGATTTCGGTCTACTTGCCTTGGCGTACCGCCCATGCTTTTGAGCCTCTACCTTTCTTTGCAGCATAGTTAGCATTGGTTTGCGCACATAATCATGTCAATTGCCCAGTTGTAATTTGTTTACCTCGCTTTGCTGTTTTATCGTCTTTTGGGAGAGAGACATCACTAGTGAACATCATGGGACCCCGGTCCATATTACCACCGCTGATCACACCTTCTATTTACTTCCTGTTTTCATTTCCTAGTTGCAGTCATAGCTATCATTATTATCTCTTGTGTTTGATCCTTTGTAAACAACAAGGCCGGAGGGATTGACAACCTCTCTGTACTCGTTGGGAGCAAAGTTATATGTATCTGTGTGCAGGTCCCGTCAACCGCTAAGTTTCTGGCACCGTTGACACCTACTTGTCGACCCTCGGAGTCTCACGGGATTCGATCCTTGGTATCTTTGCCAAGGGAAATTTGCCGCTACGCTACATCTCAACCTTCCACTTGGGGTAACCAACGAGGGGCGAGAAGCCATCAACCAGCTACGGTCGAAACGGGATCATGCTCATCAGGAGGGGTCTGGCATACCCCAAAACGGGGGAAACGGACTTCTCTAGGAGCGCTACGGTCAAAACGGGGGTCCTGTTCATTGGGAGGGGTGTGGCGTACCGTAAAATAGGACTCCACAGGCTACTGTTCACCCAGGGTTGACTTCCTCCAGCCTCCACTTGCTACTGTTCATCCACCGCGGCTTCCTCCTACCTCCACCAGCTATTGTTCATCCACGGGCTACTGTACATCTAACCTCCACCAGCTACTGTTCAACTAGCCCTCCACGGGGTCTTGTTCATCCACCCCCAACCGGCTCGGGTGTGGCAGCCTCCTCGGGGTCCTGTTCATCAAGCGGCAACAACCTACTACCACGGGGTCCTCTTCATCCAACCCCCATCGGGAACTGTTCATCCAGCCCCAACCAACTGTCTATACTCACCATGTCTCGACTCATTCAACCAACCCCACACGGTCACTGTTCATTAAAAGGCAGCAGTTTCGATCGGCTTCAGTAAGCAGCAGCAGCGATCGATCGATCGGGTTCAGTTAGCAGCAGTAGCGAAGGAATCGCTTGGGTTCAAATAACAGCCAAGGGATCGATCTCTCGGGTTCAGTAACGTAGCTAGTGCAATCGCTCGGGTTCAGTAAGCGAACGCCTCGTTCGGGTTTAGTGAGAGCCCAACATCTCACACACACGCGCGTACATATATGAGAGAAATGCGCAAACCTCCGTGCATCGCTCCGCCCCAACCACCCACCGTAACCAGGAAATCCCCAAAGTTTTCCTCGCCCTCGCTTTTACCTCGATGTTTTCCGTCATGGACGGCCCAAAGAATGTCATGCAGGTGCGTCTCCCGCCCGCCTAGGACGAAAAGCCCATTTTCTGTCATGATTTTTTGTCATAGAAGTAGGAGCCTACCACATCTATGATGATACATGTTTTTGTCACAATTATCGGCATAGAAGTTTCATAAGCATGACAAAAAATCGTTCGGGCCAAAATGTCACGGGTGTGTCTTTTTTTTGTAGTGTCTCTTTGTGAATCCACTGATGTGTCTTCCCGTCTCCTGCTCGTTGTCGTCCGGAGCCTCGCCGTCGTCCATTGCCTTGGTGCGCTCTTCGCGGCGTGGTCAATGTGTTCAACAAATGAGAGTCATTGGAAGAGAACTGTACATGGAGAGGCTGACTATGGGGACGCACGAGGTCCATGGACGCACGCATGCAACCACCTCCTTATTACGCAAAAATAAAGTTATTCCTCCCCGTGAAAGCTGGGACCCACCACGTATAACTTCGCACGAAAGGAAGTGCCTCATTATTCCTACCCCTAACAGCTGAGACCCACCATCAACATCTTCGCACATGGAAGTGCCTCCTTATTACGGGAAAATTTTGATTCCTCCCCTGATAGATGGGACCCACCAGCTATATCTTCGCATGCAAGGAAGTGCCTCCTTGTCCTCCCTGACAGCTGGGACTCACCCGGTCGAAGCATACGTAGCGTTGTCTGTCTGGTCGTGGATGTGTACGTACATATCGGTCAATCAGTGTCTCTGCAAGGATGAACCGTGGCCAAGTAAGTAGTGGCACATGTCCTAGTAGAGCCCTTGACGTAGTAGTACATGCAGTCCTGTCCAAATCATTTACACATACGTATAGACACATGGCAAATAATATGGACATGTACATACATATGGGCGGGGACTCAAACGCGTACTTGTGCATACGTACGGCCAGGGCTTGCGTACATAGAGGGGCACCAGATGGCAACAACGGTGTCCTGTTCATCGGTGGCCAGCCGCTGGGCCGGAACGGAGGAAACAACGTTGTGTTCATCGGGAAGCAACCAACTGGGTCAGAATGTGTCTTGCTCATCGGGAGCCAACCGGCTTGGACGGATCAGCCGAAACAGAGTCATGTTCATCGACTCAGGGTCTGGCGTAGCACAAAACAGAGGATACTGAGTTCTCTTTGACCGCCTACGATTGAAATGGGGTCATGTTCATCAGGAGGGGTGTGGCATAGCACAAAATGAAGGAAACATACTTCTCTCCGGCTGTTTACGACTTGAATGGGGTCATGTTGATCGAGAGGGGTTTGGCGTACCGCAAAACGAAGGAAACGGACTTCTGTTCGAGCGCCTACAGTCAAAAGGGGTTCCTGTTCATCGGTAGGGGTGTGGCATACCGCAAAATGGGGCCCCTCAGGCTACTATTCATGCACTCTCTACTGCCTCACTCTAGCTTCCACGGGCTACTGTTCACACCGTCGACTTCCTCCAGCCTCCGCCGGCTACTGTTCATCCAGCCTCCACGGGGTCCTGTTCAGCCAACCCCAACCGGCTATGGGGTGTGACGGCCTCCTCGGGCACCTATTCATCCAGCGGTAACAACCTACTACCACAGGGTCATGTTCATCCAACCCCCATCGGCTGGGGTGGGGCGTATGTATGAGCGAGCGACAACAACCGGAACTGTTCGTCCACTACCAACCAACCGGACAGACTCACCACATGTCGACGCGTTCCACGTATCACGCGTGGCATCAATATGCACTATTCATCCAGAGGCAACTCAGCCGGCTAGCTACGTCTTGCACGGGGGTTCGATCAGCTTCAGTAAGCAGCAGCAGCAATCGATCGGGTTCAGTTAGCATCGAAGGAGTCAGTCAAGTTTAGTTAGCAGTGAAGGGGTCGATTGTTCGACTTCAGTACGTAGTAGTGCGATTGCGCGATTGGGTTCAGTAAGCAAACGCCTCGCTCGGGTTCGGCTATAGAGAACACAGCTCGCACCACACGCGTGTATGAGATAGAAAGCGCAAACCACGCTGCATCACTCCGCCCCGACCACCCACCGTAACCGGGAACTCCACGAAAATGTCCTCGCCCTTACTTCTACCACGGTTTCTTATGTCATGGACGGCCGAAAGAATGTCATGCAGGTGCGTCCCCGGCCCACCCATGACGAAAAGCCCATTTTTTGTCATAATTTTTTGTCATAGAAGTAGTAGCCCACCACATCTACGATGATACGTGTTTTTTCACAATCATCGGTGCTACTTGTGAGCTGCATTAGGATTTCCCCGAAGAGGAGGGGATGATGCAATACAGTAGTGATAAGTATTTCCCTCAGTTGTGAAACCAAGGTTATCAATCAGCAACACTACGTAAACATCACCTGCACACAAACAACATGTACTTGCAACCCAACGCATAGAGGGGTTGTCAATCCCTCAACGGTTATGAGCAAGATTAAATTGTAGGGGTTTTGATAAATATATTGATGTCTACTATGCAACTTTATTCTTGTAGACTCGTGTTGGGCCTCCAAGCGTAGAGTTTTGTAGGACAGTAGTAATTTTCCCTCAAGTGGATGACCTAAGGTTTATCAATCCGTGGGAGGTGTAGGATGACGATGGTCTCTCTTAAACAACCCTGAAACCAAATAACAAAGAGTCTCTTGTGTCCCCAACACACCAAATACAATGGTAAATTGTATAGCGAAGAGATGGTGATACAAGTGTAATATGGATAGTAGATATTGATTTTTGTAATAGGAACAATAAAAAACAGCAAGGTAGCAAGTGATAAAACGGAGCACAAACGGTATTGCAATATTTGAAAATGAGGCCTTGGGTCCGTACTTTCTCTAGTGCAATCTCTCAACAATGCTAATATAATTGGATCACATAACCATCCCTCAATGTGCGATGAAGAATCACTCCAAAGTTCCTATCTAGCAGAGAACATAAGAAGAAATTGTTTGTAGGGTACGAAACCACCTCAAAGTTATTCTTTCCGATCAATCTATCTTAGAGTTCATACTAAAATAGCACCAAGCTATTCTTTCCGATCGATCTATCCAAGAGTTCGTACTAAAATAACACCATATGATACACTTCAACCAACTCTAATGTTACCTAGATACTCCAATGTCACCGCGAGTATTTGTGGGTTGCTTATACGATATGAATCAAACAATTTCAGATTCATAATACTCAATCCAACACAAAGAACCTCAAAGAGTGCCCCAAGATTTATACCGGAGAAACAAAGACGAGAACGTGCATCAACCCCTATGCATAGATTACCCCAATGTCACCTCGGGGATCCGCGAGTTGAGTGCCAAAACACAAATCAAGTGAATCAATATGATACCCCATTGTCACCACGGGTATTCATAGCAATACATACATCAAGTGTTATCGAATCCATAAAAGTAATCAATCCGATAAAACAAAATCTCAATGGGAAAACTCAATTCACAACAAGATAGAGAGGGTAAAACACCATATGATCCAAATATATTAAAAAAAGCCCGTGACACATCAAGATCGTGCCATCTCACGAACACGAGGGGGAGAGATTAAACACATAGCTACTGGTACAAACCGTCAGCATCGAGGGTGGACTACTCCCTCCTCATCGTGGTGGCCGCCGGGAGGATGAAGATGGCCACCGGTGATGATTTCCCCCTCCGGCAGGGTGCGGGAACGGGTCTAGATTGTTTTTTCATGGACTACAAAGGCTTGCAACGGCTTCTGATCTAGGGTTATTTCTGATGGTTTCTCTATTTATAGGATTTTTTGGCGTCGGTTTCACGCGAAGATGGGCCTCGAGGTGAGCACCCTCCTCATGGCTCTTCTGTCCCTCCCACAAAGCTTCCGGGGTCTCTTTTGTTCCCAAAAAATCGTCAAAAAGTTTCAGCCCATTCCGAGAACTTTTATTTCTGCACAAAAAACAACACGACTGTAGTTTTGCTGAAAACAACGTCAGTCCGGGTGTCAGTCCGGGTTTGTTCCATGCAAATCACACCAGAACCATATAGAATTGTTGTAAACATGGCATGATTACTTCATAAATTATAGATACATTGGAGACGTATCACATCCCCAAGCTTAATTCCTACTCGTCCTCGAGTAGGTAAATGATAAAAGAAATAATTTATGAAGTGTGAATGCTAGCAAAGTGCAGAAGTTTGATCAATGGTAATTTCATTCACCTTTCCTAGCATCATAACATCAACTCTTTCTCATAAAACTCATCATGATAAAGTAGCGATTGAAAATGGATTTTTTGTTGTGGAATGCTACTTATCATATTCATGGTATACTCTTTCTTTTGTAGCATGAACATTTGGACTTGAATGATTCCAAGCAATAGTCTATACTTTGACATGAAGACATCAGTACTCAAGCATACTAAGAAGCAACCATGTCTTCAAAATATAATGCTAAAAAAGCTATCCCTAGCCCATTATGCTCAATCATTGATCCATTCACGAAACAAACTCAAATATTAGCTACATCCATGCTCAAGTGTGATAATAGTGTTCCGTAGTTGGTGCTTTATAAGAAAAGATGAGACTCGAATAAAAATAAAATTGCATAAATTAAATATATAGGCCCTTCA
The DNA here is from genome assembly GCA_902687465.1 of Secale cereale. Taxonomy (NCBI): domain Eukaryota; kingdom Viridiplantae; phylum Streptophyta; class Magnoliopsida; order Poales; family Poaceae; genus Secale; species Secale cereale. Next base: position 154,118,083 of record LR738715.1, on the reverse strand, counting down.
CAGTGGGAAGTAGGGATTTTAAGAGGTGCCAGAGCTCAAAGCTTAAATTGATAGATAAAAAAAATTGAGAGGCATATCTTTCCTGTCAACGAGAACGACTAAGAGTTCCCAATACTTTCCATGCTAGATACATCATAGGCGGTTCCCAAACATAAAATAAAGTTTATTCCTCTTTCCACCATACTTTCACATTCCATGGCTAGCCGTATCCACGGGTACCGTCCATACCAACACTTTCCAAGGAATTTATTATTTGACAACATAAAGTAAATTTCTTTTTCATTTTGGGACTGGGAATCCCTATTATCGCCGTACTCTCGTGCAATGACAAGTGAATAAACACTCATCTTGAGAATAACACATCTAGCATGAAAAAATATCGGCCACCCCTCGCCAGTTCATGAGCGGTACGGGTACACAAAAGAGAAGTTTATTTTGAAATTAGAGTTAGCGCATGCAAATTTACTTAGGACGGCACAGAAATACCGCATATAGGTAGGTATGGTGGACTCATTTGGCACAACTTGCATTTTAGGATTTGAATGCACAAGTAGTATTTCTACTTAGTACAAGGTTAACGCTGGCAAATAGATTGAGAAGCGACCAGCCAAGGAACGAAAACCATCATAAACGAACATTAAACATAACTAACACCGAATAATGCAACATAAGTAGGATATAATTTCATTGCATAACTATTGACTTAATGTGCATGCATAGGGAATCACAAACCTTAACACCAATATTCTTACTAAACCACAATTACTCACTAACATGACTCACATATTATTGCTACTTCTCGAGCTTGCCTTGTATTCCCTCGAAGAGGAAAGGGTGATGCATCACAGTAGCGTAAGTATTTCCCTCAGTTTTTGAGAACCAAGGTATCAATCTAGTAGGAGACCACGCGCAAGTCCCTCGCACCTGCACAAACAAATAAGAACTTCGCAGCCAACGCGATAAGGGTTGTCAATCCCTTTACGGTCACTTACGAAAGTGAGATCTGATAGATATGATAGTTTGATATTTTTGGTATTTTTGGATATAAGAACAGAAAGTAAAAACGGAAAAGTAAAGTAGATTGTAGATTGATATGTTGAGAATAGACCCGGGGGCCATAGGTTTCTCTAGTGGCTTCTCTCATGATAGCAGAATTCTACGGTGGGTAAACGAATTACTGTCGAGCAATTGATAGAAAAGCGAATAATTATGAGACTATCTACGCATGATCATTATAAATAGGCATCACGTCCGAGACAAGTAGACCGAAACGATTCTGCATCTACTACTATTACTCCACACATCGACCGCTATCTAGCATGCATCTAGAGTATTAAGTTCATAAGAACAGAGTAACGCCTTAAGCAAGATGACATGATGTAGAGGGATAAACTCAAATAACATGATATAAACCCCATCTTTTTATCCTCGATGGCAACAATACAATACGTGCCTTGCTGCCCCTACTGTCACTGGGAAAGGACACCGCAAGATTGAACAAAAAGCCAAGCACTTCTCCCATTGCAAGAACTATAGATCTAGTAGGCCAAACCAAACCAATAATTCGAAGAGACTTGCAAGGATATTATAATCATACATAAAAGAGTTCAGAAAAGAACCAAATATTTCTCATAGATAATCTTGATCATAAACCCACAATTCATCGGATCTCGACAAACACACCGCAAAAAGAGATTACATCGAATAGATCTCCTCGAAGACTGAGGAGAACTTGGTATTGATATCCAAAGAGAGAGAAGAAGCCATCTAGGTACTAGCTATGGACCCGAAGGTCTGTGGTAAACTACTCACAACTCATGGTGAGGCGATGATGATGATGATGTAGAAGCACTCCGTGGTAGATCCCCCCTCCGACGGAGCTTCGGAACAGGCCCCAAGATGGGATCTCACTGGAACAGAAGGTTGAGGCGGTAGAACTAGGGTTTTCTCTGTTTGTCTGATGTTTTCGGGGTACGTAGATATATATAGGAGGAAGGACAACACCGGGGGCCAAACGTGGGGCCCACGAGGCAGGGGGCACGCCCTATAGGGGGGCGCGCCCCCACCCTCGTGGACGCCACGTCAGCCCTATTCCGTTGTTCTCAAGTCTCCCGTGCATATTTTGCTCCAAAAATATCTCTCCCAAAGTTTCATTCCGTTTGGACTCCGTTTGATATTCCTTTTCTGTAAAACCCTGAAATAGGCAAAAAAAACAGCAATCTGGACTGGGCCTTTGGGTTAATAGGTTAGTCCCAAAGATAATATAAAATTGTATAACAAAGCCCATTAAACATCCAAAACATCATAAATAATAGCATGGAACAATCAAAAATTATAGATACGTTGGAGACGTATCAAGCATCCCCAAGCTTAATTCGTGCTCGTCCTCGAGTATGTAAATGATAAAAACAGAATTTTTGATGTGGAATGCTAACCAACATAATTTTCAATGTAGTTCTCTTTATTGTAGCATGAATGTTCATATCTGAAAGATTCAAGACAAAAGTCTATATTGACATAAGAAATAATAATACTTCAAGCATACTAACAAAGCAATCATGTCTTCTCAAAATACTATGGCTAAAGAAAGTTATCCCTACAAAATCATATAGTCTGGCTATGCTCCCTCTTCATCACACAAAATATTCATATCATGCACAACCCCGGTTTCAGCCAAACACTTGTTTTCATACTCTATTCTTTCAAACCTTTCAACTTTCACGCAATAAATGAGCGTGAGCCATGGATATAGCACCATGGGTGGAATAGAATGGTGGTTGTGGACAAGACAAAATGGAGGGAGATAGTCTCACATCGACTAGGCATATCAACGGGCTATGGAGATGCCCATCAATAGATATCAATGTGAGTGAGTAGGGATTTCCATTCAACGGATGCACTAGAGCTAAATATGTATGAAAGCTCAACAAAAGAAACTAAGTGGGTGTGCATCCAACTTGCTTGCTCATGAAGACCTAGGTAATTTGAGGAAGCCTATCGTTGGAATATACAAGTCAAGTTCTATAATGAAAATTCCCACTAGTATATGAAAGTGACTAAACATGAGACTCTCTATCATGAAGAACATGGTGCTACTTTGAAGCACAAGTGTGGAAAAAGATAGTAGCAATTGTCCCTTTTTCTTTTCCTTTTTTTCTTTTTTTTCTTTTTTTCTTTTTCCTTTTTTGGAGGGGCCTTTTCTTTGTTTGGCCTTTCCTCACATGGGACAATGCTCTAATAATGATGATCATCACACTTCTATTGATTTACAACTCGATACTAGAAGAAAGTATGACTCTATATGAATGCCTCCGACGGTGTACCGGGATGTGTAATGAATCAGGAGCGACATGTATGAAAAATTATGCATGGTGGCTTTGCCACAAATACGATGTCAACTACATGATCATGCATGGCAATATGACAATATGAAGCGTATCATATGAACGGAACGGTGGAAAGTTGCATGGCAATATATCTCAGAATGGCTATGGAAATGCCATGATAGGTAGGTATGGTGGTTGTTTTGAGGAAGATATATGGTGGCTGTTTTAAGGAAGGTATATAGTGGGTGTATGGTACCGGCGAAAGTTGCGTGGTACAAGAGAGGCTAGCAATGGTGGAAGGGTGAGAGTGTGTATAATCCATGGACTCAACATTAGTCATAAAGAACTCATATACTTATTGCAAAAATTTACGAGTCATCAAAACAAATCAATCAACGCGTGCTCCTAGGGGAGGGGGTTGGTAGGAGTTAACCATCGCGTGCCCCCGACCTCCACACAAAGGATGACACTCTACAAATACCTAATGCTCTAACTTCGTCACATAGCGGTTCATCATACGTGCATGCTACGGGAATCACTAACTTTAACACAAGTATTTCTCAATTTCATAATGACTCCACTAGCATGACTCTAATATCACTATCCTCATATCTCAAAACAATTACCAAGCATCCAACTTCTCATCATATTCAATGCACTTAGTATGAAAGTTTTTACTACATTCATCTTGGATGCCTATCATGTGAAGGCTAGTTTTATAGCCAAAGCACATTACCATGCTGTTCTAATAGACTCTCAAAAGGATATAAGTGAAGCATGAGAGATCAACAATTTCTACAAAATAAAATCACCACCGTGCTCTTAAAGATATAAGTGAAGCACTAGAGCAAACTATTTAACTCAAAAGATATAAGTGAAGCACATAGAGTGTTCTAACAATTTCTAGGCCGTATTTATCTCTCTCAAAAAGGTGTGTCCAGCAAGGATAATTGTGGCAAACTAACAAGCAAAGACTCAAATGATACATGACGCTCCAAGTAAAACACATATCATGTGGTGAATACAAATATAGTCCCGAGTATAGTTACCGATAGATGAAGACGAAAGAGGGGATGCCTTCCCGAGGCATCCCCAAGCTTAGGCTTTTGGTTGTCCTTGAATTTTACCTTGGGGTTCCTTGGGCATCCCCAAGCTTAGGCTCTTGCCACTCTTTGTTCCATAGTCCATCAAAGCAATACTCAAAACTCGAAAACTTCACAACACAAAACTTAGACAAAATTCTCGTGAGCTCCGTTAGTATAAGAAAACAAACCACCACTCAAAGGTATTGTAATGAACTCATTCTTTTTTTATATTGGTGTTAAACCTACTGTATTCCAACTTTTCTATGATTCATACTCTCCAATACTACTCATAGATTCATCAAAATAAGCAAACAACACACGGAAAACAGAATCTGTCAAAAACAGAACAGTCTGTAGTAATCTGTAACTTTTGAATACTTCTGTAACTCCAAAAAAATTGAAATAAATTGGTAAACGTGGGGAATTGTCTATTAATCATCTGCAAAAAGAATCAACTAAATAGCACACTCCAGTAAAATCTGGTGACTATTCTAGCGAGCGCTAACGATTCTATTTTTCACAGCAGGATCATGTAAACTTCACACAAGTCTTTCCAACGGTTCTACTTGGCACAAACACTAATTAAAACTCAAAACCACATCTAAACAGAAGCTAGATGCAATATTTATTCCTAAACTGAAGCAAAAAAAAATTGGGTTGCCTCCCAACAAGCGCTATCGTTTTATGCCCCTAGCTACGCACGATGCATGGATAGATCTAGGTATTGTCATCTTTGGAAGGCAATCCATAAGTAGCTCTCATAATAGATTCATAAGGTAATTTAATTTTCTTTCTAGGAAAGTGTTCCATGCCTTTCCTTAATGGAAATTGGAATCTATTATTTCCTTCCTTCATATCAATAATTGCACCAATCGTTCTAACGAAAGGTCTACCAAGAATAATAGGACATGAAGGATTGCAATCTATATCAAGAACAATGAAATCTAAGGGCACATAATTCCTATTGGCAGCAATAAGAACATCATTAATCCTTCCCATAGGTTTCTTAATGGTAGAATCCGCAAGGTGCAAATTTAAAGAACAATCATCAAGCTCATGTAAACCTAACAAATCACACAAAGTTTTTGGGATAGTGGAAACACTTGCACCCAAATCACACAAAGCAAAGCATTCCTGATCTTTAATTTTAATTTTTATATTAGGTTCCCACTCATCATAAAGCTTTCTAGGGATAGAAACTTCTAATTCAAGTTTTTCTTCATAAGATTGCATCAAAGCATCAACTATGTGTTTGGTAAAAGCTTTATTTTGACTATAAGCATGCGGAGAGTTTAGTACAGATTGCAACAAGGAAATACAATCAATCAAAGAGCAATTATCATAATTGAATCCCTTGAAATCCAAAGTAGTGGGTTCATCACTATGCAAAGTTTTAATCTCTTCAATCCCACTTTTAACAACTTTAGCATCAAGATCTAAAAACTCTAAATCATTGGGACACCTTTTAATTAAAGTAGACTCATCTCCAATTCCATCTTTATCAAGATTCATACTAGAAAACAAGGATCTAATAGGAGACACATCAATAACTTTCACATCTTCATCTTTATTTTCATGATAACCAGAAGAACACGCTTTTATATAACTCTTTTTTAGCATGCATCCTAGCGGTTCTTTCTTTGCATTCATCAATGGAAATTCTCATGGCTATGAGAGAATCATTGATATCATGCTTAGGTGGAATATATCTAAGTTTCAAAGAATCAACATCAAGAGTAATTCTATCCACACTTCTAGCCAATTCATCAATCTTAAGCAATTTTTCTTCAAGCAAAGCATTGAAATTCTTTTGCGAATTCATAAACTCCTTAACACTAGTTTCAAATTCAGAAGGCATCTTTCCATAAGAGTTATTGTAGGAATTACCATAATTATTAGAGGAATTACTAGGAAAAGGCCTAGGATTAAAGTTTCCCCTATAATCATTGTTACGAAAATTATTCCTACCAACAAAATTCACATCCAAAGATTCATTATTATTTTCAATCAATGTGGATAAAGGCATATCATTAGGATCAGAAGAAGCACTCTTAGCAGCAAATAATTTCATAAGTTCATCCATCTTTCCACTCAAAACACTAATCTCTTCAATAGCATGCACTTTTTTACTAGTAGATCTCTCGGTGTGCCATTGAGAATAATTAACCATAATATTATCTAGGAGTTTGGTAGCTTCTCCTAAGGTAGTTTCCATAAAAGTGCCTCCTGCGGCCGAATCTAAAAGATTTCTAGAAGCAAAATTCAAGCCAGCATAAAAGTTTTGAATAATCATCCATAAGTTCAAACCATGTGTAGGGCAATTACGTATCATTAATTTCATTCTCTCCCAAGCTTGTGCAACATGCTCATGATCTAGTTGCTTAAAATTCATAATATCATATCTAAGAGAGATGATCTTAGCAGGAGGGAAATACTTAGAGATAAAAGCATCTTTGCACTTATTCCACGAATCAATACTTTTTCTAGGCAAAGAGGAAAACCAAGTTTTAGCACGATCTCTAAGTGAAAACGGAAATAACTTCAATTTAACAATATCATTATCCGTATCCCTCTTCTTTTGCATATCACACAAATCAACAAAGTTGTTTAGATGGGTAGCGACATCTTCACTAGGAAGGCCGGAAAATTGATCTTTCATAACAAGATTCAACAGAGCAGTATTGATCTCACAAGATTCAGCATTGGTAATAGGAGCAATCGGAGTGCTAATAAAATCATTATTGTTGGTATTGGAGAAGTCACACAATTTGGTATTGTTCTGAGCCATAGTGACAAGCAAGCAATCCAACACACAAGCAAACAAGAAGCAGGCGAACGGTAAACACGCGGCAAAAAGAAGGGCAAATAAAATGGCAAGGGTGAAGTGGGGGAGAGGAAAACGAGAGGCAAATAAATGTAATGCGAAGGATAAGGGTTTGTGATAGGTACTTGGTATATGACTTTTGCGTAAGTCTACCCGGCCACGGCGCCAGAAATTCTTCTTGCTACTTCTCGAGCTTGCGTTGTATTCCCTCGAAGAGGAAAGGGTGATGCAGCATAGTAGCGTAAGTATTTCCCTCAGTTTTTGAGAACCAAGGTATCAATCCAGTAGGAGACCACGCGCAAGTCCCTCGCACCTGCACAAACAAATAAGAACTTCGCACCCAAAACGATACGGGGTTGTCAATCCCTTTACGGTCACTTACGAAAGTGAGATCTGATAGATATGATAGTTTGATATTTTTGGTATTTTTGGATATAAGAACAGAAAGTAAAAATGGAAAAGTAAAGTAGATTGTAGATTGATATGTTGAGAATAGACCCGGGGGCCATAGGTTTCTCTAGTGGCTTCTCTCATGATAGCAGAATTCTACGGTGGGTAAACGAATTACTGTTGAGCAATTGATAGAAAAGCGAATAATTATGAGACTATCTATGCATGATCATTATATATAGGCATCACATCCGAGACAAGTAGACCTAAACGATTTTGCATCTACTACTATTACTCCACACATCGAGCTATCCAGCTTGCATCTAGAGTATTAAGTTCATAAGAACAGAGTAACGCCTTAAGCAAGATGACATGATGTAGAGGGATAAACTCAAATAACATGATATAAACCCCATCTTTTTATCCTCGATGGCAACAATACAATATGTGCCTTGCTACCCCTACGGTCACTTGGAAACGACACCGCAAGATTGAACCCAAAGCCAAGCACTTCTCCCATTGCAAGAACTATAGATCTAGTAGACCAAACCAAACCAATAATTCGAAGAGACTTGCAAGGATATTATAATCATACATAAAAGAGTTCAGAAAAGAACCAAATATTTCTCACAGATAATCTTGATCATAAATCCACAATTCATCGGATCTCGACAAACACACCGCAAAAATAGATTACATCGAAAAGATCTCCTCGAAGACCGAGGAGAACTTGGTATTGAGATCCAAAGAGAGAGAAGAAGCCATCTAGGTACTAGCTATGGACCCGAAGGTCTGTGGTAAACTACTCACAACTCATGGTGAGGCAATGATGATGATGTAGAAGCACTCCGTGGTAGATTCCCCCTCCGGTGGAGCTCCGGAACAGGCCCCAAGATGGGATCTCACGGGAACAGAAGGTTGCGGCGGTGGAACTAGGGTTTTATCTGTTCGTCTGATGTTTTTGGGGTACGTAGGTATATATAGGAGGAAGGACGGCACCGGGGGCCAAACGTGGGGCCCATGAAGCAGGGGGCGCGCCCCCCACTCTCGTGGACGCCACGTCAGCCCTATTACGTGGTTCTCAAGTCTCCCATGCATATTTTTCTCCAAAAATATCTCTCCCGAAGTTTTATTCCGTTTGGACTCCGTTTGATATTCCTTTTCTGTAAAACCCTGAAATAGGCAAAAAAAAACAGCAATCTGGACTGGGCCTTTGGGTTAATAGGATAGTCCCAAAAATAATATAAAAGTGTATAACAAAGCCCATTAAACATCCAAAACATCATAAATAATAGCATGGAACAATAAAAAATTATAGATACGTTGGAGACGTATCAATTATCATCTCCATATCGCAAAACTATTGCAAGGAATCAAACTTATCATATCCAATGATCTACATGATTATTATTTATTATATCCTTCTTGGATATTCATCCTATGATGATAATTTCATAGCTTGTGCAAATTTTCATCTATTATCAACTCTCAAAATAATATAAGTGAAGCACAAGAGTAAATAACAAACTACTCCAAAAAGATACAAGTGAAATTCACATGAGTAGTTAAGTAAAAGGGTATCTATTTGAAGACTCTCTCTCTCTCATTTAAAAACTTTAAGATCTATGTATTTTATTCAAATAGCAAGCAAAACAAAATAAAATGACATTTCAAGAATAGCACAAATCATGTGAAGAATCAAAAACTTAGGCTCACCCGATACTAACCGATAATTATTGATGAAGAAAGGTGGGATGCCTACTGGGGCATCCCCAGTATTAGATGCTTGAGGCTTCTTGTAATATTATCTTGGGATGCCTTGGGCATCCCAGGCTTGAGCTTTTGTGTCTCCTTAATTCCTTTTATATCACGGTTCCCCTAAATCTTAAAAACTTCATCCACACAAAACTCAACAAGAACTCGTGAGATAAGTTAGTATAAATCAATGCAAAACCTTATCATTCTCTACTGTAGGAAATCACTAAAATTATAATTTAACATTGCATACTAAATGCATCTGCATATTTAATACTCCTATCCTCAAACAGAATCATTAAACACGCAAACATATGCAAACAATGCAAACATAACATCAGTCTGTCTAAACAGGACAGTATGTAAAGAGTGTGAATTTCCTCATACTTCCCTAGCTTAATTTTTTTTGAACAATTACCACGTTATAGAGAACTTACATTTATCAAAATAAAAGATACATACCATTATTATAAATAACAGCAAGCAAATAAAAACAAAATAAAATAACGCTCCAAGCAAAACTCATATCATGTGATGAATAAAAATATAGCTTCAAGTGAGGTTACCGATAATGTTGGAGACGAAAGAGGGGATGCCTTCCGGCTCATCCCCAAGCTTATTTTCTTAGTTTTTCCTTGAATATTACCTTGGGTGCCTTGTACATCCCCAAGCTTAGGTTCTCGCTACTCCTTATTCTCCTCATATCGACATCTCACCCAAAACTTGAAAAATTCAATCACACAAAACTTAACGGAACTTCGTGAGATGGGTTAGTATGATAAAACAAACCATTCACTTTGGATACTGTCAAAGACAAGATTCATAATTGTTCTCACACAATGCCTACTGTACCATATCATTTCTACAATTTATATTGACCAATATAAGCCATAGAAACTAGAAAACAAGCAAACTATGCATTGAAAACAGAATCTGTCAAAAACAGAACAGTTTGTAAAGATCTGAACTGATGTCATACATTTGCAAGTCCCTAAATTCTGAAAATTAGGAAAGCGTATACAATTTGTATATCAATCATTTGTAAAAAATCAGAATTTTGTCACGTTCCAGTGAAGCACAGAAATTCCAGCACTGCACGCAATAGTTTATGTTTTTGCACAGAATTAAGTCAACTATCATTCACACAATCCCAAAGGCTTTACTTGGCACTTTATTTAAACGAAAGCTATAAAACATGATTACTACAGTAAAATAATCATGTGAACACACTAAAACAGTAAGGGTAAATGTTGGGTCGTCGCCCAACAAGCGCTTTTTCTTTAATGCCTTTTAGCTAGTCATGATGCTTTCAATGATGCTCACATAAAGATCTATGAATTGAAATACAAAGAGAGCATCATGAAGCATATGACTAGCACATTTAAGCCTAACCCACTTCCTATGCATAGGGATTTTGTGAGCAAAGAATTTATGGGAACAAGAATCAACTAGCATAGGATGGCAAAACAAGCATGACTTCAAAACTTTCAACACATAGAGAGGAAACTTGATATTATTGCAATAAATACAAGCATATGTTCCTCTCTCGTAATAATTTTCAGTGGCATCATGAATGAATTCAACAATATAACTATCACATAAAGCATTCTTTTCATGATGCAAAAGCATAGAAATTTTGCTAGTCTCCACATAAGCAAATTTATTCTCGTGAATAGTAGTGGGAGCAAACTCAACAAAATAACTATCATGAGACACTTCATTGGCATGATCAAATTGAGCATTAAAAACATGATGACAAGTTTCATGGTTATAATTATTCTCTATAGCATACATGTCATCATCATAAATAGGAGGCATGCGACCATTATAACAAATTTGCACCTCAAATCTTGGGGGACTAAAAATATCATCTTCATCGAACATAGCATCCCCAAGCTTACGATTTTGCATATCATTAGCACCATGAATATTCATAGAATTCATACTAACAACATTACACTCATGCTCATCATTCAAAGATTTTATGCCAAACATTTTATTGAATTCTTCTTCTATCAATTGAGCATAATTTTCCTTCCCATCATTTTCAAGAAAGACATGATAAAGACAGATAATATGAGGCAACCTCAATTCCATTTTTTGTAATTTTCTTTTGTAGACCAAATTAGTGATAAAACAAGAAACTAAAAGATTCAATTGCAAGATCTAAATATATGCCTTCAAGCACTCACCTCCCCGGCAACGGTGCTAGAAAAGAGTTTGATGTCTACTATGCAACTTTATTCTTGTAGACTCGTGTTGGGCCTCCAAGCGCAGAGTTTTGTAGGACAGTAGCAATTTTCCCTCAAGTGGGTGGCCTAAGGTTTATCAATTTGTGGGAGGTGTAGGATTAAGATGATCTCTCTCAAACAACCCTACAACCAAATAACAAAGAGTCTCTTGTGTCCCCAACACACCAAATACAATGGTAAATTGTATAGGTGCACTATTTCGGCAAAGATATGGTGATACAAGTGTAATATAGATAGTAGATATTGATTTTTGTAATAGGAACAATAAAAAACAGCAAGGTAGCAAGTGATAAAACGGAGCACAAATGGTATTGCAATGTTTGAAAATGAGGCCTAGGGTCCGTACTTCGGCTAGTGCAATCTCTCAACAATGCTAATATAAAAGGATCACATAACCATCCCTCAACGTGCGATGAAGAATCACTCCAAATTTCCTATCTAGCGGAGAACATAAGAAGAAATTGTTTATAGGGTAAGAAACCACCTCAAAGTTATTCTTTCTGATCAATCTATCTTAGAGTTCGTACTAAAATAACACCAAGCTATTCTTTCTGATCGATCTATCCAAGAGTTCGTACTAAAATAACACCATATGATACACATCAACCAACTCTAATGTCACCTAGATACTCCAATGTCACCGCGAGTATCCGTGAGTTGATTATACGATATGCATCAAACAATTTCAGATTCATAATACTCAATCCAACACAAAGAACCTCAAAGAGTGCCCCAAGATTTCTACCGGAGAAACAAAGACGAGAATGTGCATCAACCCCTATGCATAGATTACCCCAATGTCACCTCAGGAATCCGCGAGTTGAGTGCCAAGACACATATCAAGTGAATCAACATGATACTCCATTGTCACCACTGGTATTCATAGCAAGACATACATCAAGTGTTCTCAAATCCATAAAAGTATTCAATCTGATAAAACAAAATCTCAAAGGGAAAACTCAATTCATAACAAGATAGAGAGGGGAAAACACCATAGATCTGACTATATTAACAAAGCCTGCGATACATCAAGATCGTGCCATCTCAAGAACATGAGAGAGCGAGAGAGATTAAATGCATAGCTACTGGTACAATCCGCCAGCCCCGAGGGTGGACTACTCCCTCCTCATCATGGTGGTTGCTGGGAGGATGAAGATGGCCACCGGTGATGATTTCCCCTCCGGCAGGGTGCCGGAACGGGTCTAGATTGGTTTTTCTTGGACTACAGAGGCTTGCGGCGGTGAAACTTTTGATCTAGGGTTATTTTTTATGGTTTCTCTATTTATAGGATTTTTGGCGTCGGTTTCACGCGAAGATGGGCCTCGAGGTGAGCACAACCCATCGGGGCACGGGTTGGGCTCCAGGCACGCCCCGGTGGGTTGTGCCCTCCTCGTGGCTCTTCTGGCCCTCCCACAATGCTTCGGGGGTCTCTTTTGTTCCCAAAAAATCATCAAAAAGTTTCAGCCCATCCGAGAACTTTTATTTCTGCACAAAAAATAACACCATGGTTGTTCTGCTAAAAACAACGTCAGTCCGGGTTAGTTCTGTGCAAATCACACCAAAACAATATATAATTGTTATAAACATGGCATGAATACTTCATAAATTATATATACGTTGGAGACGTATCATAGATCTAACCAAAACTCAAAATAAAATAAATAAAGAATAATTGCAGCAAGGTATTTTTTGGTTTTAATATGATAGAAAATAGACCCGGGGCCCGTAGATATCACTAGAGGCTTCTCTCAAGAAAATAGCATATGGTGGGTAAACAAATTAATGTTGGGCAATTGATAGAAAAGCAAATAATTATGATGATATCCAAGACAATGATTATGCATATAGGCATCACGTCCAAAATTAGTAGACTGACTCCTCCGTGCATCTACTACTATTACTACACACGCCGACCGCTATCCAGCATGCATCTAGTGTATTAAGTTCATAAAAGAATAGTGTAATGCCTTAAGCAAGATGACATGATGTAGACAAGATAAACTCGCGTATGAATAAACTCCATCTTGTTACCTTTAATAGGAACAATACATGTGTTTCATGTCTTTTTCTGTCACTAAGATTGAGCACCGCAAGATCGAACTCATCACAAAGCACCTCTTCCCATGGCAAGAAAAGTCTATCTAGTCGGCCAAACTAAACCAATAAATCGGAGAATAAATACGAGGCTACACAAATCATGCATAAAAGAGTTCAGAGAAAACTCAAATTATATTCATCGATAGATTAGAACATAAACTCACAATTCATCGGATCCCAATAAACACACCGCAAAAAGTCATTATATTAAATAGATCTCCAAGAACATCAAGGAGAACATTCTATTGAAGATCAAAAGGAGAGAAGAAGCCATCTAGCTACTAGCTACGGACTCGTAGGTCTATGGTAAACTACTCACACATCATCGGAGGGGCGGCAAGGATGATGAAGAACCCCTCCATGATCGTTACCTCCTCCAACGGAGTGCCGAAAAAGGCCTCTAGATTGGATCTCGTGGTTCTGGAACTTGCGGCGGTGGAAAAAGTTTTTTGTGTGCTCCCCTAGGGTTTCTGGGATTTTTAGAGTATTTATAGAGTCGAAGGTAGGTCAAGACGGTGCATGTGGGCCCACTACCCACCAGGGCGTGCCCTGGTGCCTTGTGGCCCCTCTTCCACCTTCTGGCTTCCTCCCAAAGCTTACAGGATCTCTTATCACCAGAAAAAAATCTCCGAAAAGTTTCGTGGCATTTGGAGTTTGTTTGGTACTGATATTCTGCAAAGTAAAAAACAAGCAAAAAGCAGGAACTAGCACTGGGCACTAAGTTAATAGTTTAGTCCAAAAAATGATATAAAGTTGCTTGTAAATGTATATAAAACATCCAAGATTGATAATATGACAGCATGGAACAATCAAACATTATAGATACGTTGGAGACGTATCAATCATCATAGAAGTGTCATAACCATGACAGGGAAAAAATGTTCAAGCCGTAATGTCATGGATGTGTCTTTTTGTAGTGTAACAAGTTCCTCGCTTTGGTAATTCTGATCGGTTTCACTCGGAGATTCCGAATTGAAACAAATGGGTACAGAAACTTGGCACATGCACTTTGATGGGACCGAATGTCATCTTGGTGTACCGAGTTACTAGGGTTTAGGTTGTGGCTGTTGTCATGGATATCTCGGTGGGTCCTGATGGAGTGGTTCGATGGGACCAAGATAGATTTAGGGAATTTTGACAAGTTTGAATGTGAGAATGTGGTTGAGGATTTTGGAGGTAGATCTCTAAGCACTTGAGCAATTGAGTCATCAATAAAACCTCATCCCCTTTTAATAATATTACCTTTACTCTTGACTCAATGTGATCTTGGATCACTTAACCATAAAGAAGAGTTTTGAAGCTTTTTACCAATAGTCCTTAGCATTTTTTAGGGGTCCATATCCACATGTCCTGGCCACATCTACATTTAACTTCCTGAATTAATCTTTGTATAGGCATTAGTTCAATGACATATATGTTGTTATTAATTACCAAAACCACCCGAGGATTAGTTGGACTTTTAGGTCCCTAAGAATATCTCATCATTGTCGGAGGATCAAATCTCACTCTTGAGCTATCTAGCCCCTTGTCGAACTTTCTGATGGACATGTAAGTTGTCGTTATGATCACCATGTTACAAATGACGTTGGAGCAACACCAAAGTTCATCATACAATAAGAAGTGACTACGATACTCTCGTGGTCTAAGGAACTAAAGAGTATGTTAGCTCTCCGTGTTATAAAGATTGACTTATGACGATTGTATCTCATATAACAAACAAGTTTGGGTTAATTCAATATGATCGCTCTTCCAACTTCATATCCTCAAAGTTATTTTAGGACTATCTTACACTTAGCGATATCCTATGATCCGTAAAAAACATGATAAAAACAACACTTGAGCTAGTAGGCGAGACTAGGAATCATGTTTTACCATTTATCATTCCACACGTGCATATGAGTTTTCCACTAAATCACATATTCCAATATCATAACAGTTATAGCATAGAATATAAACTTTTAATTATAAATGTGTAAATAAATAATACTCCCTCCGTCCCAAAATAAGTGACTCAAAAGTGACCCAATTTTGTACTAACTTTAGTACAAAATTGGGTCACTTTTGAGTCACTTATTTTGGGACGGATGGAGTACAATATTATTACCCCTATGGCATATTTCCAACATGGGTCTTACTCAGGCGCACTTGATCCTTAGGAGTTTAACCCTGTTGATGCTCACGACAGAATTAAAAGAGCACGGAAGAGACTTAGGCCGGATGGGTCAGTCAATGTTAATGGTCAAAATGTCCCAAGCTTAGCAGACAAAGTGGCTGGGACAACCATGCTTTTGGAGAATGGAGGGGGAGGTAATGCTGATGTGGGGGCTTCGGAGCTGGGTAGCCCGGGAAAACACATATTGTGAAATGAAGAAGGCAATGTGATGGTTCGAAAGTGAGAGATTATGATATGACGAATGAGGCGGCCTCCTTACAGGAGGGTGCTGGGATCAGTGAGTACTTTATGCTGAAACAACCGCGGGATTGGCGATCCTGCGACGGTTCAAGAGCTCCGTGAGCTCATCCGAGAGGTAGTGTCGTGGCAGCGAACTATGGTGTCGAGGTGGCTGCACATATCAACAGTAGAAGCTGGGACCGGTGGAATGTTTTGCTACAACCGATGGAGTGGTAATGGGGCGATCGGCGGGGGGTAGCATTGTGATTGTTGCAATTGCCAACCATAGAAGTTATGATTGGCGAGCTTCTTTTATTGCGATGGGGTGAGAAGTTACAACCGGCGAGGGGAGAAAAGTTGCGACCAACATATAGCGATGCTACAACCGATGAGGCAAGAAGTTGGGATCGGCGAGGTGTGGCACTGGAATCGGTGGGGGTGAGGTGCTGCAACGACGACATTTGAGATATCGTGCTTGGACCAGCGAGGCAAGGGTGCTACTACGACGACTTGGATGCTGGGACCAGAGATGGGGTGGCGTTGGGAACAACAAGGCGAGGTGTTGAGATGTTGGGAGATGAATATGATTCGAGGGGAGGCAAAGGAGCTGCAAGCTCGTCAGCTAGTGTGGGGGTTGCGGCGAGCACGACGCCAAGGTGTCGGAGGGCGCGAGGTGGGTGCGGCGAATGATGAAGGAGAAGGATGAGAGGAAGACTCAGTACACGGACGAAGTGGTGGAAAAAGCATAAAGTGGGGTAGGGATCAAACGGCTACGGTTGAGCCAATCAGACGGCGGGCGTGTGACCGGGGCGAGCTTTGGTCAATCGCCCGACACGTAGCAGCGTAATATCTACAAATGTGAAAGAGTGACTTCTCTCTCTATATATATGCGCTTGTGCGACTTTGCAAAGGTTAATGTATTTTCTTAAAACAATGAAATGCTAAACCTAATAACACCCGTTTTTAATCAATAATAACTTTTATCGACTTGTCAACTCCTTTACCCTCTTCCTTTTGCGCTCTCTTCTTCTCTGAGTCTCCTCCCATGATGGGTTCACATCACGCAGGTACCATCTATACAATAGATTGATTTTTTGCTTGAACGGCTATATATATAACATACAACGGATTGTTTTGCATCGTCAACTCTCCACATGCATTTTAATGTCCGTGAACATGTTTGTCCATTCTTTATTAATTGCTCAACGCAACATCTATTTAGAAAAGAAACCCGTTTGAATCGCACATTGACGCTCCTTCGGTCGATCGGCTCCAGATATCCGCTGCAATACTATATAGAAACAATAAAGATAAAATAGTCTAAGAAAAACTCGAAGCAACGTCTATTTTTTTTTTCCAAGGACCACTGCAATGCTTGATATAAAAGAACTCGAACCAACGTCTCTACTTGCAACTTGCAAGCATTATTTTAGCAGCAATAAAGAAAATGCCACAAAGCCTACCTCCTCCCTACCCCTTGACCTATGGGGATATATCAAATCGAAAACCTTAGCCGGCCGGCCCATATCACATCATTGCAACCAAACGGGAATTTCACAGCTCACTCTTGTAACCCATATGCGCAAAGATCCTGCGTGTCCGATCCAGGTCACTTGTTCACGTGGATGCGCCTGGGATGTGCTGTGCCTGTGCGCCACCAGTGCGCGGCACCGAGAGATAGCCAAGCCACCGCCATGGAACTGGAGGCGAAGAGGGGCCATTTCTGTCACCCCGCTCCATTGGGTCTAGATTAGGTGAGCAGCCAAGCACGTCCAGGCAGCGGCCAACATGCGTCTGGCTGGCTCATCGGCGAAACAAGTCAAAAGGTCGACCTAGCTTTTACCTCCCCTTGGCCCTTTGTCCTTGGAGGAGCAGCACCAACTCTGAGCAGCAAACTTTTTTGATAATAATTGGTCTCTCATTTTTACCGTTCTTTGTGTCTAATCGTAAGCATGTCACAACAGTTCTAAATTTGTAATTGCCCCGCACGCAAAAAATTAGTACATTTGTAATTCAGTTTTGAACGGTTATCCTGAGTGAGACATATACTCCCTCCTTCCAGAAATAACTGACGTTCAAAATCGAACTGACACGGTGCTGAGTATTGAACTGAAACCAATTGAAATGAAAGTTGAATAAACATCGATGGAGACTACAAACTGGATTAACAAACTAATCCAGGATCAGGGCAGGAGAATCTCACGAAGCATTTCCAGCGGGAGGTGGCCGAAGCCAAAAAAAAAAAACAAAGGCAGGGCTTTTCAGGCTTTCAGCTGTATGCCAGTAGAGAGAGAAGCGGCGCGCGCTAATCCACTGCCCAGCCGACAGGACTGGGCTGGCGGAGCAGTGCACACTGGCCAGCCTAGCTCTTACTACCTTCCTGTAATTCTTATTGCTAGGATCGTCATCTAAAAAAAAAATCTTACTGCTTCTGCTCACTACAGATACTACTACTAGTCGTAGTAGTATTAGTATAAAGCACTGCACAACTGCGTCTGTTCCAGCATGGAGTACTCCATTTCCAGCTGGTTTGACACGCGACAGCTGCTCTGTACTGTCGGTTCGCCGGCGTACAGTACCCGTGGCTACAGAACCGGGTTGCACACGTACGATATGAAACCGTGCATCGACGACGACGATGTGTTTTTGTCGCACTGCTTGCCGAGTTTGACAATGCTATCACTATCAGCATCATCGAGCTGCACACGTATAAACGCAACGCTTCCAACATGACCCTCGAGTCCCTCTCCGTCGCCGTGTTACTTCGAAAGCACTCCCCGACGTCTCCTCCGACCTACCACACCATACCAAGACCAGTAGCCGTAGCCGGCTTCCGTTCGTTCACAGGCCGAGAGAGAGACATCGAGCAGCGAGTGACGACGGGCAAAAGGGGGGGCTGATCACGGTAGGAAATGGGCAGCCCAACAACCATTAACAACCGGGATCGATCAGTCGATTCGATTAGACGAGGTGAAAGTGAGGGAGGCAGGCAAAAGCAAAGCAAAGCGCTGGCAGCGAAAGCCTAGCTACCGCGAGCAAATCACTCGGTGTTTTTAATAAGCAAGCAAGCATCACAACAGCTGGTGGCAATGGCGGCATGGCGTCCGTGGGGTCGTCCTTAGGTACAGTACAGGCATCATCCATGTGTTACTTTCCAAGAATCAAACGCTTACAGTAGTGACTGACATGTGCTATAGAACAGAATCAAAGCCCGTGAGAAAAAAGAAAAAAAGGGGCCAAAAAGGAGAAGAAGAAGAAAAATGAAGACATGCACAAGTTGCTGATGAGCAAAGATAGGATCCATGCAAAGAACTAAGCAATTTCCTCTCCAACTGATGAATTTCCGTTCGCCGCGGAGGACGAACGGGGGGATCGATCAATGCTGGTCGGTCATAGTGAAGGCTCGTCGCCCTCGGGGGCAGGGGCGGCGGCGGCGTCCGTCGTAGTCGCGTGCTGGGAGGAGGCGGAGCGCCGGATCTCGTCGATGCGGGCGGCGGCGTCGGACATGTTGGGCCGCCGGTCGGGGTGCTGCGCGGAGCAGTCGATGGCGAGCTGGAGCAGCTGCACCATCTCCTCCTCCACGTTCTGGTACCTGAGGAGCTCCTGGTCGAACACCTCGGCTGTCCACTCCTCCCGGACGACGGACTGCACCCAGCGGGGCAGGTCGAGGCCCTCCTCGTTGACGACGGCGTGCGTGGGCGCCTTGCCGGTGAGCAGCTCCAGCAGCAGCACGCCGAAGCTGTAGACGTCGGCCTTCTGCGACACGCGGCGGATGTCGGTCACCTCCGGGGCGCGGTAGCCGGACACCCTGGTGGGGGAGAAGGAGGGGCCGACGAGCGTGGGCAGGCCGTGGTCCGACACCCGGGCCTCGTAGCTCTTGGTGAGCAGCACGTTGGAGGACTTGATGTTGCCGTGCGACGCCGTCGGGCCCGTGGAGTGGATGTGCGCCACCCCGCGCGCCGTCGCCAGCGCGATCGCCGACCGCGCCTCCCAGTCCAGCGGCGTCCGCCCCGACGACCGGTTACCTGCACGCACACGACATGAAAATTGAGTAACAAATATCTCATCACAGTTACCGCGCTGGCGTGCAACACGGTTGTTTCTTTCTTTTTAGCTTCCGTTGGTTTTACGTTTCATGTGCATGTGCCATGCGGATGCCACCTATGTGTTCTTATCTACCCCGTCCGGGCTCACGAATGATCCTTTTAAATCTGCGTGTACGTACGTACGCCGGCCATTATTGGCGCGGGGAGGGGAGGAATCCCGAGGATCGGAGCAGTGGTGCCAACTAAATGTCACATGGACGCATATCAAGTTCATCAACCACCCTGCCCCGGGACGCCTTCCCCGCTCACATGGACGCGCAACTTGCCAAGGAAATTTTACTCATCTGCAACTAATAACTCTGCTTGCATAGTTGTATCGTACACTAGGCTAGCACAGTATAGCATCCAAGATTTCACAACAGGGCAAGTAGGTCGCAAATGGCGGGTCGTGCCAAGGGCAGTCGTGGCTGTCACGTTGTTGGCTGCCTTAAACTAGTGGATTGGATCCCACGCAAGACGCAACTCAGCTGGCAACGCTGAACCCGACAACTCTACTACTGTGCTAGTCGTACATACGTATACATACTAGCGTACAAATTGCAGTTCCAGCGTGTGCATGTGCACCTTGGCATGCCAGGGCGAGAGCTCGGCTCATAAAGAAACCGGGGCGGGGACGCGGCGGGGTAGGTCGCCAGCGAATTGATCGTGTCCGAGGGAGTACTACTGGTTAAAAAGGGGCTCAAACGGAATGGATCGGGCGACAGGGACGCGCCACCGCGTTGGACTTTTTTCACGCCGGCGACGGACGGAATATCGCCAGCCTGTTTGGATCGATCCACCGACAGGACGGCAGCCGGGATAACGAACTGGCCCGGCGAGAAGAAACTGTAAAAAGTTACTACTGTGAAGGAGAAGTTTTTTATCTTTCGTTTTTACCGTGGAGGAGGGCGGAGAGGCTGCCCATGGACATGTAGTCGTAGACGAGCAGCTTCTCGTCCTTGCTGAAGTAGTAGGCGCGGAGGGGCACCACCAGCTCGTGCTGCACGGCGCCGATGGCCGCGATGCGCTCGCGGAACTCCGGCTCCGGGAGGTCCACGTCCTTGAGCCGCTTCACGGCCACCGCCGCGCCGCTCTCCATCACCGCCTTGTACGCCGTGCCGAACGCGCCCTTGCCCAGCACCTCCGCCGACGCGCGCAGCAGGTCCTCCAGGTCGAACGGCGGGGCCGCCGCCATCGGCCCGAAGTAGATCAGCTTCTTCGACCCCGCGGTCGAGCCGCCTCCGGACTTGGCGGCCACGGCGGCAGCAGCCGCGGCGGCCGGCACCGCTCCGGCGGCAGCCCCGGCGCCGCCGTGGACGCCGTTGCCGTTCTGCCCCTTGGGCTCCGCGTCCAGCGGGCCCATGCCCAGGTCCCGCCCCTTCTCCACTGCCGCCGTGGACCGCGGCGCGCTGCTGGACTTCTTCTTCCGGCAGAGGAAGAAGAGCAGGGCGAGCAGCAGCAGCAGGCCGAACACGCACGCGATGGCAATGCCGGCGATGGCGCCGCCGGAGAGCTTCTTCTTCTTGCCGCCAGCGACGTCGGCGGCGCTGCCCCCCGCGCCTGGCAGGGCGGCCGGCGATCCGGCCGGCGTCTCCGCGGTCTCGCCGGGGCACAGGCCGAGCGGGCCGCCGCAGAGCCCGGTGCCGAGGAAGGAGTCCTTGGGCATCTTCCGGAGCTTGTGGGGGATGGAGCCGTTGAGCTTGTTGTAGGAGACGTTGAACTGCTCCAATGTGGGCAGGTCCAGCTTGGGGATCTCGCCGGAGAAGTCGTTGCTGTCGAGGATGAGCGAGCCGAGGCGGTTGAGCTTGTTGAAGTCGGGCGAGATCTCGCCGGAGAACTTGTTCTGGCCGATGTTGAGCCGCACAAGGTTCCGGAGCGTGTAGAGCGCCGCGGGGACCTCGCCGGAGAAGGCGTTGTGCTGGAAGTACATGGCCCGGAGCTCGGTCATGCGGGAGACGTCGTCGGGGATGGGGCCCGAGAGCGCGTTCCAGCGGAGGGAGAGCGTGCGGAGCGCGGTGAGGTTGCCGAGCACGCCCGAGGGGAGCGCGCCCATGAGCCCGGCGCCGGGGAGCCGGAGCTCGACGACGCGGCCGTTCTCGCAGGCCACGCCCTGCCACTGGCACGTCTGCGTGCTGCTGTTCCACGACGGCAGCGCGGACCGGCCCACCGCCTTGCGCAGCGCCTCCAGCGCCTGCGCGTCGGTGTTGAGGTCGTCGGAGCGGTACGCCGGGAGCACCGACAGTAGCACCAGCACGGCAAGGGCCAGCCTCGCCGGCCCCGGCATTGCCGCCATCGTGGAGCGGGAGGAAGGTGGACGGCGGGAGTCTTCTTGCTCTCTCAGCTCAAGGAGAGCGCTGCCATGGCGGGGACACGGAGAAGAAAGACACAGACACTCTCTCTGCGTGGTGGTAGTACTGGCAGTAGTAGAAATAGAGTGGGCAGGGCGAGGCAGGGGCAGGGGAATCTTGAATTATAATGGAAGGTTTGGTTAGCCCAAGGAGCTGGAAGCGGAGGGCCTGATTGGCTTAATGGGCTTGATTGCTTTAATGATAGATTAACCCGGTGGCGCTTAC
>LR738715.1:154064986-154081014 GCA_902687465.1 Secale cereale | reverse complement strand
CCCTGGCCGTGCCGTGCCGGCGCTCGCCTGGGCGTAGCGCCCCTTGTGCGGGCGAACCCGCCCGTTAGCCCACGCCCGCTCCAGTGGCCCTTGTGCCACTGGAAGCTGGGCCCCACGCGCCCATGCCCACTAAGGCCCCTATGGGCCTATGACAAACGGGGCCCGCCCCCAGAAACGTTAAACAAAAAAAAAGGTTTAAAAAATAATAATAATAATAAAAATAATAATAATAATAATAAATATATTAATTAATTAATTAATTAACAAATTAATTAAGTTAATTAATCACCTTTAGATTAATCTAATCTTTAATTAACCTAATCTGTAATTAACTAAAACCTAATTAAACTAACTAAACTGTTAGTTAGTTTACTGCCTATGACACACGGGCCCCACTAGTCAGTTTGACCAGTCAACCATGATGACGTCAGCATGATGTCATAAATCATTTCTCGAATTAATTTAATTAATATTAAATTCCAGAAATTAATAAAACCTTTAGAAAATCATATCTTTTAAACCGTAACTCGGATGAAAATAATTTATATATGAAAGATGCTCAGAATTTCGAGATGCATCCGAATACGCAGACCGTTCGTCCACCACACATCCCTAGCATACCGAACCTGCAACTTTCCCCCTCCGTTTCATCCGCCCGAAAACGCGAAACACCGGGAATACTTTCCCGAATGTTTCCCCCCTTCGTCAGTATCACCCGATACTGCGTTAGGGCACACTTAGCACCGTTACCTGTCATGTCATGCATCGTCATGCATCTGTTTGCATTGTATTCACTGTTTCTTCCCCCTCTTCTCTCCGGTAGACTACGAGACCGACGCTGCTGCTGCCCCGATCGACTACGGTGTTGACGACCCCACTTTGGCTGCCGAGCTTCCAGGCAAGCCCCCCCTTTGATCACCAAATATCGCCTATTCTTCTCTCTACTGCTTGCATTAGAGTAGTGTAGCATGTTACTGCTTTCGATAATCCTATTCTGCTGCATAGCCTGTCATTGTTGCTACCACTGTTGATACTTTACCTGCAATCCTAAATGCTTAGTATAGGATGCTAGTATTCCATCAGTGACCCTACACCCTTGTCCGTCTGCCCTGCTATTCTATCGGGCCGTGATCACTTGGGGGTGATCACGGGTATATATTACATACACATATACATGATACTTGATGTGACTAAAGTCGGGTCGGCTCGTTGAGTACCCGCGGTTGATTCACGGATTGGGGGCTGAAAGGACATACTTTCCCGACGGCCCTCTGTGTGGATCTTTGTGGCGGAGCGACAGGGCAGGTTGAGACACCTAGGAGACAGGTGGCCTGGCCCTGGTCGTTGTCCGCGGTTATTTCATAATAACACGCTTAACGAGTTTGGATATTTGATCTAAGTCTGGCCATTTGGTCTATACGCACTAACCAGCTACGTGGGATTAGTTATGGGTACTCGACGTCGTGGTATCAGCCGAAGCCTTCTTGACGTCAGCGGTTTAGCGGCGCGCGCCGGATTGGACTGGAAGCCTACTCTGGTATTAGGAGAGGCTAGGTCTGCTTACCGGCCGCACTCGCAACGTGCAGGTGTGCATTGGGCGATGGGCCCAGACCCCTATGTGCTTAGGACTTAGACCGACGTGCTGACCTCTCTGCTGTGCTTAGGTAGGGCTGCGACGTGTTGATCTTCCGAGGCCGGGCATGACCCTGGAAAGTGTGTCCGGCCAAATGGGATCAAGCGTGCTGGGTTATGTGGTGCACCCCTGCAGGGCAGTTAATCTATTCGAATAGCCGTGTCCCTCGGTAAAAGGACGACCCGGAGTTGTATTCCGACCTCATGATAACTAGAACCGGACACTTGATAAAACACACCCAGATGAGTTCCAGATATAACTCGGTGGTTGCTCCCTCACAGGGTGATGTGCGGGAGAATCGCCGAGTAGGATTATGCTATTCGATGTTACTTGGTGAACTTACCATCTATTCTCTTCTACTGCTGCAAGATGGAGGCTGCCTGAAGCGTAGTCTTCGTTCGGATTAGCTATCCCCCTCTTATTCCCGCTTGCTGCAGTTCAGTCCACCGATATTACCCATATCATTGTTACCATTGCATATGTAGTATAGATCCTTGCTTGCGAGTACTTTGGATGAGTACTCACGGTTGCTTTGCTTCCCCTTTTCCCCCTTCTGTACCTTCTTCTCGGATGATGCAACCAGATGGTGGAGCCCAGGAGCCAAACGCCACCTACGACGACTCCTACGACACCGGAGGTGCCTACTACTACGTTCAGTCTGCCGACGACGACCAGGAGTAGTTAGGAGGATCCCAGGCAGGAGGCCTGCTCCTCTTTCGATCTGTATCCCAGTTTGTGCTAGCCATCTTATGGCACCTTGTTTAACTTTATGTCTGTACTCAGATATTTGTTGCTTCCGCTGACTTGTCTATGATCGAGCACTTGTATTCGAGCCCTCGAGGCCCCTGGCTTGTAATATGAAGCTTGTATGACTTATTTTACTTTTAGAGTTGTGTTGTGATATCTACCAGTGAGTCCCTGATCTTGGCCGTACACATTTGCGTGCATGATTAGTGTACGGACAAATCGGGGGCGTCACAACTACATGGTCTTATTTGCAAAATTTGCATCTTTTTTGTGTTTGTGTTTTATAACCCTTTAAACCGGAGTGGAGCAGCTACAGAAGCTGACCACATATCTATACAGTGAAAAGTCTGAGTCATGAATACCAGCATGAGTAAACCGGTGTTCATTATAACCCGGATCATCTATCGGGCAACAAGCCACAAATTTCTGAACAAAGTTTTCAGAACAAGATAAACCGGAGTCTGTTATCAAAACCCGGGTTTGTTATTTCCATGAAGATCTTCATCAAGAAATTTTAAGGTTCTACCGGATTAAGAATATCAAGCATACTTGATCGCAGGTATGAAGTATCTTATTTTTAAATATATATTAGCAGTACATGATCAGTTATAATGACCGGTGTTTATTAAACCGGCCTGGTTTTGACTATAAGTCGCCAGTATGAGACAAAATAATGACCGGTGTTTATTAAACCCGGCCCGATTGTGATCAAACATCATTGGAACTGGTCTTCAAACCGGATTATATTCTTCAAATAGCCAAACATGGCTAGATTCCTATTATGGTTATCAATATTATGATTGAGGTTTTCAAAGTCACTTTAAGCGCAATGGATATTATTTCATCAATGGAAGTGATTTATTCTACAAAGGAATAGTCCCGAGTTGCTACAGGCTTACAACCCGGCACTTGGGGGCTACATTATTCAGATTGAGATTACATCAAACACACAAGTCTCAAGCACACAAACAAGTTGTCTACTTGACACTTGGGGGCTAATGGGCAGTTAAAGCAGTAAACAACAGCAATTCAAAGACAAAAGTCTCAAGCACACAAGCAAGTTGTCTACTTGACACTTGGGGGCTAATGAAAAGATCATTTGCTTTATCTGGAAGTACCGGTTCACCTTCTAAATGTAGCTAAACCGAAACTTGGGGGCTACCAATCGCTCCTGTCAACAATCCAAGGTACACAAGTATTCATTCTTTATATTGAAGGGTCCACTGCTCAGTTGGTAAAGCACAAAGCTCTTAACCTTGTGGACGTGGATTCAAACCCCATGATGGAGTTACATCATATAATGTTGTCTTCAATGATTATATCTACAAAGTCCCTGCTCATTATTGCATAATAACCCGGCACTTGGGGGCTACATAATATGGAATATTCAGTTTCATAGTGATTGGGATGAACAATCCGGATTTCTTCAAGATTATACAAGGCTATTTTCAATGGAATATATACAAAGTCCCTGCTCATTATTACATAATGACCCGTCACTTGGGGGCTACATGTAATATGCATATAAAGGAGGAACGTCTTCAAAAATTTTCAGTTCTGGCAAATCAGATTAATTGTGTGATCCGGCAATTTTTGCAATCATAAACCGGCAAGTTCTACATCTTCAAGCCGGCTGGATATCAGTTGAATATTTCAAAGACCAATATTTTTTCAAGTCAGAGCATTAAAGGCCGATTCAAATGGATTCTTTATTTACAATATTTCTTATGCAAGCAAGTTGATTATGAAGTTGGTCTGTTGACCCGGATTTTCTAGAAGAAGGAAAGACAAGGACTTAAGGATGGTCAGATGACGGATTAAAAGAAATTCTTAACCCGGAGCAGAACCTATCAGATTCGCTATTGTGTTTATTTTGCAGCATAAGTTTACCATGGACACATCCAAGCTAAACTTGGGGGCTAATGTCGGGGATATTACACCGCGGTATGTACCGGCCGGAATTATAACCCGGCCGGACTTGGTAGTTTACTTGAGAGACGTTTTACACTTGATGATTCACTAGCAACCTGCCTAAATAATACCACTCACTGGTAACCCGGCAGGCGGATCATGGATGACAAGGCCCAAGGCCCAGAAGGCCGGTTCATATTAATTGTGGGCCGGTTTATGAAGAAAGCATAAGGAATATTCTCTTACAAAGGAAGCAAGACTAGGACTCCTTGTAATAGATCAATCCTAGTCCTACTAGGACTAGTCATGTAACCCGCCCCTTCAACATATATAAGGAGGGGCAGGGCTCCCCAAAGAGGCCAGGTTTTAGACAAGTTAGACAAGAGACAAGTTTAGAGGAGAAGTTTAGACAAGTTTCTAGGGTTAGACACAAAGAGCCGGTTTACCAGCGACACCGCGAGGATCTTAATGAGACCTAGCCTCAAACAGCACGTAGGGTTATTACCGGATGATGTTTCCCGGGGCCCGAAGCTGTCTAAATCCGTGTCTTGCATTGCGCCTCTCGATTCCGCTCAACCCCTCTCAAGCTACTACATAGATGCGTGGCCTCACCACTAAGTCCGTAATCCGGACATCTGACGTGTTAATTCCACGACAGGTACCATTTTGTTTGCGTTGTTGTTCTAGGAACAATTGGAGATGCATTGGATGCTCGGCTCATTCAAAAGGAAGGTGGTGTCACCATGTGCTTATTGGAGTCAAGCTAGGATGATCAATGAACTACTATCTACCTTCAATTGGTATCTACTACATCCTTCCAATGGTATCTCGGTAACAAGTATCACCATCTACTTCATGCACACTTTTCTTGCACCAACCTTGTGTAGGTTGTATCATGGCATGTTAGTCATTCCTTCTAATGATACTTGTTTCCTTTCTCAAAGCATCCCAACAATGATCTCTTGTTGCTAGTTGTGATGTCTTTGATGCTCGTGTGGTTGGAACTCATTTATATACAATAAGAACATATCTAGCCATGTGCTATGCCTTCAAGCAAATATCTTATTGGTATATTTATGACTTCCTTGGGGATATCTTATTCATTCCTTTTTGCAACAATTTTGTGTGTACATCCTTCTTTGTGGATTGATATCATCATGATCTTCATCTACCTAGAATCTTATACACTTTTGAGAAGTTGCATATCTATTTGATATCCCCTTCTTTCACGTCCACCTTTTTGTTCCTGTTTTATTTCTTTGCTGGCTCCGTGAAGGTGTGTGTCTCGAGTGCGGATCTTATATCGTTTCATCTAGATGCACTCTTTTGTGGTGAAGATCATTCTCTCTTGCTTGTCTTGATGAGGCTTTGCCATTTCTACTGGTATCCCTCCTCATGACAAAGCTATCCTTTTTTTATCTTCACCACAGGTTGTCACAAGCATAGGTTATTTATATGATTATTAGTGAGCTTGTGAACCCATTTGCTGTTTTGTGTGGGAATGATAGGCCTTGCACTGTGTATCTCATTCATTCAAGAGTATACTGATGCTTAATGCTCATCCATACATTAATCTTCTCAAGTGCTTTGCCATGACTCACACACATCATTTTGGTTGAACCTACTCTTAAGTTGACTCTTTTATATATTGCTCAACCAGTTTTTTGTTGCAAGTGCTAGGCTTTGTTTCCTTCATGCTCACTTGCACTTGGTGTGAGTGTCTATTGATCTTGGGGGAGTGATGATCCTATTTTGTGCACTTGGTATCCTAATGAAAATATTCTAAGGAGTGCATAAATTATGGGGAGCTTCACTAATGTCTTTAGAACACTCCGTTGCTATGTCGTGAGGTTCTATTGATCTTGGGGGAGCGACGATCCTACTTTGTGCTCGTTGTATCCAAATACAAAACTAAATTGTGCACAAATCATGGGGAGCTTCCCTAGTTTCTATAGAACACTCCTTTGCTCCTATCATAATATCTTTTATTCATTTGGCATGTAGGATCAGTGGTCTAGTTGGGTCAATTGGTATCTTTTGATAGCTTGATTCAATTGGTATCCTTTGATTGCTTGATTGCGTGTTTTTCTCCCTTTGTTATGCCTTTGTGGCATATCATTCTTTTGCAATCTTTGGGCCTCAATATAGTTTGTCTTCCTCCAAGTATTTACAGTTGGATATATGTATTGCCTTCCACTCTCTATTTTGAGGAATACATAATTTATGGAGGAACACAATTTATATTGACCTTCTAAGCTTTTCGCCCATTTTGGCAATCGATGCCAATGGGGGAGAAGTTTCAGAGAGTTGAGTTTTGTGAGGAAGTTTAGAGAGTTGTCTCTTCGCTCTTCTTGCTTTGGTTTTGTTCCTAAGCTTTTGCATCTCATGCACATACATTATTGTTGCATGGTATTGTGATGCATAATTCCTTATATAAACTCTCTTGAAAGTGATTGTCATCGATTACCAAAATGGGGGAGATTGAAAGAACATGCGGTGCCCCCATGTTTGGTTTTGGTAATTGATGACAATCTCTATGGACTAATGGTTGCCTTGAGTTATATTTGAAGGGTTTGTCCATAGGCTTTTCTTGGAGTTCATTTGTTGGTTTCAAGGAGAGTTTGTGATGACCAAGGTGCTATTAAGGAATTATCCAAAGATTGGTCTTGTGAGTGTTGAGCTTATTGCAAGCATGTCTTGAAGAAGAAGAGTGTGTTATCATTCATGTTTACCTTCAAGACATCATCCAAATGAAGAGAGTTGGAAAGATTCAAGGTTGATCAAGACTAAGTGAAGGAGTGAATCAAGTTGATCAACACACAAAGTGTAGAAGATGTACCGAGAGGGATCAAGCAATCCCATGGTATGGTAAGCATTGTCAATCACGCTTTGTGTACTAACCCATGTTCTTCGTGAGAGTTCTTCGTGGGGTTAGGTTGCGGTGTGCAAGTTCAAGTGGAGCATCACAAAGAAATCAAGTGCTTGAATCTTGCCGTCCATTGTCGTGACAATGGACTTGTGAAGATATGCCAAAGAGTGGCTCACCCATAGAGGAGTATGGGGGAGCAATCTACTAGTCTTCACCGAGACAACGCAATCAAGAAAGATGGTCCAACTTGAGGAAGTCAAGATCGTCTACATCTAGCTCAAGTGGACTTTGTGCAAAGCAAAGGTTTGCCCTTGATAGGTTTTCTATTTTACCGGTCTCGTGGTGGTAGTTGGGAGACAGGGTTATAGGATCGTTTGCCGTACTATCAAGGGGGGCTCTCAAGGTGGTAGCTTGATCGTATCGTTAGTAGAGAGCTCAAACCATTGCATCCTTGCATCATGTTTCTTGGTTCTTGTTTGGTTCTCTTTGTAGTCTTAGAGCTTATGGTCATCTTGATGACAAGCTTGAGTTCATCGAAAACGGAGTTCACATGTGTCTTCTATGATGTTTTCGGTGTTGGAGGTTTTACCGGTCTTATCCGAGAAAGGGTTCTCACCATTTTCTTTTGGGACTTTTCTAACTTGCTTCTTATTGATATTTCTATCAAGATTGTGTTAGCCCTTGTCGCTAGCTTTCCAACAAACTTGGTTTCATCGAATTCGGAGTCCGTATGCAAAAGTTATTGTCGTTTTGGTGTACTGAAAAGGCTGCAGCGGTACTACCGCGCGTAGGAGCGGAAGTAATTTTTTACTACCGCTTTCGGGAGCGGTACTACCGCTTGGAGCAGTACTACCGCGGCTACTTCCGTGGCTACTTCCGCTCGGGACCAAAAACTCATCACAAGTCCAGCGGTGGTAGGCACGGATGTAATTTTTTAGTACCGCTCGCAAGCAGTAGTACCGCTACCCTTAGCAGTACTACCGCTACCCCTAGCGGTAGTACCGTGAGGTCAAGCGGTACTACCGCTCCGACGGTTTTTCTGGCCTTTTTGCCTCCTCGCTGTTGTTTTTCAAAGGGGTTCTACTGCCCTAGCGGTAGTACCGCTCCTGGAGCGGTAGTACCGCTCTGTGCGGGCTGTGAGCATAACGGTTGGATTTTTCCCCACCTATAAAAGGGGCTCTTCTTCCCCAATGAACCCAATCTTTTGAGCTCGTGTTCTTCCCCCATTGTTGACCTTCTTAGAGCTTGCTATCTCTCAATCCCTCCATGGATTCTTGCTAGTTTTTGGGGGAAAAGAGAGAGGAGATCTAGATCCACATTTCCACCAATCACTTTCTCCTCTAGGTGAGGGGAACCCCTTGGATCTTGATCTTGGAGTTCTTGGTGTTCTCCTTCTTGTTCTTCCTCTCATTTCCCTCCCTAGCATTAGTTGCTTTGGTGGGATTTGGGAGAGAAGGACTTGGGCACTCCGTGTGCCCTTGCCATTGCATTTGGTGCATCGGTTTGAGTTCTCCACGGTGATACGTGGAAGTGAAGTTGAGAAGCTTATTACTCTTGGGTGCTTGGTACCCTTGAGCTTGTTCCTCTTGGGTGCTTGGGCGCCCTAGACGGTTGTGGTCACCTCGAAGCCATATTCCATTGTGGTGAAGCTTCGTGGTGTCGTTGGGGAGGTAGCCCCAACCTTGGTGTTCGGAGCTCAATCATTGTGGTGTAAAGCTTCGGGCAAGCGTCGGGGTCTCCAATTAGGTTGTGGAGATCGCCCCGAGCAATTTGACGGGTTCCGGTGACCGCCCCCAAGGGTTGCCAAAGTGTACGGGTTCGGTGACGCCCCCAAGGGTTGCCATTTGTACGGGTGCGGTGACCGCCCTCAAGGGTCCCTTAGTGGAATCACGGCATCTTGCATTGTGCGAGGGCGTGAGGAGATTACGGTGGCCCTAGTGGCTTCTTAGGGAGCATTGTGCCTCCACACCGCTCCAAACGGAGATTAGCATCCGCAAGGGTGTGAACTTCGGGATACATCGTCGTCTCCGCGTTCCTCGGTTATCTCTTACCCGAGCCCTTTACTTATGCACTATACTTTGTGATAGCCATATTGTTTCTTGTCATATATCTTGCTATCACCTAGTTGTTTATCTTGCTTAGCATAAGTTGTTGGTGCACATAGGTGAGCCTAGTTGTTATAGGTTTTGTGCTTGACAAATTAACCGCTAGGTTTATTCCGCATTTGTTCAAGCCGAAACCGTAATTATTTTAAAGCGCCTATTCACCCCCCCCCTCCTCTAGGCGACATCCACGATCTTTCAACCTTCTTACACCTTCCGACGAAGACATATACATAGGGTAGGGTCTTAGGCTTGACCTATACGACCTACCCAAGAACATCGTACGAGGACCTGGAAGGACTCCACAGAAAGTACTGACTGAAACACTCGGCAACACAAGACACTCAACAAGAAGAATCACTTGGATAACTCATCTTCACTCGACACCACAAAAAACCATTTCGGCCTAACATAAGCCGAAGAGCGCAACCATGCAGCTTCGGCCTCCCGTTCACGCGAAAAGATGGCCCTAAGGATTTTTCGATCTACTACTGACCAAAAAGGCCTTTTCGGCCCAGCTACGGATCTCTTCGGCCAATGTGTGACCGAAGAGTCCTTTTCGGCCAACTGCCGACCGAAAACACCCTCTTCGGCCCACACGAGGCTGACAGGGTCATAGTTTTGCTTTTTTTTGCGTTGGGTGATATAGTTTCCAAGTTTATTTCAAACGTCAAGTAATGGAAGGTCAAGTTTATTTCAAAAATATTTTCAGATTTTTTTGACTTTTTGTTGAATTAATAAAAAAAATCATATAGGGTGTAGATATGCCCAGGAACCAAACGTCAGCGTCCGGTCGCACTGCTAGTACAAATGTGTTGTTCTATGTTCACTGATGTTACTCTGCCCCCTGCTTCCTAGCTTCCCACACAAATACAAAACTGGCGCTACCGAATTTCATTCCCCATCTTCAGGTTTAGTTGTGCGATCATCCCCCATCAGGCCTTGTTCGGTTACACCCCTCCACAAGAGGATTGGAGGGGATTTGGGGAGGTTTTGACTTGTAGGGGATTAAATCCACCTCAATCCCTGCCAAACCTCCTTCAAATCCCCCTCAACCGAACACAGCCTCAGGCAAAACCTGAATTTGCCCCTTCTGCTCATCACGAAGATGAGCGCTGCGATCATGAAGCATCCTCCTAACAATGGGGCAGCACGATGAACTCCGTGTTGATAAGTCCACCGTGGAATAACAGGTTGTGCACTGATTGAAGCAAATCTCTGATCCCCTTCATTACCCCTGGCATGGTATGAATGACACTGTTAAATTTGAACAAAAATGACCTATAGTTCCACAGAACTAGGGGATGCTTATATTAGTCAAAATACTAAAGCTTCTGTCCTTTTGGCTATGCAGTATGCACTACAAGAATCACAAGTTGGCTTGGCACTACAAGAATCACAACAATGTAAAGGCGGTAACGGTACTATCAACGTATCAATACGACAGACCCGCTGTTGCATTTTGTTGCAATAAAAGCTAATAAGATATAATATATATACCTGAACAGATTCTTGACAGACCCCCAAAACGATGTTTTCTTCCTTGACGAAGAATGATGGCTTCCGTCTCTCAAGTTTCCTCGGTCTATAGTTTCTGATTAAGCCAAAAAGTTAGGCAGCAAAAAGATGCTAACTACAATTAACTCAGAAACAGTACGATGTACCATCACTAGGAACTGAAATGCCCTGAGTTCCCTTTAATGCGGCAAGATCTTCAACAAGTGAACGTGCCTGGTCACTGTACATAATAAACACAATGAGAAAGTAACACAAGAAAAGTGACAATGGTGTTAACAAAGGAAAAACTAACAAGCAATGCTACTGATTTTCCTTTCAGTCTCCCTGAAGGACCACTATGAGTAGCAGCAGCCTCTTACAGTTGCCAACCGGTACCAATAAAAAGCAAACAACAAAAGTAGGACAGGGAAGGTCAGATGAAATATAAGAACTGTCATGTGATGGTTGTTGTCTGTTAAGCCCTGCAGTCAAGCATGTCCAATTTGGTTCACTTTTTGAACAAGAAATCAGCTAGTTCTTAAAACTTTTGGAAATTAATATTTAAGTGACGGTTTTGGTAATAAGCTAAAGTTTGATAAGATATCAACTAATCAGAGAGTAAACACAAGTCAGCAGCTCGCATGCTGTTAGAAAACACTGGCAATTCACACCTGATATTCCTCGGGATCTTCACCTTTATCACAAAATTGTGATCGCCTCTATGGTTAGGCCTCTTAATGTCCGGAGCTCCCAGTTGCGCAAACTTCAACTTCTCCCCAGGCTGAGTTCCAGGAGGAATATAAAGATCCTTCAATCCCTCTATTGTCTCAACCTGAAATAACAAGATTGTTTTCTCGATTAAGCTTAAGTGGGAGTCTTTTTAGCACAAAACGAGAATGTTTGCAGCGTGATGGAATTAACAAAGGATATACTTCAGTTATAAGATAACATGTAAGTTTTGTGTGATCTAACTTGAGGACAATGATTACATGTCAAAAAAGGTTTCGAGTTTCGAGTTTTGACAGCTCACCTTCACCGTTGTTCCTAAAATTGCATCGGTGTAATCAATCGTGACATCCGAGCACAGATTGAGACCTTCTCTGTGGATGCCTTGTTTTTCTTCAACACGAACAAATATATACAAGTCACCACTTACACCCCTGCATGATAAGATAGAAATGGATAACCATAATAAACTAGTCAATGTGTACGTGCAATGCACGTTAATTCGGAAGTATATTAAGTGCATGCGGATATTAAGTACTCCCTCCGTAAACTAATATAAGAGCGTTTAGATCACTACTTTAGTGATCTAAACGCTCTTATATTAGTTTACAGAGGGAGTAGGATATTATTTGCGTGTTATTATGTGATTAGCACTATATTTGGCATGAAATTAACTGCACGCTAAACATGTTGAGCGCTCGACATTGAAGCAGTCTAGGTCGTTGGATTGACATGATTTGATGGCCGAGATTAATTGGATCTGCCCCTTCGGATCTTTTTATATTGGTATAGATAACAATATCTTTTCCCAGTACGTGGACCCTAATAAACTTAAGTACTTAACTGAAAATGCGAGTAATGTTACATTCAGACTGTATTACTCTACTTAAAGTATAGAAATTGACAAGTATAAGCACCTTGTCAATTGACAGAAATTTGAGTATGGACAGCCTAGGTATAGCTTTTACCAAGTAACATGTTTAAATTAAACATGCGGAAAACTACATAAGGGGTTCATGAATTTACTCCCTCCGTCCCAAATTACTTGTCGAAGGAATTGATGAATCTAGACATATTTTAATTCTAGATACATACATTTCTATCCATTTCTGCGACAAGTAATTCCGGACGGAGGGAGTACATAATTATGTATTAATTTCCCAGTACTTGCCTTTGCTTATCAACACTACCTCCTCCGGTAAGTCGAATGGCCGAGCCATCCTCAATACCTCCTGGTATGTCTACTTTTATACTTCGTTCAACTTGGACTTGGCCTGAACCATAACAGCTTGTGCAATGTTCAGTAATTATCTTCCCACTGCCACCACAATTTAAGCAAGAAGATATCTGCAGAATGTAACAGCAAGATGTAGTAATTTAAAGTGTCACACATCAAAAGATACTAGATAAACTGTATAATTCTGAACTTCATGAAAGAGAGGACTCTGCTAAGCATACCAGCCATGAGCAATGTAAAATATTGCGGTCAGTGCACCGAAAAATGGATTATGACATATCATTTTAAAAAAATATTGCATGTAAGATTTTGTTGTTCGTACACTAATAAGAGTTTATGCATGTCCAGAAGACAAGAGTATCCCATGCTAGTTAACTGAGCAGAATCTAACACTTGATATACGGTGGTTTTCAACAATAGATATCTCTTCTCCCATATTCAATGAAATAATACACAGAGTCCAACAGTAACTCCCACATTCATGAACAGTAACCCTAGTGGCCCAACAGAAAAACAAAATTCTAGAGACAAACTTCATTTAACAGACAATTTGTATATCGTAGGCTCTAATAAAGGTGCACTACATTTGCAAAAGCCATGTAGTAAACTTAAAGCCAGTCTGAAACACAAGTTACATAATGACAGGAAACACAATGTTCCAGTAGAATGTCTAGGTCACCTGAGATACTATACCAAAAGGAGTCCTCTGAGATTTCATCGACCTGCCTTGACCTCTGCATTGTGTACATTCTGTAATGCTATTGCTAGATTTAGCTCCGGATCCATGGCAAGCGCCACATGTTTCATATCGAGAAATACTGATCTCCCGTTTGCCTCCAAGAATTGATTCTTCAAAAGGAACGAGAAGATCATAGCTGTAATACAGATAAAAGGCCGTAAACAGCTATCCAAGAATTAATTTTCCTGCTCTAATGGGAGACTGAATTATTTACCGAATATCAAGTCCCCTGTTATCGTTGACATTTGAACGGTAATGAAATCGCCCTGGACCCATGCTATCTCCAAAGAACTTGTTAGAACTACCAAAGAATGCATTGAAGAGTTCATATGGATCAACCTGCAAAAGAAAACAAAAGGCCGAAGATCATGTTACATTAACTTTATTCGATTGAGACCTTCCATGTAAAGTGGTATGATGCACACAACATACAGCTATTTGCAAGATAATCACGCATAGATGATAATCGCATGCTGTTGCTGTTGTTTTTTCTTCATTGCATTGTATCCTATGGTTAACTTTGTACTCGATTGGATATATTCTCTAGTTTGATTTTTCAGTTAGGTTTTTACTTGCGTTTATCTGAATATTCTTTCCACGGGTCTCTTGTAAATACTATTCAGCGCCTCCTCTACAGTTCTCTGTCAAAAAAAACTGTGGTTTGTTTACTTCAGCTGTTGACGCAATTATTTTACTCCCTCCAATCCATATTAGTTGTCGCTGACTTAGTACAACTTTTATATGGATCGGAGAGAATAGCAGAGTTCGCTAGTCTTTAAAAAAATGAGAATCACATGCCAATGTGCATAATAGAGAATATAAAATGTACGCGGAGGGTAAAGTGAGAAACATTTTTACAATTGAGCTCACAATAATTTCACGATCGAGCCTATCAAACTGCTATTACATTACTCCCTCCGTTCCGATTTACTCGTTGCGGTTTTAGTTCAAATTTGAATTAAAACCACGACGAGTAAATCGGAACGGAGGGAGTACTTGTTAAGCATGAAATCCAATTTAGACAACAATTGTTGGTGTAAGTTGAAGAATATAATTAACAAGAGAAAACAACATCTGGTAGTAGAAAATAAACTTACACCCCAAATTAGGAAAATAGCTGAATGAAAGCAAAACCATCACTTGGGTTTTGAATAAGTAAATACCCCATGTGCACTGAAATCTCCACCTCCATAATCTGCACGAAGTCCTGTTTCTCCAAACCGATCATACAAAGATCTTTTCTCTTTGTCCGACAGAACCTAAAAGAGGCTACAGCATAAGTGAATCGCATAAAAGCGTAGTATCTGATAACATTGTCAAACATCACAGTTTGGAAATATATGGTCATCTAAGACTCTTTGATTACAGCACAACTATAATATAGTATATTACTAAGATTTTGATTCAATGATGTTGTTGATAAACAAGGAACCAGTAAGTGCAAGGGTCAGCGTTAAGTGTTAACCCCTTGACACAGTGGATTAGCAGTGTAGTAACTAGCAAGGGTACACGCACAAACTAAAGGTTAGGAATAGTTTCAACCTGGCCCTCATTAGATCAAGTTTCATCTATAGCAGAGAAAGGAAAATAAAAAAGAAACTAATAGTACATCTGCACAGTAAAAGAAAATAACAGAGACGCAGAAAACATAGCATTGTAAGTAAAAGGTTTTTAAGTGACTTCATGAAATTGATGCGTATTCCAGTATGGCATATCTCCAAGATGCAGAGAATATAACTTCATCGGGCTACAGTGCACATAAGGTGCATCACGCTAGAAAAAATTGGGTCACTTTACTACAAAGAGTAAAATAATAACTAGTCTAACACTCAGCATATCCCTAGCACTTCCGCAGAGACCAGAGAGCAGACAATACCTCATATGCAGCACTTATCTCCTTAAATTTTTCTTCTGCCCCAGGGCTCTTGTTCATATCCGGGTGGTACTGAAATACAAAACAAACCAAGAAAGTGTTTTCTTCACGGTCTGTAGCTCCAGCACCACCTATACATGGGTGGAATCTTGGAAATTAACACCCCATGTGATAAAATACGAGTAGGGTCTACCTGAAGAAAACACCCAAAAATGCATAATTGGGATTAACTTTGTAAACTGTACTAAATATGTATAGCTCAGTAATCTTCAACACAAAGAGGCACAAGTATGCAGGATTATCATCTTACAAATTGCTAAAACCCAGTATCTTGCTCCAAGCATTCCTTCTAACAAAACTGAATGTATTTGAAAATTAAGACGAGACGAGAAAAGTAAGTTGCAAATTATTAGTATAGCTTTGCAGAATCCCGTGAAG
Source organism: Secale cereale (assembly GCA_902687465.1). Taxonomy (NCBI): domain Eukaryota; kingdom Viridiplantae; phylum Streptophyta; class Magnoliopsida; order Poales; family Poaceae; genus Secale; species Secale cereale. Next base: position 154,065,242 of record LR738715.1, on the reverse strand, counting down.
CTTAATTTTATCCGATTCTGGCCCGTTTCTTGGACTATTACTCATTGTTTTGGGTTCTGCACTATTACTCCAAGGTGCGATTTTCATAGTTGTTGAACCCCAAGGTGCGTTTACGTGTCGGTCATCAACACTCGCAGTTTTGGCCGATTCTGGCCCGTATCGTGGACTATTACTCACTGTTTGGGGTTCCCAAAGCGATTTCGATGGTTGTTGATCTCCAAGGTGCGATTACGTGTCGGTCATCAACAATCGTAGT
>LR738715.1:154003093-154061254 GCA_902687465.1 Secale cereale | reverse complement strand
GTGCTTAGGGGAGAAGCACCCGTAGTGAACTTCACGGTGAATGGACACGAGTACAACAGGGGTTACTACCTGGCCGACGGCATCTACCCCTCCTGGCCCGTGTTCATGAAAGGTGTTACCCTTCCACAAAGTGAAAAGCATCGGCTATTCACAAAAGCTCAATCAGCTTGGCGCAAAGATGTCGAGTGTGCCTTTGGAGTGCTCAAGTCTAGGTTCAACATTCTAGCAGTTCCCGGACGCTCCTTCTCGCAGCGTACTCTTGGGTTGATCATGCGTGCATGTGTCATTCTGCACAACATGATCATCGACGATGAGCGTGGTACCAATTTGGACGCCATCTATGAGACAGTTGCGTCCAATGTCGGGCCGCCGATACATAACAATGCACCACCAAGCCTAGCAGCCAGGATTCAGATGGACACCGAAATGAGGGACTCACCGATGTATGCACGGCTCCAGGAGGATTTGATTGAGCATGTGTGGGCAAATAATCATGCCTAGATTATGTAATTTTTTTAATTTTTTATGTAATTTTTTTATTTATTATGTAATTTTTTTATTTATTATGTAATCAGTACAATTTGTAGTTGAATAAAATTATTTTCTTACATTATTTTGAATGTCTAAAGAAATGCGAGTGAAATAACTAAATCTGAGGAGAGAGAAGATGACGTGGCGGTAGTCTGCCACTACAGCCCGTGCACTGGCACCGTGATGTGAGAGTGGGGTGAGAGTGGGGTGAGAGTGAGGGTAAAAGCTGACGTGGCGGGGCGATAGTGGGGCGGTGCATTATCACCAGCCTAAGTATGTGGTAACCCGAAAGTTGTTCGGTGTCCCGGATGAGATCCTGGACGTCACGAGGAGTTCCGGAATGGTCCGGAGGTAAAGAATTGTATACAGGAAGTCCATTTTCGGCCACCGGGAGAATTTCGGGGGTCATCGGTATTGTACCGGGACCACCGGAAGGGTCCCGGGGGTCCACCGGGTGGGGCCACCTATCCTGGGGGGCCATGGGCTGAAGTGGGAAGGGGGCCATGTTGGGGAACGTAGCATAAATCAAAAAATTTCTACGTCTTCACCAAGATCCATCTATGGAGTCATCTAGCAACGAGTAACTTAGAGTGCATCTACATACCGTTATGAAGATTGCGTGCGGAAGCTTTCAACGAAGCAAGGATGAAGTAGTCGTACTCTTCTTCCCGTTCTTCGTCACCGATGATCTAGCGCCGAACGGACGGCACCTCCGCGTTCAACACACGTACGGTGCAGCAACGTCTCCTCCTTCTTGATCCAGCAAGGGGAAAGGAGAAGTCGTCAGAGATCCGGCAGCACGACGGCGTGATGACGGATGCAGTGGATGTCGCAGCAGGGCTTCGCCGGGCTGCCCTGCGTTGGGAGTATGGGGTGTGACGGGAGGGGGAGAGGCGCCAGGGATGAGGTGCGGCTTCCCTCTCCCCCCCACATATATATAGGGGCCAGGGGGGCGCCTGGACCCCCTGCAGATCCAATCTGCAAGGGGGCGGCGGCCAGGGGGGGTTCCTTGCCCCCCAAGGCAAGTGGAGCCCCCCTCCCCCTTAGGGTTTGAACCCTAGGCGCATGGGGAGGTGGGCCCCCAAGTGGTGCGCCAGCCCTAGGGGCTGGACACTTCCCCTTGCGGCCTAGGGGCCCCACCGGGAGGGGTGGCCCCACCCGGTGGACCCCCGGGGCCCCTCCGGTGGTCCCGGGACGCTCCCGGTGACCCCCGGAGATCACCCGTTGGCCGAAACTGGACTTCCCATATATCAATCTTTACCTCCGGACCATTCCGGAACTCCTCGTGACGTCCGGGATCACATCCGGGACTCCGAACAACTTTCGGGTTTCCACGTGCATTAATCTCTATGACCCTAGCGTTACCGAACCTTAAGTGTGTAGACCCTACGGGTTCGGGAGACACGTAGACATGACCGAGACCACTCTCCGGTCAATAACCAACAGCGGGATCTGGATACCCATGTTGGTTCCCACGTGTTCCTCGATGATCTTCATCGGATGAACCACCGTGTCAAGGATTCACTTAATCCCGTATGTTATTCCCTTTGTCCATCAGTACGGTACTTGCCCGAGATTCGATCGTCGGTATTCCCAATACCTTGTTCAATCTCGTTATGGCAAGTCTCTTTACTCGATCCGTAATCCATCATCCCGTGACTAACTACTTAGTCACATTGAGCTCATTATGATGATGTATTACCGAGTGGGCCCAGAGGTACCTCTCCGTCACACGGAGTGACAATATCCCAGTCTCGGTTCGTACCAACTCAACAGATACTTTCGGAGATACCCGATGCGTACCTTTATAGCCACCCAGTTACGTTGTGACGGTTGGCACACCCAAAGCACTCCTACGGTATCCGGGAGTTGTACAACCTCATGGTCTAAGGAATAAATACTTGACACCGAAAAGCTTATGCATTACGAACTATACGATCTCGTGTTATGCTCAAGTTTGGGTCTTGTCCATCACATCATTCTCCTAATGATGTGATCCCGTTATCACCGACATCTCATGTCCATGGTCAGGAAACCATGACCATCTGTTGATCAACGAGCTGGCTACTAGAGGCCTACCAGGGACTCATTGTGATCTGTGTATTCACACATGTATCGTTGTTTCCGTACAATACAATTCAAGCATGAATAATAGACAATTATCATGAACAAGGAGATATAATAATAATGCTTTTATTATTGCCTCTAGGGCATATCTCCAACAGACCAGCCCATAGTGGGCTGGTGCGCCCCCCATGGGCCTCCCTTGCGCCTAGGGTTGGGAACCCTAGGGGTGGGGGCGCCCCACCTGGCTTGGGGGGTAAGTTTCCCCCCCTGGCCGCCGCCCCCCTAGGAGATTGGATCTCCTAGGGCCGGCGCCCCCCCAGGGCCCCTATATATAGTGGGGGGAGGGAGGGCAGCCGCACTCTATCCCCTGGCGCCTCCCTCTCCCTCCCGTGACACCCGCTCCTCCTCCCGCGGCGCTTGGCGAAGCCCTGCAGGAATCCCGCTGCATCCACCACCACGCCGTCGTGCTGCTGGATCTTCATCAACCTCTCCCCCCCCCTTGCTGGATCAAGAAGGAGGAGGCGTCGCTGCTCCGTATGTGTGTTGAACGCGGAGGTGCCGTCCGTTCGGCGCTAGGATCATCGGTGATTTGGATCACGACGAGTACGACTCCATCATCCACGTTCTCTTGAATGCTTCCGCTCGCGATCTACAAGGGTATGTATATGCACTCCCCTCTCCCTCGTTGCTAGATGACTCAATAGATTGATCTTGGTGAAGCGTAGAATTTTTTTGATTTCTGCTACGTTCCCCAACAGTGGCATCATGAGCTAGGTCTATGCGTAGTATCTTGCACGAGTAGAACACAAAGCAGTTGTGGGTGTAGATTTGTGTTGGAAATATGCCCTAGAGGCAATAATAAATTGGTTATTATTATATTTCCTTGTTCATGATAATTTTTTATTATCCATGCTAGAATTGTATTGATAGGAAACTCAGATACATGTGTGGATACATAGACAAACACCATGTCCCTAGTAAGCCTCTAGTTGACTAGCTCGTTGATCAACAGATGGTCACGGTTTCCTGACCATGGACATTGGATGTCGTTGATAACGGGATCACATCATTAGGAGAATGATGTGATGGACAAGACCCAATCCTAAGCCTAGCACAGATCGTGTAGTTCGTATGCTAAAGCTTTTCTAAATGTCAAGTATCTTTTCCTTAGACCATGAGATTGTGCAACACCCGGATACCGTAGGACATCATCATAATGTGCACAGTGTGATCAAGGAGTTGATCACAGGATGATGTGTTACGGAACGAGTAAAGAGACTTGCCGATAATGAGATTGAACAAGGTATCGGGATACCGATGATCGAATCTCGGGCAAGTACTATACTGATAGACAAAGGGAATTATATACGGGATTGATTGAATCCTTGACATCGTGGTTCATCCGATGAGATCATCGTGGAGCATGTGGGAGCCAACATGGGTATCCAGATTCCGCTGTTGGTTATTGGCCGGAGAGTTGTCTCGGTCATGTCTACATGGTTCCCGAACCCGTAGGGTCTACACACTTAAGGTTTGATGACGCTAGGGTTATAGGGAAAGTATGTACGCGGTTACCAAATGTTGTTAGGAGTCCCGGATGAGATCCCGGACGTCACGAGGAGTTACGGAATGGTCCGGAGGTAAAGATTCATATATGGGAAGTCCCGTTTTGGTCACCGGAAAGTTTCAGGCGCTATCGGTAGTGTACCGGGACCACCGGGTGGGGCCACCGGCCCCAGAGGGCTGCGTGGGCCAAGTGTGGGAGGGGACCAGCCCCAGGTGGGCTGATGCGCCCCCCACCAGGGCCCAAGGCGCATCATAGAGGGGAAGGGGGCAAACCCTAGGGCAGATGGGCCCTAGGGCCCAATCTGGTGCGCCCCCCTCTCCCTCTCCCCCTCTAGCCGCCACCCTTAGATGGGATCTGGGGTGGCCGCACCCCTAGGGGTGGGAAACCCTAAAGGGGGCGCAGCCGGTGACGATATATGAATATCGGGCAAGTACTATACCGATAGACAAAGGGAATTGTATACGGGATTGATTGAATCCTTGACATCGTGGTTCATCCGATGAGATCATCGTGGAGCATGTGGGAGCCAACATGGGTATCCAGATCCCGCTGTTGGTTATTGGCCGGAGAGTTGTCTCGGTCATGTCTACATGGTTCCCGAACCTGTAGGGTCTACACACTTAAGGTTCGATGACGCTAGGGTTATAGGGAAAGTATGTATGCGGTTACCAAATGTTGTTCGGAGTCCCGGATGAGATCCCGGACGTCACGAGGAGTTCCGAAATGGTCCGGAGGTAAAGATTCATATATGGGAAGTCCCGTTTTGGTCACCGGAAAAGTTTCGGGCGCTATCGATAGCGTACCGGGACCACCGGGAGGGTTACGGGGGTCCACCGGGTGGGGCCACCAGCCCCAGAGGGCTGCGTGGGCCAAGTGTGGGAGGGGGCCAGCCCCAGGTGGGCTGGTGCGCCCCCCCTACCAGGGCCCAAGGCGCATCATAGAGGGGAAGGGGGCAAACCCTAGGGCAGATGGGCCCTAGGGCCCAATCTGGTGCGCCCCCCTCTCCCTCTCCCCCTCTGGCCGCCACCCTTAGATGGGATCTGGGGTGGCCGCACCCCTAGGGGTGGGAAACCCTAAAGGGTGCGCAGCCCCTCCCTTCCCCCTATATATATGTGAGGTTTGGGGCTGCCCATAACACGGTTTGACCTCTCTCGCTTGACGCAGCCCTACCTCTCTCCCTCCTCGTCTCTCGCAGTGCTTGGCGAAGCCCTGATGGAGTCCCGCGCTCCTCCACCACCACCACGCCATCGTGCTGCTGTTGGATGGAGTCTTCCCCAACCTCTCCCTCTCTCCTTGCTGGATCAAGGTGTGGGAGACGTCATCGGGCGACACGTGTGTTGAACGCGGAGGCGCCGTTGTTCGGAGCTTAGATCGGAATCAACTGCGATCTGAATCGCTACGAGTACGACTCCTTCATCCGCGTTCTTGTAACGCTTCCGCATCACGATCTACAAGGGTATGTAGATGCACTCCCCTCTCCCTCGTTGCTAGATTACTACATATAGATCTTGGTGATGCGTAGGAAAATTTTTGATTTTCTGCTACGATCCCCAACAGTGGCATCATGAGCTAGGTCTATGCGTAGTATCTTGCACGAGTAGAACACAAAGTAGTTGTGGGCGTAGATCATGTCAATTCTCTTGCCGTTACTAGTCTTATCTTGATTCGGCGGCATCGTGGGATGAAGCGGCCCGGACCGACCTTACACGTACTCTTACGTGAGACAGGTTCCACCGACTGACATGCACTAGTTGCATAAGGTGGCTAGCGGGTGTCTGTCTCTCCCACTTTAGTCGGATCGGATTCGATGAAAAGGGTCCTTATGAAGGGTAAATAGAAATTGGCATATCACGTTGTGGTTTTGGCGTAGGTAAGAAACGTTCTTGCTAGAAACCTATAGCAGCCACATAAAACTTGCAACAACAATTAGAGGACGTCTAACTTGTTCTTGCAGCATGTGCCGTGTGATGTGATATGGCCAAAAGGATGTGATGAATGATATATATGTGATGTATGAGATTGATCATGTTCTTGTAATAGGAATCACGACTTGCATGTCGATGAGAATGACAACCAGCAGGAGCCATAGGAGTTGTCTTATTTATTGTATGACCTGCGTGTCACTGAATAACGCCATGTAATTACTTTACTTTATTGCTAAACGTTAGTCATAGTAGTAGAAATAATGTTTGGCGAGACGACTTCATGAAGACACGATGATGGAGATCATGGTGTCATGCCAGTGACGATGATGATCATGGAGCCCCGAAGATGATGATCAAAGGAGCAAGATGATATTGGCCATATCATGTCACTATTTGATTGCATGTGATGTTTATCATGTTTTACATCTTATTTGCTTAGAACGACGGTAGTGAATAAGATGATCTCTCACTAAAATTTCAAGAATTGTGTTCCCCCTAACTGTGCACCGTTGCTAAGGTTCGTTGTTCCGAAGCACCACGTGATGATCGGGTGTGATAGGTTCTAACGTTCTCATACAACGGGTGTAAGCCAGATTTACACACGCGATACACTTAGGGTTGACTTGACGAGCCTAGCATGTACAGACATGGCCTCGAAACACGGAAGACCGAAAGGTCGAACATGAGTCGTATAGAAGATACGATCAACATGAAGATGTTCACCGTTGATGACTAGTCCGTCTCACGTGATGATCGAACACGGCCTAGTCGATTCGGATCATGTGTCACTTAGATGACTAGAGAGATGTCTATCTAAGTGGGAGTTCATTAGATGAACTTAATTGTCATGAACAATAGTCTAAGTTGTCTTCGCAAATTATGTTGTAGAGCAATAACTGCGTTGTAGCTCCCTGTTTAATACGATCCTAGAGAAAGACTAAGTTGAAAGATATTGTAAGCAATGATGCGGACTGGGTCCGTAGTCCGAGGAGTGTCCTCACTGGTGCACAGAAAGCTTATGTCTTTGATGCACCGCTCGATGTGCAAACCCCTACAACGTTGTCTGTGGATGTTGTGAACACCTGACAGACACGTCCTGATGACTACTTGATAGTTTAGTGCACCATACTTTACGGCTTAGAATCGGGATTCCAATGACGTTTTGAACGTCATAGAACATATGAGATGTTCTAAGAGCTGAAATTGGGATTTCAGGCTCATGCCCGTGTTGAGAGGTATGAGACCTCTGACAAGTTCTTTGCCAAAAAGATGGAGGAGAATAGCTCAACTAGTGAGCATGTGCTCAGAATGTCCGGGTGCTAAAATCACTTGAACCAAGTGGGAGTTAATCTTCCAGATGAGATAGTGGTTGACGGAATTCTCTAGACAGTATCACCAAGCTACTAGAACTTCGTGATGAACTATGACATGCAAAGGATGGAGATGATCCCATAGCTATTAGCGGCTCTTAAGACCGCAAAAGTAGAAATCAAGAAGGAGCATCAAGTGTTGATGGTTTAACAAGACCACTTGTTTCAAAAGGGCAAGGGCAAGAAGGGAAACTTCATGAATGGCAAACCAGTTGTCGCACTAATGAAGGAACCCAAGGTTGAACCCAAACCTTGAGACTAAGTGCTTCTATTGTAAGGGGAACGTCACATGGTAGCGGAACTACCCCAAATACATGGTAGATAAGAAAGCTGGCAACTTCAACAAAGTATGTTTGATATACGTGTTATTGATGTGTACCTTACTAGTACTCCTTGTAGCACCTGGGTATTGGATAGTGGTTCAGTTGCTATTATTAGTGACTTGAAGCAAAAGCTACGGACTGAACGGAGACTAGCTAAGGGCGAGGTGACGATGTGTGTTGGAAGTGTTTCCAAGGTTGATAAGATCACCATCGCACGCTCCCTCTACTTTTGGGATTAGTGTTGAACCTAGATAAATGTTATCAGGTGTCTACATTGAGCATGAATATGATTAGATCATGTTCATTGCAATACGGTTATTCATTTAAGTTAGAGAATAATGGTTATTTTGTTTACATGAATAATACCTTTATGGTCATGCACCCAATGGTTTATTGAATCTCGATCATAGTAATACACATGATAATATTAATGCCAAAAGATGTAGAGTTAATAATGATAGTACCACTTTCTTATGGCACTGCCGCTTAGGTCATTTTGGCATAAAATGCATGAAGAAACTCCATGCTGATGGATGTTTGGAGTCACTTGATTTTGAATCGCTTGACACATGCGAGCCATGCCTCATGGGCAGGATGACTAAGATCCGTGTTCAGGTACAATGAAACGGGAAAGTGACTTGTTGGAAATCATACATGCTGATGTGTGTGATCCAATGAGAATTAAGGCGTGTGGTGGATATCGTTATTTTCTCATCTTCACTGACGATTTGAGTATATATGGGTATATTTACTTAATGAAGCAAAAGTCTGAAACGTTTGAAAAGTTCAAGCAATTTCAGAGTGAAGTTAAGAATCATCATAACAAGAAGATCATGTTCCTACGATCTGATCAAAGGGGAGATTTTCTGAATTATGAGTTTGGCAATCACTTAAGACATTGTGGAATTGTTTCGCAGTTGAAGCCACCTGGAACACCACAGCGTAATGGTGTGTTCGGACGTCGTAATCGAACCTTATGAGATATGGTGTGATCTATGATGTCTCTTACCGATCTACCGCTATTATTTTGAGGTTATGCACTAAAGACAGATGCATTCACTTTAGATAGGGCACTATCTAAGTCCGTTGAGACGATGCCCTATGGTTTGGCAAGAAACCAAAGTTGTCGTTTTCTTAATGTTTGGGGTTGCGATGCTTATGGCTTCAGCCGGAAAAAGCTCGAACCCAAAGCGGACAAATACATCTTGATAGGATACCCAAAGGTAATAGTTTGGTATACCTTCTATCTCAGATCCAAGGGCAAAAATGTTTGTCGCTAAGAACGGGTCCTTTCTCGAGAAGGAGTTTCTCTCGAAAGATTTGAGTGGGAGGAAGATAGAACTTGATGAGGTTGTCGAACCCTCACTTCAACCGGAGAGTAGTGCAACACAGAAAGATGTTTCTGTGGAACCTACGACTGTTGAAGAGGAAACTAATGATAGTGATCATGAAGCTTCGGATCAAGTTGCTATCGAACCTCGTAGGTCGACAAGGATATGTACTACTCCTGAGTGGTACGGTGATCCTGTCTTAGAGGTCATGTTATTGGACAACAATGAACCTACGAACTATGGAGAAGCGATGGTGGGCCCGTATTCCGACAGATGGTTAGAAGCCCATAAATCCGAGATAGGATCCATGTATCAAAACAAAGTATGGACTTTGGTGGACTTGCCCGATGATTGGCAAGCCATTGAGATAAATGGATCTTTAAGGAGAAGACGGACATGGACGGTAATGTCACCGTCTATGAAGCTCGACTTGTGGCAAAGAGTTTTTCACAAGTTCAAGGAGTTGACTACGATGAGATTTTCTCACCCGTAGCGATACTTAAGTCCGTCGGAATCATGTTAGCATTAGCTACATTTATGAAATCTGGCAGATGGATGACAAAACAAGTTTCCTTACCAGTTTTCGTAAGGAAAGGTTGTATGTGATACAATCAAAAAAGTTTTGTCGATCCTAAGGATGCTAAAAGGCATGCTAGCTCCAGCGATCCTTCCATGAACTGGAGCAAGCATCTCGGAGTCGGAATATACGCTTTGATGGAGTGATCAAAGTTTTTGGGTATACAAAGTTTGTTAGAAACTTGTATTTACAATAAAGTGAGTGGGAGCACTACAACATTTCTGATAAGTATATGTGAATGGCATATTGTTGATTCGATATGATGTAGAATTTCTGGAAAGCGTAAAGGGTTGTTTGAAAGGAGTTTTTCGAAGGAAGACCTGGATAAAGCTGCTTACATAATTGGGCATCAAGATCTATAGAGATAGATCAAGACGCCTAATGATACTTTCAAAAGGAACACACACCTTTGACATGATTTTGAAGGAGTTCAAAATAGATCAGTCAAAGAAGAAGTTCTTACCTGAGTTGTAAGGTGTGAAGTTGAGTAAGACTCAAAGCTTGACCACGGCAGATGAAAGAGGAAGGACGAAGGTCGTCCCCTATGCTTTTGTCATAGGCTCTATACGGTATGCCATGCTGAGTAACGCACGTGATGTGTGCCTTACCACATGTCTGGCAAGAGGTACAAAAGGTGATCCAGGAGTAGATCACCAGATAGCGGTCAAAATTATCCTTAGAGGAATAAGGAAATGTTTCTCGATTATGGAGGTGATAAAGAGTTCGACGTAAAGAGTTACGTCGATGCAAGCTTAACACCTATCCGGATAACTCTAAGTAGAGATACCGGATACGTATAATGGAGCAACAGTTTGGAATAGCTCCAAGTGGAAAGTGGTAGCAGCATCTATGATATGACATAAAGTTTTGCGAAGTACATAGGGATCTGAATGTTGCAGACCCGTTGACTACAACCTCTCTCACAAGCATAACATGATCAAACCCAGAAGTCATTGAGTGTTAATCACATATTGATGTGAACTTGATTATTGACTCTAGTAAACTCTTTGGATGTTGGTCACATGGCGATGTGACCTGTGAGTGTTAATCACATGGCGATGTGAACTAGATTATTGACTCTAGTGCAAGTGGGAGACTATTGGAAATATGCCCTAGAGGCAATAATAAATTGGTTATTATTATATTTCCTTGTTCATGCTAATTGTTTATTATCCATGCTAGAATTGTATTGATAGGAAACTCAGATACATGTGTGGATACATAGACAAACACCATGTCCCTAGTAAGCCTCTAGTTGACTAGCTCGTTGATCAACAGATGGTCACGGTTTCCTGACCATGGACATTGGATGTCGTTGATAACGGGATCACATCATTAGGAGAAGCACAGATCGTGTAGTTCGTATGCTAAAGCTTTTCTAAATGTCAAGTATCTTTTCCTTAGACCATGAGATTGTGTAACTCCCGGATACCGTAGGAATGCTTTGGGTGTACCAAACGTCACAACGTAACTGGGTGGCTAAAAAGGTGCACTACAGGTATCTCCGAAAGTGTCTGTTGGGTTGGCACGAATCGAGACTGGGATTTGTAACTCTGTATGACGGAGAGGTATCTCTGGGCCCACTCGGTAGGACATCATCATAATGTGCACAGTGTGATCAAGGAGTTGATCATAGGATGATGTGTTACGGAACGAGTAAAGAGACTTGCCGATAATGAGATTGAACAAGGTATCGGGATACCGATGATCGAATCTCGGGCAAGTACTATACTGATAGACAAAGGGAATTGTATACGGGATTGATTGAATCCTTGACATCGTGGTTCATCCGATGAGATCATCATGGAGCATGTGGGAGCCAACATGGGTATCCAGATCCCGCTGTTGGTTATTGGCCGGAGAGTTGTCTCGGTCATGTCTACATGGTTCCCGAACCCGTAGGGTCTACACACTTAAGGTTCGATGACGCTAGGGTTATAGGGAAAGTATGTACGCGGTTACCGAATGTTGTTAGGAGTCCCGGATGAGATCCCGGACGTCACGAGGAGTTACAGAATGGTCCGGAGGTAAAGATTCATATATGGGAAGTCCCGTTTTCGTCACCGGAAAGTTTCGGGCGCTATCGGTAGCGTACCGGGACCACCGGGTGGGGCCACCGGCCCCAGAGGGCTGCGTGGGCCAAGTGTGGGAGGGGACCAGCCCCAGGTGGGCTGGTGCGCCCCCCACCAAGGCCCAAGGCGCATCATAGAGGGGAAGGGGGCAAACCCTAGGGCAGATGGGCCCTAGGGCCCAATCTGGTGCGCCCCCCTCTCCCTCTCCCCCTCTGACCGCCACCCTTAGATGGGATCTGGGGTGGCCGCACCCCTAGGGGTGGGAAACCCTAAAGGGGGCGCAGCCCCTCCCTTCCCCTATATATATGTGAGGTTTGGGGCTGCCCATAACACGGTTTGACCTCTCTCGCTTGGCGCAGCCCTACCTCTCTCCCTCCTCGTCTCTCGCAGTGCTTGGCGAAGCTCTGCTGGAGTCCCGCGCTCCTCCACCACCACCACGCCGTCGTGCTGCTGTTGGATGGAGTCTTCCCCAACCTCTCCCTCTCTCCTTGCTGGATCAAGGCGTGGGAGACGTCATCGGGCTGCACGTGTGTTGAACGCGGAGGCGCCGTTGTTCGGAGCTTAGATCGGAATCAACCGCGATCTGAATCGCTACGAGTACGACTCCTTCATCCGCGTTCTTGTAACGCTTCCGCATCACGATCTACAAGGGTATGTAGATGCACTCCCTTCTCCCTCGTTGCTAGACTACCCCATAGATAGATCTTGGTGATGCGTAGGAATTTTTTTGATTTTCTGCTACGATCCCCGACAATTTGTTCAATTCTCTTGCCGCTACTAGTCTTTTGTTGATTCGGCGGCATCGTGGGATGAAGCGGCTCGGACCGACCTTACACATACGCTTACGTGAGACAGGTTCCACCGACTGACATGCACTAGTTGCATAAGGTGGCTAGCGGGTGTCTGTCTCTCCCACTTTAGTCGGATCGGATTCGATGAAAAGGGTCCTTATGAAGGGTAAATAGAAATTGGCATATCACGTTGTGGTTTTGGCGTAGGTAAGAAACGTTCTTGCTAGAAACCAATAGCAGCCACGTAAAACTTGCAACAACAATTAGAGGACGTCTAACTTGTTCTTGCAGCATATGACGTGTGATGTGATATGGCCAAAAGGATGTGATGAATGATATATGTGATGTATGAGATTGATCATGTTCATGTAATAGGAATCACGACTTGCATATCGATGAGTATGACAACCGGCAGGAGCTATAGGAGTTGTCTTATTTTATTGTATGACCTGCGTGTCACTGAATAAACGCCATGTAATTACTTTACTTTATTGCTAACCGTTAGCCATAGTAGTAGAAGTAATGTTTGGCGAGACAACTTTATGAAGACACGATGATGGAGATCATGATGATGGAGATCATGGTGTCATGCCGGTGACGATAATGATCATGGAGCCCGGAAGATGAAGATCAAAGGAGCAAAATGGTATTGGCCATATCATGTTACTATTTGATTGCATGTGATGTTTATCATGTTTATTACATCTTATTTGCTTAGAACGACGGTAGTAAATAAGATGATCTCTCACTAAAATTTCAAGAATTGTGTTCCCTCTAACTGTGCACCGTTGCTAAGGTTCGTTGTTCCGAAGCACCACGTGATGATCGGGTGTGATAGGCTCTAACATTCGCATACAACGGGTGTAAGCCAGATTTACACACGCAATACACTTAGGGTTCACTTGACGAGCCTAGCATGTACAGACATGGCCTCGGAACACGGAAGGCCGAAAGGTCGAACATGAGTCGTATAGAAGATACGATCAACATAAAGATGTTCACCGTTGATGACTAGTCCGTTTCACGTGATGATCGGACACGACCTAGTCGATTCGGATCATGTATCACTTAAATGACTAGAGAGATGTCTATCTGAGTGGGAGTTCATTAAATTGTTTAGATGAACTTAATTGTCATGAACTTAGTCTAAATTCTTTACAATATGTCTTGTAGATCCAATGGCCCACGCTCATGTCACCCTCAACTTCAACGCGTTCCTAGATAAAACCAAGCTGAAAGACGATGGTAGCAACTATACGGATTGGGTCCGTAACCTGAGGATCATCCTCATAGCTCCCAAGAAAACATATGTCCTTGAAGCACCGCTAGGTGACGCTCCCGCCCCGGAAAACCAAGACATTATGAACGCTTGGCAGTCGCGTTGTGATGATTACTCCCTGGTTCAGTGCAGCATGCTTTACATCTTAGAATCGGGGCTCCAAAAGCGTTTTGAGCACCACAGAGCATATGAGATGTTCCAAGAGCTGAAAATGGTTTTCCAAGCTCATACCCAAGTCGAGAGATATGACGTCTCTGACGCATTCTATAGTTGTAAGATGGAGGAGAATAGTTCTGTCAGCGAGCACATACTCAAATTGTCTGGGTTGCACAATCGCTTGTCTCGGTTGGGAATTACTCTCCCAGACGAAGCGGTCGTTGACAAAATCCTTCAGTCGCTCCCACCTAGCTACAAGAGCTTCGTGATGAACTTCAATATGCAAGGGATGGAGAAGTCCATTCCCGAGGTGTATTCAATGCTGAAATCAGCGGAGGTGGAGATCAAGAAAGAGCATCAAGTGTTGATGGTTAATAAAACCACTAAGTTCAAGAAAGGCAAGGGTAAGAAGAACTTCAAGAAGGATGGCAAAGGAGTTGCCGCGCCCGGTAAGCCTGTTGCCGTGAAGAAGCCAAAGAATGGATCCAAGCCTGAGACTGAGTGCTTTTATTGCAAGGGAACGGGTCACTGGAAGCGGAACTGCCCCAAATACTTAGCAGACAAGAAGGCCGGCAATGTCAAAGGTATATGTGATATACATGTTATTGATGTGTACCTTACCAGCGCTCGTAGTAGCTCCTGGGTATTTGATACCGGTGCAGTTGCTCACATTTGTAACTCAAAGTAGGAGCTGCGGAATAAGCGGAGACTGGCAAAGGACGAGGTGACGATGCGCGTCGGGAATGGTTCCAAGGTCAATGTGATCGTCGTCGACACGCTACCTCTACATCTGCCTTCGGGATTAGTTTTAAACCTTAATAATTGTTATTTAGTACCAGCTTTGAGCATGAACATTGTATCTGGATCTCGTTTAATGCGAGATGGCTACTCATTTAAATCCAAGAATAATGGTTGTTCTATTTATATGAGAGAAATGTTTTATGGTCATGCCCCGCTGGTAAATGGTTTATTATTAATGAATCTCGAACGTGATGTTACACATATTCATAGTGTGAATGCCAAAAGATGTAAGGTTGATAATGATAGTCCCACAGACTTGTGGTATTGCCGCCTTGGTCATATTGGTGTCAACCGTATGAAGAAGCTCCATGCAGATGGACTTTTGGAGTCTCTTGATTATGAATCATTTGACACGTGCGAACCATGCCTCTTGGGCATGATGACCAAGACTCCGTTCTCCAGAACAATGGAGCGAGCGACCAACTTATTGGAAATCATACATACCAATGTGTGCGGTCCAATGAGTGTTGAAGCTCGCAGAGGCCATCGCTATGTTCTCACCCTCACAGACGACTTAAGTAGATATGTGTATGTCTACTTGATGAAACACAAGTCTGAGATGAGACGCCCGAAGACCGACGTCCCAGAAGATTCCAGATGTTCTGGGTTCTCCCGTGTGTTTCTTTTGTGCTTGTGTTATTTATTTTGCTTTGCATCATCTCATCATGCCATCATGACTTCAATTCTGCAACTCAACCAAATAAGTCGTGTGGACCTTCGGTCCATTTAAATCGAGGGAAGGATGACTTCTCTTTATAACATATATATATCCTCCTAATATGTATGGAGCTATTATAAAAATATTCCATTGTTGGAAGCAACCATCACACACTTGCATAATTTTCCCCATGTCTATTTCACTCCAAGTTTTGACTCCCACAACCTTGCTTGATCACCTTCTTCTCCTTCTTCGTTAGTCCATTTAAATTGTGGCATTCTTTTTCCTGCACCAATTTAATGTTCATTCTTTTCCTATCAATTCTCAGCCATGCCTTCTACATAATTGCCAATTTTTTGTTCCTTTGGACTTGTTTTGGTTGGGTTAAAAAATGGCTCAAGTTTGAATTTAATTCAAACTTGAATTATTTTTATATCCTTAAAAATGTCCAAACTAGTTTATTAAAATTGTGCATAAATCTAGGAGTTCAAGTATTTTTTTTACTTCCTTCTTATTCTTCATATAACACCCTGTCCTTTTCCTTTCTTCATCGGGGTGTTTGAACCTTCTTCTCTTTTAAAGTAAAGGGAAAGGGCTCCCTGCAGCCTGCTTAAGGCCGCCTGCGACCTAGCCGGCCCATCGGCATCCCTAGGCCAAGCCCATCTACCGCAGCCCGTTTCCCTCCTAACACTAGCACAGCGAGCCTCGCTCGATCCTCCCCATCTCTCCCTCGCTCTTTTTCCCCAGCGCCGTCGCTTCCGCAACCCGATCCCCAGCCTCCCGTCCCTCGATCCCAACTCCCACTCGCTCCTCGTCAACCCCGCCGCCGAGCGCCTCCATGGCCCCGCCGTCGCCTCTGCTCGGCTTCCTTCTTCCCCGCGCCTTGGAGCCCGTCCAGCGCCGCCAACAGGGCCGCGCCCGTGCCTCATCTCCGCCCCGCCGTCCATGCCAGAGGTGCTGCCGTCGCCGATCAAGCTCGCCAGCGCCAGGCCGTCCCCCACCTCTTCTCCTCGCGCCTCTCCAACCGCCTACCGCAGCAGCTCCTTCGCCTCGCCTCTACATCGTCCGTCGTCGTCGCCAACTGCTCTGTCCGGCCTCCTCCGCACCCGGTCGTCGCCGGCGACCACAGCCACCGCCGCGTGAGCTCACCCGAAGGGAGGAGCCCCTCGAGCAGCCTCGGTCCAGGAGCCGCCGGCGCCATCCTTCTCCCCCACCTGCGGCCTCCTCCTTGTCGCCCAACGCCGCCTCTCCGTCCCTCGTGCAACCCCCTCCTTGTTTGGCCTCGACGCGCAGGTGATCAGCCACCTTGGCCTTGTTGCTGCTGTTGTCTCATGTGCCCTTGTGTTGCTGTGTTTTGGACCCTCAAGACCGGCAAGTTCCACTACGGATCGAGACCGCCAAGTACCCCTACGGCAAGTACCACGACGCATGAAGAACCATGAACGAACATGCCAAGTTCCACTACCGTCGCAAGAACCGAGTCCGGCAAGTCCGAAGACCCCGAACATCTACGAAACGTGAACGACTACTTCCACGATGTCCGAGAACGACTACTTCCTCTACGACACATGAACCACTACTTCCCCTACGACTCGAACCCCTAAAAAAACACGCTCCAAAGTATACCCCGAATCGAACGCCGATGTGGTGAACGAATGCTTGTTGTGTTGTATGAGATGTATCGGATGTTTGCATCGTGTCCGTTGTGCCCTCGTTTGCCTTGGCGGCAACCCGTGGGAACCCAGTGACGGTATCACCCCACCTTCCATCTTGTTCGACTCGCTCACGCCACCATTCTTTTGCACCGGTCTCTCGACGAGCTACCGGTACCGGTATGTTGCATGGCATCATTTTCGGATTCGCCGCCGTGGCCCCTTTCGTTCCACCACGGTGACAAATACTTCATATCTCTTCTTGTTCACTTTTGCTAAAATTGCATAAAACTTGATCATGTCATCCGCATCATGTTAACAACATTAAAATGTGTGAATTGTTGTTTGCTTAAAATTGCTAAACATGCATATGGGAATTTTTCCGGAATTGTTGTTGTAGTTTCCGGCCTCATTTTAAACTTGTTGACTTGTGTTGTTTTTGAGTGCTTCCTACCTTGCCATGTATTGCTTCCTGTATAGACTTGTCATGCATCATACCTTGCCATGTATTGCATCATATAGACTTGTGTTGTTTTTCTGTGCTTCCTACCTTGCCATGTTTTGCTTCCTGTATGGACTTGATGTGCATCATACGTAGACTTGTTTTGCATCATACTTGATTGAGCATATTGTCATGTCTCGTGTGGTGTGTTTACCGTGTTGCTTGCTTCTTCTCGTTAGTGCTTGTTCCGTTGCGTTCGTGAGGATTTGTTCGTCTACCGTGGTTCTTCTTCAAGGCTTCTTCTTCGTCTTCTTCATGGATCCGTTCTTCTTCCTTGCGGGATCTCAGGCAAGATGACCATCACCTTGGATACCTTTACTATCATTGCCATGCTTAGTGTCTCGATGCTATCGTTATATGTCGCGCTACCCATCTTTATTGTCAGCCCCTCTCCTTGTTGCCATGAAGCCTCTAACCTTTGAAACCTTCCTAGCAAAACCATTGTTTGGCTATGTTACCCGCTTGCTCAGCCCCTCTTATAGTGTTGTTAGTTGAAGGTGAAGATGAAGTTCGTTCCAGGAGGGAACTTGTCGTTGGAATATCACAATATGTTATATATATAATAACACACCTATATACTGGGCATGGGTGGAAGGCTTGGCCTTTTGCTCGGTGTTTTGTTCCACTCATGCCACCTTAGGCGCCGATAAACCGACATTATGTTCCTTGATTTTGCGTTCCTTACACGGTTGGGTATATGGGGACCCCTTGACACTTCGTCTTTGAATAAAACTCCTTCAGCAAGGCCGAACATTGGTTTTAATTTGCCTCATAATAACAACTTAATTAATTAATTAAATTGCATAGGGGGTCGCGTCCCCGGGTACCCTTTTCTACATAGCAGGGGGGGCCAGTGCTGATGGTGTTGGTCCCAAATGGGGAGACTGCGGGGCCACCACGGGGAAACTCGAGGATTGGCTCCCGTAGGTTCACCTATCCGGTTGTGGCCCGAGACGAGTTACGCGCGGCTACTATCAGGGTGTCGGCACGCCGGGAGGTCTTGCTGGACTTGTTTTACCATTGTCGAAATGTCTTGTGCACCGGGATGCCGAGCCTGATCGGATTTCCCTAAGATGAGGGGTAATAATTATTATTACTTCAGCTGATCGTGAGAGCTTGTGATGGGCTAAGTTGGGACACCCCTGCAGGGTTATGATCTTTCGAAAGCCATGCCCGCAGTTATGTGGCAGATTGGAATTTGTTAATGTCCGGTTGTAGAAAACTTGATAGAGGATCCGAAGTAAAACACACAACTGTGTGAGTAACCGTGACTATCTCTTTTCACTTTGAGAAGAGAACACGGTGGGGTTATGTTTGACTCGTAGGTAGTTCAGGATCTTTAGCGATCATTACTAGTGTGCGACCGCTTGCGTAGATGCTCATCTTACTCTTGTACTCGTAAGGTAGCCACCATATATTGCTTAGCTGCTACTGCAACCTCACCACTTTACCTCCTCCTACCCATAAAGCTTTGCTAGTCTTGATACCCATGGTTATGGGATTGCTGAGTCCTCGTGGCTCACAGTTACTACAACACCAGATGCAGGTTCAGCCGAGAATGATGCAGGAGATGGATCAGAACTCCACCGGGAGTTCGATGAAGAGAGTGGCCGTATGTATGTGACGTGTTTCGACGATCAGTAGTGGTTTCTACTAGGGGCGATTCGGACCTGTGGCTTATGTTTTGGTATCTTTCTTTTGGATCTTCGTCCGTAGTCAGGTTGTGATGTTATTTGGATGATGATTTGCTTATGTAATGTATTGTGTGACGTGGCGAGTGTAAGGCAACTATCCTTTTGCAATTTCATCCCTATTTTTACATGAGTCGTGCAAAGATACCAAACTTGAGATCATTCTAGAATGGGCTTATACCATTAAGTCGTGCCTCGACACGTAGGAGGTATAGTCCCATCCTGGGCATTATAAGTTGGTATTCAGAGCCTTCTCCGACCTAGGAGCCCCCACTGATTTATCGAATCGTTGACGGTTGAGTCTAGGCACACACATGAAAATGTTTTGAGTCCTATATATATATCGGAGAGTAGGATTTCTTTTACTCCTCTTCCTTTTTCACTCTGGTGAGGGATCTTGACGATTACTTGTCTCTTCTACTCTCAAAATTCACCAAAAGTTTTTTTAGGATCACGCGGGTATTGTTTGGATTGTTCCGATGTCTTTGTGACGAGAACATTGTTCTCGATGCCTCCTGTCATTTAGGGGTTGTGGCAGTGTCCCGGGGAGTTGAGCTCCGAGGTGTTGTCGTCACAAATATATCGCAGCAGTTCTGGAATACTTAAGACGGCCGACATCGAAAACTCTCCTATGCGGTTAGTGGCAAGATAACCCCGACGTCACCTAGTACTGGGGAGGTAGTTCGGGAGTATTGCCATAGCTTGTATAGCAGATGCGTTTCGAAGGTCCGAGGTAAACGGTTTCCGGAAATAACTGGTTATGTGTTGAAGGATGGATACAGCTGGATGTAGGATTAGAGTTGAGTGTGCGGTGCTTCCCCTATATCCCCAACACCTGATTGCATAACTGGGAACTTTCGGAAATTAATAGGTGGGTTCATCTAGTAGTTCGTAGGCATTCTTCCAACGAGTGCATGATATGAAGTTCGGGGTTCAACATTTAGTGAAGAGGTTTTATGGGCGTTGTTCCGATCGGGAGTTGCATCTTAAAGGGTCCTTGGCTATGCTGATCCGAGGATTGCAAAACCCTTTTGTAACATGTTCCATGAGCTTTCAGCACGAATATGCGGAACGAAGCTTCTATCTTGTATTTGTTCTATCTGTTCCTTGTTGTTTTTACTTACCTTTTGTTCTCCCAAGTGGCTTCTCGACAAGTTTATGTACCTAGGGAATTCATTCGTTCAATTCTCTGTTCGAATGATATTGTGAAGATTATGTTGCAACATATCTATCCTTTGTTTCGTTTTGATTCTGGTATTCGAGTTGCTTCGATGTCAAATGTTGATTCCATACCTTCCTAATCGGTGTTCTCATATTTCTATGGGAGTGCTAATTCTTCTTGACCATCGAGATTTTCATGTTAATCCTTTTTCAACCGGTGTGCCTTCTCTTCAAGTTATTCCATACGGATGCCGTTGAGAAATCTGACGATTTGTCTGCTTCATTCATCCCAAGTTGTCTTTGTTTCCCCACCCTCCCACCCTTCTTATTCTCGGAGCAAGAATTCTTAATCAAGTATCCATTTTATTCATGTGATATTTCTTCATTCATTTCCTTCAATGTTCTTATCCGGTGATTTATCGTGAAGATGCTCAAGAGCTTCAAGTTTTTCATTCTCCATTCTCGTTTCTTCTCCGGTGGAATAAATGCAAGCTTCGGTCATGATCATATCTCTTCCTTTTTGTTTAACATGTTTTACCATGTTGATTTTTTTTATCCGAAAGCTCTCTTATTCATTCATCTCTTTATTCATATCCGGGGTGTTGAAGATATCTCAGAAGATTCACGTTTCCATTATTAATCCATTCAAGCTATTTTGAGATTGTTATCTCATTCAAGCAATTTAATTCAACCGGTGCAATATCTCTTAAGCAATCTTTTTCAACGGTGATTTCTTTAGTGGGCCCTAACCCACATGTCTTTTCCAGGATCTTACTTGACTCTTCTAATTTTTCTGGAGTTATACTCAAATTCTTTTCAAAGTGTGACGTAAGTATGGATTCCATCAGTCATATGCCTTCTGCCAGATCGTTTTCAAATTCTTTTCATGTTTGGTTAAACCTTCCATCTTTTTATTCTTCCGGAGTATCTCGCAATTCTTCAAGGTGTTTCTCCTTGTCATTCTCAATATTTGAAGACCGGAGAAGAGTTCCTCTTAAATCTTGGCCCGTTCTCTTGAAGATTCATGGTTCTAGCTTAATGCCATCCTCATTATTGTTCCGTTTGTGAGGAATTATTTTTATACCCATCCGAAGCATTTCATGAATTCTTTCCATTGTGATCCTCCGAAGGCCATCATTTCAGAAGATTCTTCGTTCTCAGTTTTCAACTTCGTCCTCCAAATATTCTTCATCGATGCCTCTCCGTTCGTCTCCATATTCTTCCGGTGCATCATTCAAGTATTCTTTACTCTGCTCGTGGTCCATTCATTCTTTTGTATCTAAGATTGCCTCATGTATCTTCGTTCATTTGTAATTCTTCATGGTGGTTTGTTCTCTATCATCACTCGGTTTCGATTTTTTTACGGTGGTTCGTTCAACATTCATTTCCCTTTGTCATCATATCAATTAATTCATTCTTTCTGAAATCATACCGGTGTTTCGTTGAATACTCTCTCAAGTTTGTGCGAGATCTACCTTTAATTATTTCCGACAAGAATAAGTAGTAGGCCAAATCCGTTGCTTGTCATCAATTTAATTTGATGAAGGATAAGCATACAGTAAATCTTATTCTTATTTCCTCAAAGTGATTAATCTCTTTTTTCCAGAGCTTGTTCATCATATCATATCCTTGGTTCTAAGTTGTTCATCTTGTTTTCCGGAGCTCCAAGTTATTTCAATTATCATTTCAAAGCTCCATCTAATTCATCGCAGGCCTTGAATCTTATTCTTTTCATCTTTCACTTCTCATGCTTTCATTATCGGAGTTCTCATGGTGGTTCATCATCATTTAATTCATCCTCGAAGTCTTCATCAAGATTCCTGTTGGAGCTCAAGCATTCTTCATCATGCTTTCCAATTGCAATCCTTTCTACCTTATCTTTTCAGATGGTGTTATGTCATTCTTGACAAATACTTCATGAATTATGATTCACGAGTTATCAAGAATGAGATATTTAAAACCATCATTTCTTTTCTTTAGGAGATCCTTTCAACCCCTCATTTTATTTCTTGGAGTTATCTTGGGTTGTATTTCACCTAAAAGCTTTCCCTAAGGATTGTTGCTAATTATGGTGCTTATAAATGACCCAAGTTCTTCATTTATCATTCCGGTGAAATAAGTTTTTCGTATCCTTGTTGATCTCAATCCAATCAGATGTTTTCGTTAGTGGCTGGTTGTCACCTCATAACTTGAGATGTTTTCCATAAGCCCACGAGAGGCATATCTTTTGCTTGATGATTCTTCCAACAACTCCGTTCAACCCTTCTTTGTAGGATGTTTTTTCTAAATTCATTGGTGGCAGAAGTTATCATTTGCTCTACTTTATTTCTTCCTAACGATCTAGCATCTATTCTTTTGTTCCGGAGGTAATGTAATATTGATATCTTCGTTCCATCATCTCTTTTTGTCAAGAGCATATCCTTTCTTTTGCTTATCCATTCATCGAGAGTGGTGTGTCCTCCATTCAAGTCCCGTCATCTTATCTAGTTTTGCTTCTCTTTTCAGCCGGAGTGCTATCGGAAATCTTTCTTACTCCTTGTGCCATTCTTTCAATTGTTTCAGAGGCACTGTGTTGTGGATTTCATCAAGTATCATACCATCTCCTCAAGCTCATGTTAATTCCTTCCATTTACAGTCGGAATGCTGTCCAAATTATTCCGTTCTTATTCCTTCTCCATCTTGTTTTAACCGAAGTGGTTTTGAAATTTTGTTCATCATCCTTGAGCTCTTGTTTAATGTCTTTCAACCTACAAGGCTCTCATAATGTTCCGTCTTCCTCTTTCCTAACGGAGTGTTTTCATATTCGTTCATCTCCGTTGTATTCTTCTTTCAATTTGGTCAACCTCTCAAGGTTCGGGGTTTCACTCGTCTGTCAAAGAAGCAACATTGTTTTACCTCTTCCTTTTTCCGTTTTATCCGGTGCCATCTCCAGGATCTCGGGTCGAGATCCTCTGTTAGTGTGGGAGAGTTGTGACGCCCGAAGACCGACGTCCCAGAAGATTCCAGATGTTCCGGGTTCTCCCGTGTGTTTCTTTTGTGCTTGTGTTATTTATTTTGCTTTGCATCATGTCATCATGCCATCATGACTTTAATTCTGCAACTCAACCAAATAAGTCGTGTGGACCTTCGGTCCATTTAAATCGAGGGAAGGATGACTTCTATTTATAACATATATATATCCTCCTAATATTTATGGAGCTATTATAAAAATATTCCATTGATGGAAGCAACCATCACACACTTGCATAATTTTCCCCATGTATGTTTCACTCCAAGTTTTGACTCCCACAACCTTTCTTGATCACCTTCTTCTCCTTCTTAGTTAGTCCATTTAAATTGTAGCATTCTTTTTCCTGCACCAATTTAATGTTCATTCTTTTCCTATCAATTCTCAACCATGCCTTCTACATCATTGCCAATTTTTAGTTCCTTTGGACTTGTTTTGGTTGGGTTCAAAAATGGCTCAAGTTTGAATTTAATTCAAACTTGAATTATTTTTATATCCTTAAAATGTCCAAACTAGTTTATTAAAATTGTGCATAAATCTAGGAGTTCAAGTATATTTTTTTACTTCCTTCTTATTCTTCATATAACACCCTGTCCTTTACCTTTCTTCATCGGGGTGTTTGAACCTTCTTCTCTTTTAAAGTAAAGGGAAAGGGCTCCCTGCAGCCTGCTTAAGACCGCCTGCGGCCTAGCCGGCCCATTGGCCTCCCTAGGCCAAGCCCATCTACTGCAGCCCGTTTCCCTCCTAACCCTAGCACGGCGAGGCTCGCTCGATCCTCCCCATCTCTCCCTCGCTCTTTTTCCCCAGCGCCGTCGCTTCCGCAGCCCGATCCCCAGCCTCCTGTCCCTCGATCCCAACTCCCACTCGCTCCTCGTCGGCCCCGCCGCCGAGCGCCTCCATGGCCCCGCCGTCGCCTCTGCTCGGCTTCCTTCTTCCCCGCGCCTTGGAGCCCGTCCAGCGCCACCAACAGGACCGCGCCCGCGCCTCATCTCCGCCCCGCCGTCCGCGCCAGAGGTGCTGCCCTCGCCGATCAAGCTCGCCAGCGCCAGGCCATCCCTCACATCTTCTCCTCGCGCCTCTCCAACTGCCTACCGCAGCAGCTCCCTCGCCTCTCCTCTACATCGTCCGTCGTCGTCGCCAACTGCTCTGTCCGGCCTCCTCCGCGCCCGGTCATCGCCGGCGACCACAGCCAGCGCCGCGTGAGCTCACCCGAAGGGAGGAGCCCCTCAAGCAGCCTCGGTCCAGGAGCCGCCGTCGCCGTCCTTCTCCCCCACCTGTGGCCTCCTCCTCGTCGCCCAACGCCGCCTCTCCGTCCCACGTGCAACCCCCCTCCTTGTTTGGCCTCGACGCGCATGTGATCGACCACCTTGGCCTTATTGCTGCTGTTGTCTCGTGTGCCCTTGTGTTGCTGTGTTTTGGACCCTCAAGACCGGCAAGTTCCACTACAGATCGAGACCGCAAAGTACCCCTACGGCAAGTACCACGACGCATGAAGAACCATGAACGAACACGCCAAGTTCCACTACCGTCGCAAGAACCGAGTCTGGCAAGTCCGAAGACCCCGAACATCTACGAAACGTGAACGACTACTTCCACGACGTCCAAGAATGACTACTTCCTCTACGACACGTGAACCACTACTTCCCCTACGACTCGAAGCCCTCCAAAAAAAACACGCTCCGAAGGTATACCCCGAGTCGAACGCCGATGTGGTGAACGAATGCTTGTTGTGTTGTATGAGATGTATCGGATGTTTGCATCGTGTCCATTGTGCCCTCGTTTGCCTTGGCGGCAACCCGTGGGAACCCGGTGACGGGATCACCCCACCTTCCATCTTGTTCGACTCGCTCACGCCACCTTTCTTTTGCACCGGTCTCTCGACGAGCTACCGGTACCGATATGTTGCGTGGCATCATTTTTGGATTCGCCGCCGTGGCCCCTTTCGTTCCACCACGGTGACAAATACTTCATATCTCTTATTGTTCACTTTTGCTAAAATTGCATAAAACTTGATCATGTCATCCGCATCATGTTAACAACATTAAAATGTGTGAATTGTTGTTTGCTTAAAATTGCTAAACATGCATATGGGAATTTTTCCGGAATTGTTGTTGTAGTTTCCGGCCTCATTTTAAACTTGTTGACTTGTGTTGTTTTTGAGTGCTTCCTACCTTGCCATGTATTGCTTCCTGTATAGACTTGTCATGCATCATACCTTGCCATGTATTGCATCATATAGACTTGTGTTGTTTTTCTGTGCTTCCTACCTTGCCATGTTTTGCTTCCTGTATGGACTTGCTGTGCATCATACGTAGACTTGTTTTGCATCATACTTGATTGAGCATATTGTCATGTCTCGTGTGGTGTGTTTACCGTGTTGCTTGCTTCTTCTTGTTAGTGCTTGTTCCGTTGCGTTCGTGAGGATTTGTTCGTCTACCGTGGTTCTTCTTCAAGGCTTCTTCTTCATCTTCTTCATGGATCCGTTCTTCTTCCTTGCGGGATCTCAGGCAAGATGACCATCACCTTGGATACCTTTACAATCATTGCCATGCTTAGTGTCTCGATGCTATCGTTATATGTCGCGCTACCCATCTTTATTGTCAGCCCCTCTCCTTGTTGCCATGAAGCCTCTAACCTTTGAAACCTTCCTAGAAAAACTATTGTTTGGCTATGTTACCCGCTTGCTCAGCCCCTCTTATAGCGTTGTTAGTTGCAGGTGAAGATGTAGTTCGTTCCAGGAGGGAACTTGTTGTTGGAATATCACAATATGTTATATATATAATAACACACCTATATACTGGGCATGGGTGGAAGGCTTGGCCTTTTGCTCGGTGTTTTGTTCCACTCATGCCACCTTAGGCGCCGATAAACCGGCATTATGTTCCTTGATTTTGCGTTCCTTACACGGTTGGGTATATGGGGACCCCTTGACACTTCGTCTTTGAATAAAACTCCTCCAGCAAGGCCCAACATTGGTTTTCATTTGCCTCATAATAACAACTTAATTAATTAATTAAATTGCATAGGGGGTCGCGTCCCCGGGTACTCTTTTCTACATAGCAGGGGGGCCAGTGCTGATGGTGTTGGTCCCAAACGGGGAGACTGCGGGGCCACCACGGGGAAACTCGAGGATTGGCTCCCGTAGGCTCACCTATCCGGTTGTGGCCTGAGACGAGTTATGCGCGGCTACTATCACGGTGTCGGCACGCCGGGAGGTCTTGCTGGACTTGTTTTACCATTGTCGAAATGTCTTGTGCACCGGGATGCCGAGCCTGATCGGATTTCCCTAAGATGAGGGGTAATAATTATTATTACTTCAACTGATCGTGAGAGCTTGTGATGGGCTAAGTTGGGACACCCCTGCGGGGTTATGATCTTTCGAAAGCCATGCCCGCGGTTATGTGGCAGATTGGAATTTGTTAATGTCCTGTTGCAGAAAACTTGACGGAGGATCCGAAGTAAAACACACAACTGTGTGAGTAACCGTGACTATCTCTTTTCACTTTGAGAAGAGAACACGGTGGGGTTATGTTTGACTCGTAGGTAGTTCAGGATCTTTAGCGATCATTACTAGTGTGCGACCGCTTGCGTAGATGCTCATCTTACTCTTGTACTCGTAAGGTAGCCACCATATATTGCTTAGCTGCTCCTGCAACCTCACCACTTTACCTCCTCCTACCCATAAAGCTTTGCTAGTCTTGATACCCATGGTTACGGGATTGCTGAGTCCTCGTGGGTCACAGTTACTACAACACCAGATGCAGGTTCAGCCGAGAATAATGCAGGAGATGGATCAGAACTCCACCGGGAGTTCGATGAAGAGAGTGGCCGTATGTATGTGACGTGTTTCGACGATCAGTAGTGGTTTCTACTAGGGGCGATTCGGACCTGTGGCTTATGTTTTGGTATCTTTCTTTTGGATCTTCACCCGTAGTCGGGTTGTGATGTTATTTGGATGATGATTTGCTTATGTAATGTATTGTGTGACGTGGCGAGTGTAAGCCAACTATCCTTTTGCAATTTCATCCCTATTTTTACATGAGTCGTGCAAAGATACCAAACTTGAGATCATTCCAGAATGGGCTTATACCTTTAAGTCATGCCTCGACACATAGGAGGTATAGTCCCATCCTGGGCATTATATGAGACCTTTGAAAAGTTCAAGGAATTTCAGAATGAGGTTGAGAATCAACGTGATAGAAAAATAAAGTTCTTACGATCGGATCGTGGAGGAGAATATTTAAGTCATGAATTTGGCACGCACCTAAGGAACTGTGGAATTGTTTCACAATTGACACCGCCTGGAACACCTCAGCGTAATGGTGTGTCCGAACGTCGTAATCGTACTCTGTTGGACATGGTGCGATCTATGATGTCTCTTACCGACTTACCGCTATCATTTTGGGGTTATGGGTTAGAGACTGTCGCATTCACTTTAAATAGGGCTCCGTCTAAATCCATTGAGACGACACCATATGAACTTTGGTTTGGCAAGAAACCTAAGCTGTCGTTTCTGAAAGTTTGGGGTTGCGATGCTTATGTCAAGAAACTTCAACCTGAAAAGCTCGAACCCAGATCGGAAAAATGTGTCTTCATAGGATACCCAAAGGAAACTATTGGGTACACCTTCTACCTCAGATCCGAAGGCAAGGTCTTCGTTGCCAAGAATGGATCCTTTCTGGAGAAAGAGTTTCTCTCGAAAGAAGTGAGTGGGAGGAAAGTGGAACTTGATGAGGTGACAGTCACCCCTTCCGAACCAGAAAGTAGCGCAGCGCAGGAAGATGTTTATGTGGTGCGTGCACCGACTAGCGAGGAAGTTAATGATGATGATCATGAAGCTTCAGATCAAGTTACCACTGAACTTCGAAGGTCCACAAGGACACGTTCCGCACCAGATTGGTACGGCAACCCTGTGATGGAAATCATGTTGTTAGACAACGGTGAACCTTCGAACTATGAAGAAGCGATGGCGGGCCCGGATTCCAACAAATGGCTTGAAGCCATGAAATCCGAGATAGGATCCATGTATGAAAACAAAGTATGGACTTTGGTGGACTTGCCCGATGATCGGCCCGCCATAGAAAATAAATGGATCTTTAAGAAGAAGACTGACGCGGATGGTAATGTGACCGTCTATAAGGCTCGGCTTGTCGCTAAAGGTTATCGACAAGTTCAAGGGATTGACTACGATGAGACGTTCTCTCCCGTAGCGATGCTGAAGTCCGTCCGAATCATGTTAGCAATTGCCGCATTCTATGATTATGAGATATGGCAAATGGACGTCAAAACGGCATTCCTTAATGGCTTCCTCAAGGAAGAACTGTATATGATGCATCTGGAAGGTTTTGTCGATCCCGAGAATTCTAACAAGGTATGCAAGCTCCAGCGCTCAATCTATGGGCTGGTGCAAGCATCTCGGAGTTGGAACATTCGCTTTAAAGATGTGATCAAAGCGTTTCGGTTTATACAGACTTGGGGAGAAGCCTGTATTTACAAGAAAGTGAGTGGGAGCTCTGTAGCATTTCTCATATTATATGTGGATGATATATTGCTGATGGGAAATGATGTAGAATTCTTGGAGAGCATAAAGGCCTACTTGAATAAGAGTTTTTCAATGAAGGACCTTGGAGAAGCTGCTTACATATTAGGCATCAAGATCTATAGAGATAGATTGAGACGCCTCATTGGTCTTTCACAAAGCACATACTTGAGACGCCTCATTGGTCTTTCACAAAGCACATACTTTGACAAGACATTGAAGAAGTTCAATATGGATCAGTCGAAGAAAGGGTTCTTGCCTGTATTGCAAGGTATGAGATTGAGCACAGCTCAATCCCCGACCACGGCAGAAGATAGAGAAAAGATGAGTGTCATCCCCTATGCCTCAGCCATAGGTTCTATTATGTATGCCATGCTGTGTACCAGACCTGATGTGAACCTTGCCATAAGTTTGGTGGGGAGGTACCAAAGTGATCCCGGTATGGAACACTGGACAACGGTCAAGAACATCCTGAAGTACCTGAAAAGGACTAAGGATATGTTTCTCGTTTATGGAGGTGACGAAGAGCTCGTCGTAAAGGGTTACGTCGATGCTAGCTTCGACACAGATCTGGATGACTCCAAGTCTCAAACCGGATACGTGTATAATTTGAATGGTGGGGCAGTCAGCTGGTGCAGTTGCAAGCAAAGCGTCGTGGCGCATTCTACATGTGAAGCGGAGTACATAGCTGCTTGCGAAGCAGCGTAGGAAGGAGTCTGGATGAAGGAGTTCATCACCGACCCAGGAGTTATTCCAAGCGCGTCGGGCCCGATGACTCTCTTCTGTGACAACACTGGAGCTATTGCAATTGCCAAGGAGCCCAGGTTTCACAAGAAGACCAAACACATCAAGCGCCGTTTCATCCCCATCCGGAATTATGTTCAAGATGGAGACATAGATATTTGTAAAGTGCATACGGATCTGAATGTCGCAGATCCGTTGACTAAACCTCTTCCATGAGCAAAACATGATCAACACCAGAACTCTATGGGTGTTCGATTCATTACAATGTAACTAGATTATTGACTCTAGTGCAAGTGGGAGACTGTTGGAAATATGCCCTAGAGGCAATAATAAAATGGTTATTATTATATTTCTTTGTTCACGATAATTGTCTGTTATTCATGCTTGAATAGTATTATCCGAAAACAGTGATACATGTGTGAATACATAGACCACAACGTGTCCCTGGTAAGCCTCTAGTTACTAGCTCGTTGATCAACAGATGGTCACGGTTTCCTGACCATGGACATTGGATGTCATTGATAACGGGATCACATCATTAGGAGAATGATGTGATGGACAAGACCCAATCCTAAGCCTAGCACAAGATCGTGTAGTTCGTAATGCTAAAGCTTTTCCAGTGTCAAGTATATTTTCCTTAGACCATGAGGTTGTGCAACTCCCGAATACCGTAGGAATACTTTGGGTGTGCCAAACATCACAACGTAACTGGGTGGCTATAAAGATACACTACGGGTATCTCCGAAAGCATCTGTTGAGTTGGCATGAACCGAGACTGGGATTTGTCACTCCGTATGACGGAGAGGTATCTCTGGGCCCACTCGGTGAGACATCATCATAATGAGCTCAATGTGACTAAGGTGTTGGTCACGGGATGATGTATTATGGAACGAGTAAAGAGACTTGCCATGACGAGATTGAACAAGGTATCGGTATACCGACGATCGAATCTCGGGCAAGTACTATACCGATAGACAAAGGGAATTGTATACGGGATTGATTGAATCCTTGACATCGTGGTTCATCCGATGAGATCATCGTGGAGCATGTAGGAACCAACATGGGTATCCAGATCCCGCTTGTCGGGGGAAACTGTCCTCCCACGAGCACCTATGGGACCGGAGCCCCTTCTTCGTTGCGGTAAGGGAGCGGAGGGAGCACGGAGAGCAGATCGAGGGGCACACGCGGGCAGTTTTACCCAGGTTCGGGCCGCGCGGACGCGTAAAACCCTACTCCTGCTTAGATTGTATTGAGTTCTTGAGCTCGGGAGCTTGGAGAGCTAGCTACACCGAGCGAAAGAGTTGTCTAGGTTCCGAACCCCCTCTACGTTGTGCATGGGCCTCCTTTTATAGCTCAAAGGGGTCACAGACAGGTGTCAACATAGAGGAGGGTAAAAGCGTAAATTTGGTGGTAGTTGTAACAGTGCGTGAACAGTGCGTGAACAGTGGTCTTCACCTAACTTTGACAGTGGGGGACAAGGGCATTAAATGCCCATCGCCGTCGACCCCAAAAGTGTCCGTCCATGCTTCTCCGTTCGCCACGGCGGTAGCCTCGTCACCGTGGCTTGCCACCGTGTGCCCCAGGCTGCACAGCCGTCCGCCACGCGTCCCTGGAAGGGCCCCAGGGCGACGCGTGGGCAGATGAGCTGGAGCGCGGGCACACAGCGTGGGTTTCCCCGGCAAGCACCTTGCCGGGGTCTTGATCTTGCCGGGCCCGGAAGCATGTCGCTCCCCGGGTCCTGCCGGGGCGCGTGATGCGCCGGGGCATCTCTTGAGGTATGTATTCTTTAGTCTTCCTGGCAAGCTCCTCTTGCCAGGGTCTTGTACTAAAGTGATATCTTTGAGCCTGGTGTGGCCTTCCCGGCAAGCTCCTCTTGCCGGGGCCTTGATCTTCTGACTTGTATACTTTGTTCTTGAATGGCTTCATAAGGACCGGAAAGGTACTTGGTGAGCACGTGGTAAACCCTGCCGCGGGAAGCTGCTACTGCCCGTGCACAAGTTGGGGTACTAAGGTACCCCTATCTTAGTACACCGACAGGAGCCCCCGGGCCTGGGCCACACACGGTGCCGAGCGCTGTTGGGCCAGGCCCAAGATAGTGCACGGGCACACGCGGCCCACGGCACGCCGTATCTCCTTCCGTATCCGCCGCATCCCTCCCTAATGGCACGCGTCGATTGCGGCGTCGTGGGAGAGATCGTGGCCTTGTTCTTTAATGGAAAATGCGGAACGTCCCCCACTTCCCCCTTAAAAGCAGAGGAAGCAGGGGCAGTTCCCCTCCTTCGTCTTCATTGCGCCTTTCTTCTCCAGAAACCTCCGCTGCTTCTTGCCTCCGCCCCTCCTCCGCCGTCTTCCGCATCCGCGGCGCCGTCGAGCTCCTCGCTTCTTCCCTCGCCGCCTCCGCCATGGCTCCGAAGAGCGACAAGGCGAAGAGCGACAAGGCCAAGAACGACAAGGCCAAGAAGGAGAAGTCCGAGCAGGCGGCGAAGCTGGCCGCCCTGCGGAAGAGGTCCGTGGTCTTCGCGCCGAGGCTTGGCGCGAGGGAGCTGCGGAACAAATATTATCTGTTCTGGGCGAGGGAGACCAAGGCCCATCCCCGCACCAGAGTCTTCCCCGCCGTCGCCAAAGATATGTTCCCCGGCGGGTATTTCTTCTTCGCTGCATTCTTCCACTGTGGACTGTGCCCTCCGTATTCGGAGTTCTTTTGCGATATCATGAACACATACGGCCTCCACCTCCTAGATTTCACCCCCAACGCCATCCTTACGATGGACGTTTTCGCACATCTGTGCGAAAACTATGTTGGGGTTCATCCCAATGTAGTTCTTTTCCGCCATTTTTTCATGCCTAGAGTAGAGGCTGGCGCTCCCCTCTCCGGCGGCATCTCCTGGATCTTCAGGCTGAACAAGAAGGATTCGTACCTGAAGGGAGAGCTCCGCGGCAAGTGGGAAGAATGGAGAGCCGATTGGTGCTGGGTGGTGGAGGAGAAGCCGGAGCCCTTCACTGCGCCGCGCACGACTGCAATAGTGCGCGGCAGGGATTGGAGTGAATTGGCCCCGGAAGACAACAAGCTTAACATCGCCCTCATCAGGATTATTCGTCTCCAGGTCGCCAAACTAACCATCGGAGAGGTTGGGGCAGATTTCCTCCGCCGCCGCATTGCCCCTTTACAAGAAAGAAAAAGGCCCGCCTGGGAATTCGGCAACGAGGTGGATATCATGAGGCTGCGCCCTGGATTGAACTACAATTTCACTGCTTTGGAGTTGAAGGGGATGGTCCGGGAGCTCTTCAAGCATGACCCGGCCCACCCGGAATGGTTCAGACCTCCCCGGGGAGTGGTACCGCTGTGCAACAGCACTGCCCGGGATTCCTTGCGCGCGATGATGCCTGCGTGCGACTCCCATGGCGTCGTCCCCACCTGGATAGAGCCTCCGCCGGATACCGTGCTGAGCTTTTTCGACAACTTGGTCGAGACGCCCAAGAACGCCGAGGAGAACCTCACCCGGGCCACTACGGCAAGGGATATAGCCTACATCGCTACCAGGATGGAGGAGGCCGCCGCAGCTGCGGCGGCGGGTGACTTTGGATACACCGTGGACGATGCTGAGTCCGCGGACGCAGTGAGCCAAGCAGAGGAGGCGGAAATCCTCAAGTTGCTGAAGCTTCCACCCGACGAGTTTGCCGGGGTGCCATCTCTGAAGTTTGTCGGGATGGGCGAGGTTGCCGGAGGGAGCGAGGTCACCGGAGGGAGCGAGGTCGCCGGAGGGAGCGAGGTCGCCGGAGGGAGCGAGGCCGCTGGGCATGGCGCTGAGTCCAGCGGGCCTGCCGGGGAAGAGGAGGACGTCGAGGCTGATGAAGACTCCGGTGGATCTCTGGGACTTGACGACGATGCCTCCTCGTCCTCAGAGAACTCCCCGCCCCCGGCAAGTTCTACGCAACAACCAAGGAAGCGCCTCCGCAAGGCGGCTACGGCGACGAGGCCGCAGGCGCCTCGACAGCAGCCTGCGCGCCGGGCGACGCGCGCCAACAGGGCGAGCAAAGCCGTCGAGGGGGCGCCTCGCGCTCAAGCGCCAAGCGGAGGAGGATCTTCCCGGAACGGAACGGGTGCTCCATCTGCCCCTCGGTCCTCGGCGGCGACGGGGGCTGGGTCTTCGCAGCCCACAGCCCCGGAGACCACCAAGCGACCGAGGGAGCCTTCTCCTCCAGCTCCTCGCGCGGGAGTGAACCAGGCGGAGTTTGACTTCTCCGCCCTCAGCTCCGACGACGAGGAAGAGGAGTAAGTGCTTGTACTTCTTTAGTCTCTCCGATTTTGTCTTGATTTTCCTTGTTAATTCTGATCTTGTTTCTGTTTTGCTCTCAGGACCCTGGCCCAGCGGATGGCGAAGAGGGCCAAGATCCATGTGGTCGAGGTTGAAGACGACTCGCCCGTCGCGGCGACTGTGGACGCGCCAGCGACAAGCTTGCCGGATCAACCTGCTGCTCCGAGGAGCAGCCCCCAGCGCAGCCCCCAGCGTAAGTCTGGTATTTGTCTTTCTGCTTGATGGGTGCGCTTGAGGTTATCGCTTGTACTGATACTTTGTTGTTTTGTTTGTCTTGTGCAGAAGTGGAGCCGCAGCCGCAGGAGCAACCGGAGGTCACCCCCGAAGAGCTGCCTGTTCCACCCTCCCCGCCAAGGGTGAACTCCCCGGCGAGGGAGAACGCTCCGCCAAGGACGAGCACCCCGCCAAGGGCGGGCACCCCGCCAAGGGTGAGCAGCCCGACAAGGGTGAGCACCCCGCCAAGGGAGGGCGCGGGCGGCCCTCCGCCAGCAGGGGCCACCACTCCGCCGCCAAGGGTGGATTCCCCGGCGAGGGAGCCTGTCGTCGAAGAAGTCCGCGAAGGTAAGTCCTTGTAGCTTTTCCTTCTTGAACTTGTCTTTTTGGATATTTGCTTGACTTTTTCTTTTCTTTTTCTTCTGCAGATCCTCCTGCCCCAGAGCGGATGGAGACGGAGGCCACCGTTGAGGAGGAGGTGCACGGCGACGGCGGCAACGCCACTGCCGCTGAGGGCATGGCTGGAGCCGACGAGCCTGCCGCTGAAGAGACCGCCCCGCCCGCAGACGCCGCGGCTGAGGAAGGTACCGGCGACTACACTGCTGGCCCGGAGGCAGCAGGAGCGTCAAGCGCTGCACCGGCCGCCGACCCTTCCACCTCCACGGCTGAGCAGGGCGTCTACCTGGAGGCCCCCAACGGGGTTTTCATACAAGTCCCGTGGGCGTCCTCGTCTCGAGCCCCTGTGGAGGGAGAGACCTTTGACAGAGAGGTCCTCGCCTCCGCGGGGTTGAAGGTTGTTGAAGCGCCCGGCGGTGGCGACGAGCTCGAAGAGGAGAAGCTCCTTCGCCGGCTCCTGGCCCTGTACCGGGCCAGGCAAGCGAAGCTGGAGTCTCGGGAAGCTCTCACCGCCAAGGCTGGAGCTGACTTGGAGAAGCGCGCCGCGGAGCTCCGCGCCGCCAACCAGGCGGCCCTCCGCAACTTAGCGGAGGAGCGCGAAGGGCTTGCCGAGGAGCAGCAAGCATTCCTCCTTGAGAAAGCTGAGGCCGAGGAGCAGCAGCGATTGGTTGGCGAAGAGCTGTCCCGGCGAGAAGGAACACTCAACCAGCGGAAGGTCGACCTCGACGCCCACGAGGACGACCTCACCGCCCGGGAGCAGGCCATTGGCGGAGCCCTGAAGGAGGCGAAGGCCGCCGCAGCCACCGCGGAGACCGCCAAGAAGGATCTTGAGGCCAAGGTGGAGCAGCTGGAGCGGTACCTGAAGGCGAGTGCGGACAGAATTACCGCGCTCAATGTGGAGCGGGAAAAAGACGCCCACACCAACTCTGATCTGCAGGTACGTCTCTCCAAGAAGGGCGACGGGCTTACTGCCGCCAAGGATTCCATTGCTAACTTAGAGTTGAAGGTCTCCACTCTGACTGATTCGCTCGACGCCGCCCGGGATCGCGAGACGAAGCTGAAGGACGAGCTCCGCAAGGAACGAGGCCTGGTGGAGAGCGCCGCCGTCTCGGCGAACCAATTCAGCCGGGCAGTGGAGCAGTGGACTGACGATCTGGTCACCTCCGCTGCCAATATTGACAAGGAGATGGTGGCACTGAGGGCGGAGCATCTCACGTACTCCCCGGACGAGAACCTCCCCCACAGCGCCAAGTTAAGTCTGTTCTTCACGGGAATAGCGCCGGCACTTGCGCGGTTGCAGTAGAAGATCCCCGTGCAGCTGGCCGACGAGGCGCGTCGGCTCTGCATGGGCACCTTGGAGCGTGTCTTGACGAAGATCGTCTACCGCAACCCCGGCATCAACCTTGTCAACGTCCTCCGCACCTTGCCGCCCGAAGCTGACCAAGAGGCGTTGAAGGCGCATGTTGCCCACATCGTCGCCAAGGTGAACAAGATCACAAGGCGTGAAGGCGACCGCGTAGATTAGATTTCTTTCTTTCTATTTCCCTTGCCGCTGCAGGGCATGTTATGGACAAGAATCTATTAGTATTATGGCAAGCTATCTTTGTAATATACAATCCTATTTTGATCAATCAATGTTGTGTTATCTCCCTTGCTTTTGGTCCTCCACTTTGTATGCTTTCTACCTTACGCTTTTAGGGAACTTGCCAGCAAGGGGCCCTTGCCGCGAGCGCTGAGTGCTGGACTCTGAGCAGCCTGCTGGCAAAAGACCTTGTCGGCAAGTAACCTTGTCGCAGCTAGTCGCAGCACACTTAGCTTGCTGAGCGAACTCGAAAACAAAGTAAGGGCGCGACACTTGTCGCAGCTCACTTAAGCCGTTGAGCATGCTCGAAAACAAAGTAAGGGTGCGGCTAGCCACAGGTAGGTTCCTCCGCGCACAGGTTTTCCATACAAAGTGTGGTTGTTCAAGGAAGACAACTAAAATTTAAAAATTTGAATTACTCAAACTTTGGTAACTTAGCTTTCATAGTTCGTTCGTTCCCCGGCAAAGCTTCTCTTTCTTGGACAGCACTTGGTTCATCCTCCACCTCCTTCCCCCCGGCAAACTTGTGCGCGAGGAATATTCCTTCTGCTTAAGAGGGAAAGAAAAAGAGGAGGGAAAACAAGTATAGGGCCTCTTGGCCTGCTAATGCTTACCGGGGATGTGTGTTGCACATGATGCCAAACAATGCATGCAAATAACAAAGAAAGGCATGGAAATGGCAAATAGTGTGAAGCACAAAAAGCTTTACTGATGCATGGGGTCTGCGCCCGGCTTTGTACAAAGGTTTACATGCAACAGCGGCAACACTCGTACAAAAGGTGGTTGCCGGAGCGGATCACGGCAACCGCGCCTTATGGGTGAAACTTGCGAGGATGCTCTATGTTCCAGGAATTGCTCACCGGTAAGCCTTCTTCGGTCTCAAGGCGGACAACTCCGGGCCTTGTGACTTGTCTCACCCGATAAGGGCCTTCCCACTTCGGCGTCAACTTGTTGGAATTCTTGGCGGACTGAACACGCCGAAGAACAAGGTCGCCTTCCTCGAGACTCCTGGCCTTGACCTTGTGGCTATGATAGCGACGCAAGGCTTGCTGGTATCGAGCAGCTCGTACAGCAGCCTGGAGACGTTCCTCCTCGAGGAGCAATGCATCATCTTGTCGCAGTTGCTCTTGCTCGAGCTCATCATAAGCGAGCACTCGAGGAGATCCGTATACGAGTTCCGTGGGGAGAACTGCCTCTGCTCCATAGACAAGAGCAAAGGGTGTCTGTCCGGTGGCTCGATTTGGTGTCGTCCTGATTGACCAAAGAGCCGCCGGCAACTCCTCTATCCAGTTTCTTCCGCACTTGCGCAGCCTGTCGAAGGTTCTTGTCTTGAGTCCGCGCAGCACTTCAGCATTGGCCCTCTCCGCTTGACCATTGCTCCTCGGGTGGGCAACAGAAGCGAAGCAGACCTTGGCGCCAAGGTCTTGGACGTACTGCATGAAGGTGCGACTTGTAAACTGTGTGCCGTTATCGGTGATGATCCTGTTAGGGATTCCGAAACGACAAACAATCGCTCTGAAGAACCTGACTGCTAACTGTGCAGTCACCTTTCTCACTGGTTCCACTTCCGGCCACTTTGTGAACTTGTCGATTGCAACGTACAAGTACTCAAAGCCCCCGACTGCGCGGGGAAAGGGGCCGAGGATATCGAGCCCCCAGACCGAGAAGGGCCAGGACAAAGGGATCGTCTGGAGAGCTTGAGCTGGCTGATGAATTTGCTTGGCATGGAACTGGCACGCTTCACACTTGGTTACTTGTGCAGTTGCATCCTGGAGGGCTTCTGGCCAGAAGAACCCTTGCCAGAACGCCTTCCCGGCAAGTGCCCTTGCGCCAATGTGGTGGCCACATATGCCTCCATGTATCTCTGCCAACAGCTTCTGTCCATTTTCTCTGGAGATGCACTTCAACCTGACACCGTTGAGCCTTCTTCTGTACAGTTCATTGTCAACGAACTGGTACATACTTGACTGTCTAGTTATTTTCTCTATCTTTTCTGGCTCGTCGGGAAGTTCTCCAGTTTGCAGAAAACGGACGATCTGCTGCGCCCATGCTGGAGCCTGAGGCTCAACAACAAGGATCAAAGGCATGAGGGCCGCTGTAGGAACCTCAGCTTCTACGGCAAGAACTTCCGGTTCTGCCGGAGCTGATGATCCCCCGGCAAGCCTGCCGGGGCAAGGCTTGTCGGGAACGCTTGCTTCAACTGTACAGACCCTTGGATCTGCAGGAGCAAACTGTTCCTCAGCATCTTGGCTGTTGATCCTGGGGACCTTGGCGGCGGCTTCGGGAAGATCCGCCGGCAAGTAGTCGCCGGAGACCAACTTTCTCTTCTTGTTCTGCCCAACTGATGGTGTAACGGATAGCTGAGTTAGCTTGAGCAGGAAGGTCCCTGGTTCCACAGGTAACTTCATTGCAGCACACTTTGAGAGGCCATCTGCAATATCATTCTGAGCTCTCCGGACATGCTCCATTTGCAGACCTTCAAAGTGTTCTTCAAGCTTCCTCACTTCATCAACATAAGCTTCCATCAAAGGGCTCTGATAACTCTTATTCACTTGTCGGACCACCAACTGTGAATCTCCCCGCACAATTAACTTCTTGATCCCAAGTTCGGCCGCAATTCTGAGGCCGGCAAGCAAACCTTCATACTCAGCAGTATTGTTTGTCGCTTGTTCCTTGGGAAAGTGCATCTGGACAACATACTTGAGGTGCTCTCCGGTGGGCGCTATGAGTACCACGCCGGCACCGGCGCCTTGCAGCGAGAAAGCACCATCAAAGTACATTACCCATTCGCTGCTTGCTTCTTGGACGGGGACGCTTGTCTCTGGAACTTCTTCATCTGGCGTTGGGGTCCATTCAGCTATGAATTCTGCCAAAGCTCTACTCTGTATGGTTGAAGTACTCTCAAACTTGAGACCAAAGCTTGACAGCTCCAGTGCCCACTCGACGATCCTGCCTGTTGCCTCTGGATTTTGCAATATCCTCTTCAACGGAAAGCGAGTGACCACTGTTATCTCGTGTTCTTGAAAGTAATGGCGTAGCTTCCTTGAGGCCATGAGGAGGCCGAAAAGCAACTTCTGTACCCCAGAGTATCTTGATCTAGCCCCCTGCAGAAGGGAACTCACAAAATACACTGGGCGCTGCACCATCTTCCTTCGCACTTCTCCTTGCTCCTGCGCAGAGTTGTCCTTGTCGGGGCCAGAGCTTGTCGGGGAAACCCCCTGCTTGTCGCTGGATTCGCTTGCCGGTGGTGTGGGTTCCTCATCCGCCTCCCTCTCCGCTACTAACGCAGCACTAACCACTTGATTGGTTGCCGCTAGGTACAGCAGCAACTTCTCTTGTGGCCTAGGTGCGTCAAGTATTGGAGTGGAGGATAGGTATCCTTTCAAGTCTTGCAGCGCTGCCTCCGCTTCCGGAGTCCATTTCATAGGACCTGCCTTTTTCAAGATTTTGAAGAAAGGCAGGGCGCGTTCTGCAGACTTTGAAATGAACCTGCTGAGGGCAGCCACATAACCAGCAAGTCTCCTTACGTCCTTGACGCACTTCGGGGCTTCGATCTGCTCGATGGCTTTTATCTTGTCGGGATTGGCTTCAATCCCCCTCTGGGACACAAAGAACCCGAGAAGCTTGCCGGAGGGGACTCCGAAGACGCACTTCTCGGGGTTCAACTTGAGCTGGATCTTGCGCAGATTTGCAAATGTTTCTTCCAAGTCTTGGATCAGGGTATCCTTATTCTTGCTCTTGACCACTATATCATCCATGTAGGCTTCTACATTTCTGTGGATCTATGGCTCAAAAGCAGTGTGCACCACCCTTGCAAATGTTGAGCCTGCATTCTTCAATCCAAAGGGCATGCGTATGAAGCAATATGTGCCACATGGAGTAATGAATGCAGTCTTCTCTTCATCTTCCTTGGCCATGAATATCTGGTGGTAACCTGAGTATGCATCAAGGAAGGAAAGCAGCTCACATCCGGCGGTGGAGTCAACAATCTGGTCAATACGCGGCAAGGGAAATGGATCCTTGGGACATGCTTTATTCACATCAGTGAAGTCTATACAAAGTCTCCACTTCCCGTTGGCCTTGCGTACGACAACTGGATTTGCTAACCACGTAGGATGGATCACGCCTCTAACCAGGCCCGCTGCTTCTAGCTTCTTTATCTCTTCGGCGATAAATTCTTGGCGCTCCACGGCTTGCTTCCTGACCTTCTACTTGACGGGCCGCGCATGAGGACAAACAGCAAGCTTGTGCTCAATTACCTTCCTGGGAACGCCGGGGATGTCGGATGGTTGCCACGCAAACACATCGACATTCGCCCGCAGGAAGGCAACGAGTGCGCTTTCCTATTTGTTGTCGAGCGTAGCACTGATGGTGAAGGTACCACCAGTGCCGTCCTCCTTGGCGGACACCTTCTTGGTTGCCGGTGGAGCTGCCATCCCTTTCTTGCACTTGCCAGTGGAGCTCGATGGTGCGTCCTCGACGGCAGCGCAGCACTCCGAAGAGGTGCGTTTGCCGGAGTGGGCCCCAGAGCTCTTGCCGAACTTGGTCTTGTTCTTCCCCCCGAGAGCTTTAGCGGCAAGTGTGTTGCTTTCTGCTGCGGCTGCTGCATCCCGGTAGATCTTGTCGGCGCAGATAAGCGCGTCCTTCTTGTCGCCAGGGACAGAAATGACGCTTATCGGCCCCGGCATCTTGAGTACGTTGTAGGCAAAGTGGGAAGCTGCCATGAACTTGGCGAGGGTAGGACGGCCAAGTATCCCATTGTATGGCAATGGGATATCGGCAACGTCGAAGGTTATCCTCTCCGTCCTGAAGTTGAGCTCCCCGCCAAAGGTCACTGGCAGAGTAATCTTCCCCTTCGGCTTGCTCCTTCCCGGGTTGATTCCTTGGAATGTCCCGGTTTCTTCGAGCTCGCCGTCTGGGATCTGGAGTTTCTTGATCACAGCTAAGGAGATCAAGTTCAGGCCGGCCCCGCCGTCAACCAACATCTTGGTGACCTTGAGGTTGCGGATGGTTGGTGAGACCAACATCGGCAAGCACCCGACCGCCGTTGTGCGGTCAGGGTGATCCTCAAGGTCAAAAATGATGGGCGTGCTGGACCACTTCAGCAGCCCGCGCGACTCGACGGGCGGCTCAGCTGCATTCACTTCCCGCACCCACTGCTTGAGTTGGCGGTGGGAAGTGTGCAGAGAGGCGCCTCCGTCGACACACAGGACTTCTGTGGCCTTCTGGAACTCCTGCTCGCTGTTATCTCCTTCCTCCATGTCGTCGTCGTCGTCTTCTTCCTCATCCTTGTCGCGGCCCCGGGGAGGTCTATCACCTTGCCGCTGCTTGGCCTTGCCGCGGCGTCCTCCCCGGCCATTGAATGGCTGCTTCTTGCTTGGCTCTCCTCCGCCTCCTTGGGCCTTCTCCTTGTCGCGACGCTCGTATTCAGCCTTCTGCTGCTCTACGAGGTACTCGACTCGCTTGCAGTTCTGAAGATCGTGGCCCTTGGTGCGGTGGATCTTGCAGTACTGCTTGTCGGAGCCGTCCTGCTTGTCGGCTGCCGCTACAGGGGCGGGTTCCTTGCCGGAACCGCCAGCCTGTGCCTTCTTGGCGGGAGCCTCCTTGCCGGACTGCTCGACGACTAGCACCTCCTTGCTCTTCTTCTTTCTGTTGTTCCGCCGCCGGCTCTTCTTTGCCGGGGCGGCATCCTCACTGTCGCTTCCTCCTGCGCCAGTGTCCTCTCCGGGGAGTCTCCTCCCCTCTTTGGCGCGCGCGCACTTGTCAGCCAGAGCGTAGAGCTCGCTGACATCCCGTATCTTGGTCATGGCCATCTCTTCCCTCATGCGGCGGTTACGCACGTTCTGGTGGAACGCGCTGATAACCGCGGCAGGGTGGACGTCGGGAATGTTGTGTTGCACGCGGCTGAACCTCTGGATGTACTTGCGCAGGGATTCTCCCTCCTTCTGGGCTAGGATGTGGAGATCGCTCTCCTGGCCGTGGGGTTTGTGGCCGCCCGTGAAGGCGCCAACAAACTGGTGGCACAGATCCGCCCACAAAGAAATGGAGCTTTCCGGCAAGTGCATAAGCCAGGAGCGGACGTTAGGCTTAAGCACTAGCGGGAAGTAGTTGGCTAGTATCTTCTCGTCGCGTCCCCCGGCAGCCTGCACCGCGATGGTGTAGATGCTGAGGAATTCCGAGGGGTGCGTCTTGCCGTCGTACTTCTCGGGTACATCGGGCTTGAAATTCTTCATGCTGGGCCACTGGACTCGCCGCAGCTCACGGGTGAACGCAGGGCAACCCGCCGCGTACGGCAAGTCGCCTGGTTCACCGGGCGCGTACGTGTCGACAGCGGTCCCAGCGCGCTGATCTGATTGTCGCCGGGCTTCTCGTCGGCGCTCGATGCGCGTTCGAGCGTCTTCTTGCCGCCGGTCGTCGAGGACTTGGCGCTGGTCCCGACGAGCCCGCGGATCAGACGACGCCGTAGAGTCGTCGTCGACGTTAATCCGGCGGGGTGGCATCTTCTGCTTCCGCGGCGGGGAGTGCACGGTGGTTGCACCCCCGGCGGTCTTGTCGCCATCGGCCTTCGTCTGGTCGACTTGCCGCGGCCGCGACGTCGCCGGCTGCTGCGACGTGTCGTTGTTGGCGAAGGCGATGAGGCTCTGGATCGTCGCCCTCCAGTCTTCGGCCTTGTCTGCCGCTGGAGGGAAATCGAGGAGTAGCTGTGCTCTTGCTAGAGCTTCTGCTGGAGAGGAGGGGAGCGGCGGCGAGCGGTGCGAGGAGCGAGATATGCTCGGACTTCTAACGGGGTTAGAAGGAGCAGTTTCTCGCCCCGGCGACCGCGCCTTGCTCGTACCAGGACGATGGCCTTGAGCGTCCCGCGATCCTCCGGTTTGTCCTTGCCCCAGCAAGCGAATGGTACCTCTTGTACCACGGCGCTGCTGGCTTGGCACCTCCCGAGAGAGGCGTGGTGCGTCTACGGACACCGAGGCCTTGGAATTCGCCCGGTCGTCCGTCTTGTCCTTGGATTTGGTGGCGCCGTGAGTTTCCTCGCCGGCGACCACCCTTCCGCCGGCGTCTCCTCCACCAACCGTTGGTTCAGGTGGCGGCGGGATCGACGCAGACGGGCCTCCGACCTCCGAAGCCTTCTTCTTCGGAGGCATG
The DNA here is from genome assembly GCA_902687465.1 of Secale cereale. Taxonomy (NCBI): domain Eukaryota; kingdom Viridiplantae; phylum Streptophyta; class Magnoliopsida; order Poales; family Poaceae; genus Secale; species Secale cereale. The sequence goes on along the minus strand of LR738715.1, from coordinate 154,017,860 downwards.
TTGGTGCTGCTGATGAAGTTGATGAAGCTGGAGAAGTTGATGAAGAATGCGCCCGCGTGAGCGCCGGATCAGGTTCGCACAACCTCGACGCCCCCTACCTGGCGCGCAAAAGATGTCGGGGGAAACTGTCCTCCCACGAGCACCTATGGGACCGGAGCCCCTTCTTCGTTGCGGTAAGGGAGCGGAGGGAGCACGGAGAGCAGATCGAGGGGCACACGCGGGCAGTTTTACCCAGGTTCGGGCCGCGCGGACGCGTAAAACCCTACTCCTGCTTAGATTGTATTGAGTTCTTGAGCTCGGGAGCTTGGAGAGCTAGCTACACCGAGCGAAAGAGTTGTCTAGGTTCCAAACCCCCTCTACGTTGTGCATGGGCCTCCTTTTATAGCTCAAAGGGGTCACCGACAGGTGTCAACGTAGAGGAGGGTAAAAGCGTAAATTTGGTGGTAGTTGTAACAGTGCGTGAACAGTGGTCTTCACCTAACTTTGACAGTGGGGGACAAGGGCATTAAATGCCCGTCGCCGTCGACCCCAAAAGTGTCCGTCCATGCTTCTCCGTTCGCCACGGCGGTAGCCTCGTCACCGTGGCCTGCCACCGTGTGCCCCAGGCTGCACAGCCGTCCGCCACGCGTCCCTGGAAGGGCCCCAGGGCGACGCGTGGGCAGATGAGCTGGAGCGCGGGCACACAGCATGGATTTCCCCGGCAAGCACCTTGTCGGGGTCTTGATCTTGCCGGGCCCGGAAGCTTGTCGCTCCCCGGGTCCTGCCGGGGCGCGTGATGCGCCGGGGCATCTCTTGAGGTATGTATTCTTTAGTCTTCCTGGCAAGCTCCTCTTGCCAGGGTCTTGTACTAAAGTGATATCTTTGAGCCTGGTGCGGCCTTCCCGGCAAGCTCCTCTTGCCGGGGCCTTGATCTTCTGACTTGTATACTTTGTTCTTGAATGGCTTCATAAGGACCGGAAAGGTACTTGGCGAGCACATGGTAAACCCTGCCGCGGGAAGCTGCTACTGCCCGTGCACAAGTTGGGGTACTAAGGTACCCCTATCTTAGTACACCGACACCGCTGTTGGTTATTGACTGGAGAGTCGTCTCGGTCATGTCTACGTGTCTCCCGAACCCGTAGGGTCTACACACTTAAGGTTCGGTGACACTAGGGTTGTAGAGATATAAGTATGTGTGTAATGCCCAGGATGGGACTATATCTCCTACGTGTCGAGGCACGACTTAAAGATATAAGCCCATTCTGGAATGATCGCAAGTTTGGTACCTTTGCACATCTCATGTAAAAAATAGGGATGGAAAACTGAAAAGATAGTTGGCTTACACTCGCCACGTCACACAAATACATTACATGTTCAAACATCATTCAGATAAACATCACATCCCATCTAAGGGTAAAGACCCAAATGACAAGATACCAAACATAACATTAAGCCACAGGTCTAGATCGAATCCTAGTAGAAGCTCTACTGATTAACCGGATAGTTCACATAGTAACGGCTACGCTCCTCGTCGTACTCCCAGTCTAGCTCGGTACCATCGCCGGTGTAGCTCACCATCGTACCTGCATCTGGGGTGTTGAAGTAACTGTGAGCCACAGAGGACTCAGCAATCCCGTTCCCGGGTAACACGACTATTTAAGCCTTGGGTGTGCGTGTGGAACAAGGCTGAAGAAAGAACAAGAGTCTGCAGCAGCACTAGCCTAGCTTACGTAAAAGAGAGCGAGAAGAGAAGGTGCCTCGGTCGAGAGATGATCACGAAGTGATCCTAAACTAATCAAGTCAAACATAGCCCTACCGTGTTCACTTCCCAAATCCATTTTGGAAAATGACCGTCACGGTACACACGCTGGTAGTGTATTGGAACATGGTGTCAAATTTTCTACAATCGGATATTAACAAGCTCCCATCTACCACATAACCGCGGGCACGGCTTTTGAAAGTTCATAACCCTGCAGGGGTGTTCCAACTTGGCCCATGACAAGCCCACGATCCGCGGAGTCGCAACTCCAAGGTGGGAAGGCCCGAGTATTCTTGGAATCCCGTGCTCAAGATACTCCGAACTAAGGTAAGGCTAATCCAGCAAATCCTCCCGGCATGCCGACACCCTGACAGTAGCCGCGCGTATCTAGTCTCAGGCCACAACCGGATGGGACAAGCTACGGGTTTTTACCAGACCTTGAGTTTCCTCGAGGTGGCCCCGCAGGTTGCCCAGTTCGGACCAACACTCATGTGGAGCACTGGCCCGGGGTTGTTGATTAAGAAAGAGGGTTAATTACTCCCTATGCAAGTTTTTAGTTATTAGGCAAATAGTACCAATGTTGGGACTTGCTGGAAAAGACTTAGCACTTAGCGGTTTATCAAGGGGGTCCCATAACCCCAACCGTGTGAGGAACGCATAATCAAGGAGCATAACACCGGTTTATACGGTTCCTAGGGCGGCATGAGTGGAAAAAAACACCAAGCAACATACTTAGCCTTCCACCCATTACCAATATATAGATGATTTCATTTAATAATTAATATAGTGTGATATAACCCAACAAACTTCAACATGAAGCAAGCATCTTCAACTTCACCTCCAACTAGCAATGCTATAAGAGGGGGCTGAGCGAAGCCTACGTATAGCCAATCAATGGTTTGCATAGGTAGGGTGGTTAAACAGGTTCATGGTTACAATAGGAGGCTGACAGGAAAACATGGGCATCGAGGCAAAACTATAGATCGAGACTTCTAGCAATAGGCAAATATAGTAATGTTATCGGGGTTCGGTCATCTTGCCTGAAGAGTTGTCGATGGGATCGTAAGAGGGGTCCTCGTTCTCAACCTCGGTAGTAACCTCGTGCTCGTACTCGTACTCGGTCTCAGCTTCCGGCTCTACTCAAACACAAGAACACAAGGCAACGAATCAAACAAGATGCAATGCGCAGAAAAATTACTGGATGCATGACTGATGCACTATGGAAGCAAAACATATGCACTATGGAAGCACATAAAGTCTACTTAGGAAGCACAGTGTTACAGCACAACAATATGCATCAAGCAAAATGCTTCAAAACATGATAGCAATAGGTTATTATGAATCTACATGCAAAAACACACAAGTTACATATAGGACTTGCTCAAAACGGAGCAACGGGCTAAAAGTTACACCCGAAACAATAAACAAGCACAAGCTGAAAATAACAGCCACATAGCAAGTTCGGAGCAAGAGATAAATGGCCTACAACACTCAAACATCATGGCAAGGAGCATGGACACAAACTAGACATACTCTACAGCAAACAAATCCATTGGAGCATCCCCAAAGGAGCCATGGATCAATAGCAACAAGCTATGACATATTGAACTTGACAACAAAAACCTGACAGCAGTAATTTGTTGCAACTTGGGAGCAAGATTTAAATATGCTAAAGCCACTCAAATAAGCATGTGAGAGCATGAATGGATAGCCAACAACTTATACAACAAGGAATCATCAAGAGTCACTCCAAAACTAGCATGGATTTTCCTAGAACAACAAGCAAACATGGCATCTGGAAATTACAGATTCCAGACTTAGTGAAATTTCACTAAGTGTTAAAACAGCAGTTTCATCATGGCATCTTTGAGAGCAAGTTTAAGTCACCTCAAAGCTAAACAGGGCAAGTGGTAAGCACCACAGCAAAGTACACATGATGGTGAATCCAAAACATCTAAGCATGCATCAAGGGGACAAACACAACGATAGCAACGAGCTCCACAACGAGGCATCTTGTAACAAGTTTAACGACATAACAGCCACATAGCACTTTGCAAAGGAGATAAACATGGCAAGATGAAATCTATCATGCAAGCTAATGCACCCAACATGTAGAGCATCTCATGATGAACACGTGGACATATCATTTGCATCATTTGGATAAACATGCACCAAGTTATCACATTGCAAAGATGGCATGAAAACAACAACTAACAGCAGTTTATAAGAAGTAGCACTCTTCCAACAGATATTTAAACATCTAGATGACCCCAAACATGCATGGCACAATGGAACAAAACGTAGTACAAGTCTCCACGATCATTTTGACATATCATTTGCTCAAATCGGACCATCACACAAAAAGTTATCCACAATGCAAAACTGCATCAGAGATCAAAATCACCCAGAGACTTAGCAAAAAAAACTACCTCGGGTCAACGCGGTCAACGGGGCTGGATCGGACTGGGCCGGATCTGGAGCGGCTGAAGCGGGCCGGCGGAACGGGCCTCGCGGCGCTAACGGGCTTCGGGGCGAGGCAGAGGAGGCTGGGCCTCGCGCGCGGGGTGGGCCGGCCTGCGCCTGGAGCTGGTGGCTGGCTCGAAGGGAGCTGGGCCGGCGCGGCCTCGGTTGGTGGAGGGAGGCGGCCCAGGCGGGGCGACTCGGCCCAGGAGGGGTCCGCGACCTGGATCGGATCGAGCTCGAGCTCGGGGGATCCTCCCGATCCTCGAGCGGCGGCGGCGGTTGGCGAGCTCGCCCCGGCGGTGCAGGGGCCCGGCGAAGGAGGTGGAAGGCGGAGCGCGGCGGCCCGGCCGGCGACCGGCGGCGATGGAGGCGCGAGGTCCGGCGGAGGAGGGCGCCGCGGCGGCGGTGAGGCGGCGGGGTCCGGCGAAGGAGGCAAGGGCGCTCCGGCGAGGCGGCGGCCGGAGGCGGAGAAGAAGACCGGCGGCGGCGGCGCGCAGCTCCGGCGAGGTGAGGTTGAAGAAGACCTCGCGGGACCCGCGCGTCGGGTCGGAAGCACCGGCGCGACACTACGGAAGCACGACTCCGGCGGTCGGAAGCATGATTTTCTGGACGTCGAAAGCACGAATTTTCAACGGTGGAAGCACCGCGGATCAACGGTGGAAGCACCGGCGGCGCACTGTGGAAGCATAGGGTTTTCTGGACGCAAATTTTGGGGGAGATGGACGTTTATATAGGCACAAGGAGCTAGGGTTGTCCAAATGAGGTGAGGTTTTCAGCCACATGATCACAATTAGATGGCCTAGATGAAGGGAGGGGTTTGGGTTGGTTTCGTGGGCTGTTGGAGGGGTGTCTTGGGCCTCAAAGAGGGGTACTTTCAGCCCACGAGAATAACTGTTGGAGTAGCAAACGAACTCCAAACGCGACGAGATTTGACAGGCGGGTTACACACAACAAAACAACATCGCACGACAATTCTCACGCCAAAACGGAAACGTTACACGGCCAAACACTAAAGTAGGCCTCGGGGATGCCACAGACACGTGAGAGAGCTCCGGAACTCGAAACGGACAACGGAAAGAAACGAGTGGAACCGGATGCAAACGACAACACAAATGCAATGCGATGCACATGACTACATGATATGGATGAATGCCACACACGCACACAACAAAACGACGAAAACCCGAAAATACGAGGAACCCGGAATGGAACTGATGAAGCCAAAGATATTATATATTGCCCAAAAAGGGAAAGTATTACATCCGGGGCATTACAATGTGGTAACCCGAAAGTTGTTCGGAGTCCCGGATGAGATCCCGGACGTCACGAGGAGTTCCAGAATGGTCCGGAGGTAAAGAATTGTATACAGGAAGTCCATTTTCGGCCACCGGGAGAATTTCGAGGGTCACCGGTATTGTACCGGGACCACCGGAAGGGTCCAGGGGGTCCACCGGGTGAGGCCACCTGTCCCGGGGAAGGCCCATGGGCTGAAGTGGGAAGGGGACCAGCCCATAGTGGGCTGGTGCGCCTCCCATGGGCCTCCCCTGCGCCTAGGGTTGGGAACCCTAGGGGTGGGGGCGCCCCACCTGGCTTGGGGGGTAAGTTTCCCCCCCTTGGCCGCCGCCGCCCTAGGAGATTGGATCTCCTAGGGCCGGCGCCCCCCAGGGCCCCTATATATAGTGGGGGGGAGGGAGGGCAGCCGCACCCTATCCCCTGACGCCTCCCTCTCCCTCCCGTGACACCCGTTCCTCCTCCCGCGGCGCTTGGCGAAGCCCTGCAGGAATCCCGCTGCATCCACTACCACGCCGTCGTGCTGCTGGATCTTCATCAACCTCTCCTCCCCCCTCGCTGGATCAAGAAGGAGGAGACGTCGCTGCTCCGTACGTGTGTTGAACGCGGAGGTGCCGTCCGTTCGGCGCTAGGATCATCGGTGATTTGGATCACGACGAGTACGACTCCATCATCCATGTTCTCTTGAACGCTTCCGCTCGCGATCTACAAGGGTATGTAGATGCACTCCCCTCTCCCTCGTTGCTAGATGACTCCATATATTGATCTTGGTGAAGCGTAGATTTTTTTTGATTTCTGCTACGTTCCCCAACAATTATTGGGGAAGTTTTTTTGATGAACTGTTGGAGATGCTCTAAGTTTCCAGGAAATTCTTCGGGTTTCATTCGATTTGAAGGGGGCGACTGGGCGGGCCAAAGATGAAATGACACATGGGTGGGGGTGGGGGAGTAGAGTGGCATCATCTCGACAGTTCAAACGACAACCTCCAGAGTTTTTGATGGGTGCACGAAAGGGGGCATGGAGTAGAGAGATGGTCGGGGTGGTGGCAACGATTCAACCAATTCACAAGGAGCAACCACCCAAGCAATGGCGAACCAACCTGTGGTTGGATGATTAGAGGGACAGTGATATCCTCAGCCCACCAGGGTTCAAATTCTGGTGCTCGCTTTATTCTTGGGTTTATTTTAGGATTTGCGGCGGTGCGTTTTCAGTGGGAGGAGACGTTCCCGTCGACGACGAGGCGCCTATGATGACTTCGTAAATCTCAAGATAATATGCCGGTTTGGTCTCTCGGAGATGCTCATAGAGGTAGGGTGTGCATGTGTGCGTTCATAGGGGCGAATATATACGCGTATGTATGAGCTCTTGCGTCTATACTAATGTTAAAAAATCCCACCCAAGGAATGACGAGGCGGCGACGCTGGCCGTGGGGGTCGACAATTAGGCCGGTGTAGGTGGACTGATGGAGGTGGCATTGCCATATTCAAAAGAAATTTCGGTTCGACCAACCAATTGTGGGTTACATGTGAAAACAACTGTACTGTTGAATTTCCCTAAAAAAACTATACCGTTGAATTCATATTTGAATGGACTATTCAATGTTATAATTTTTAGGTCACAAAAATATACTTCCTCCGTCCGTAAATATTTGTCATCAAAATGGATAAAAGAGGATGTATGTAGATGTATTTTAGTTCTAGATACATTTTTTGGTCTATTTTGATGACAATTATTTTCGGACGGAGGGAGTATATTATTAATCTAATTTATGATCAAAGTTAGATTCGGACATTTTTGTTCATTGGAATGGAAGGATCAGGTAATAAAACCCATCCTCGTATATGTCAAACTTTTATAAGGAGTCAATTATACCATTGGTGCTAAAACTTGGCATAAAAAATCGCTTTAGTGCATATACGGTGCAAATCATGTTTTGTATACGGATAATTTGCTGACTAGGCGTGCCACATTGCGTGGGACCCGATGTCAGCCACTTAATGAAAGAGATGGGACGTGTGGCCTATCATTTTTATAGAAAACCCCTCGGATTTTTTTTCTTCCATCAGTCTGCAACCCCACAAATAATGTGTAAAAATGCTGGCCGTGTAATTCGAACCCATGACCTGGTGGACGCCGGGGCATGCGCCTAACCAACAAATCAAAAAGAGTTTACTGTTCAAGGTCGATACGCTCTCTATATATCATTTCAGAATTAAGCGGGCTGGAGAACCTGCCCCCCTTTTCCATTGTTATATTTGTTACAAAAACTTATAAATTATATGTATATTATAATCTTGTGTTATATAGAAAAAATATATAATTTATTTCATCAAGCATATTAGTGTAATATATAAAGTGCTTACGCTTTAAGAACTTTTTTCTTCTTCTATACATTCTAATAAATGCTTACATAAGTTAAAAATGTTCACATCTAAAAAATATTAATGAAGTATATAAAAGTGTTCATGCTTTTAAATTTTCATTTCTATATTTTAATAAATGCTTACATAAGTTTAAAAATGTTCACAATTTTAAAAAATATATTAATGTAGTATATAAAAGGCTTCATGGTTTCATAATTTTTCTATATGTTTTAATAAATGCTTATATAAATTTAAAACTATTCACAGTTTAAAAAAAATACTCATGTAGTCAATAAAAGGGCTCATGCTTTAAAAAAACCATATATTCAGATAATGTAAAAATAGTTGTGGCGGATTTACACTAGCAACATGTAGTCATCATGTGCACGTCACTACCCCACCCAACAGCGTTATTTTCTTTTCAGAAACTTATAAAATACATGTAGATTGTAATCTTATGCTACAAATATTATATATGTATAAATAATAATAATACATCATACAATTATTAACGTATGATTTCAAAATTTATCCATATACGTAAATTATAAATTTCAAAATTGTGCATGCAATAGTTTTCAAGTTTTATAAACATTTCAAAGTAATTGTATAGTTTTCTATATATTTAGTAAATAATACTCCCTCCGTCCCAAAATAAGTGTCTTGACCTTAGTACAACTTTGTACTAGAGTTAGTACAAAGTTGAGACACTTACTTTGGGACGGAGGGAGTAATATATAAGTAAACATTTCAAAATCGTCATGCTTTTAAGAAAATAATTATGTACTATTCAATATTGTTAAAAAAATTCAATTTATATTATATACTCCCTCCGTACCTAAATATTTTTCTTTCTAGACATTTCAAATGGTTACAACATACGGATGTATATAGACATATTTTAGAGTGTAGATTCGCTTATTTTGCTTTGTATGTAGTCACTTGTTGAAATCACTAGAAAGACAAAAATTTCGAAACGGAGGGAGTATAACACATGATTGTAATTTGCATATAATTTTCCATTTATATTCTTTTTTTTAATAACAGTGCAAAAGGGGGCCGTAGGTCTCCCCAGCCCACTTAAGGTCTGAGGATATATATACAGTACGTATCAATTTTGCACGACAAAAGTTTCTCGTTTCGTTGGTGAGGCACTGACCATCGACGCTGCATGTCTCGTGTTCATATCCCATGGCAGTCATTTTTATTTACATAAATTCTGGGTCGCTGGTAGATGGACCGACTCATGTCATGGTTTTTTTTAAAGAATAAAATCTGAGGCGTTTTCCACAAAATAACAGGCCAAATCAGCACATGTTTTCCACAAAATAACAGGCCAAATCAGCACCATGTTGTATACAAACGTCTTGTGCACCGTATATGTACATCAAAGCCAAGTTGCAACACCGGTTCAATGTATGCCACAAATTTTGGCACTATAATGATTTTTTGTGTCAAGTTTTAGTACCAGTGGTGTAATTGACTCTTTTATAAGCCAGGTTGGAACAATGAGAGAACAAAGGTAGCCACTGAATAATCACATTCAGATACGAGTCTTTTGTGAAAACAAAATATTCAACCATGGTCATATCTCCAAATGATTATAAGCTACTCCTATTTGTGTCAATTTTGGATCACAAACGACACCACAAACTCAATGCACAACAGAAATCAGATGACGAAAAACTGACAGGGATACAGCCCCGTGCATCTGTGTCTCACGGTGTCCAGTCTTCGCTTCTATGCCTCTCAGTATCTGCTGCTTCTCCTGTGGCAATCGCCCTATATAATCTACAGTCATCATCTTCCCTTATCCTTTATATCGTACTAATAAGGATCAACTCCTGATCTTCTTCGTTAACACACACAAAAAGCTCATGGTCTTCTTCGTTCATATTAAAAATCATCCCCACGTCCGCTCTTGCTCTGCTGTTTGCCGCTGTAGTCACGATTGTTGCGCCTACTATAGCTTCGGTCACTAGATCTATCGTAACTGATGCGGTCATCGTGCCTCCGACCCCCTTCCTCGCTAGTATGGAGTTTCTCCCTGTATTTCCTATCACGATCATGCTTATGTGATTGCCCTGACCTCCAATCATCCAATTTCTGGATCTTTCTTCTATCAGCATTTCGACGATCTTGCTTATTGCCAACGCTAGCACCATCCTCATCAAAGACTAAATCATAACTTCGACGGTTACTGCCACCTCGCTGAGTGTTTGCTTCTTTCAGAACATAATCTCGGTCCTTGCTTTTATTCTCAGCACCCTTATCCAGATCTCGGGCTCGGTAATCAGGGGCTTTACTTGCATTCCGCGTGCCCTGTCTGAACTGACGCCACAGCTTTGAAACGCTCTGACTAAAATCAACTTGAATCCTCCGGTCATCAATCAGACAATTTTGCATATCTCTGTGTGCACGCTCGCAGGCTTCCTTTGCCTCGAACTCAACGAAAGCATAGCACAGGCTGTCACCAGTCTTGTAGTCGCGGATTGTTTCAGCCGATGTCACGGTGCCGAAACGAGAAAAGATTGTATACAGATCCTCATCCTGTGTCACTGGGTTGAGTTGACAAACAAACAAGACATTGTCTGGTGGCTTGACCTCAGCGTCTGGAATGTCTCCAATACTCGCAAGGATCACGGCATTCCTATATGCTTCTTTAGAGCGGATCATCTCCTCAAGCCGCGCAGGGTCCACTCTTTCATCGAGAGGGACCCAAGTATCCTCTAAGCGCTCCTCTGCAGTCTCGTGGATCGGCTTTCCAATGGGAGAATTTGGAGGAACAAGTTCAGCAAGCTGGGCAGGATCGTCATCAGGGTCATACAACACATAAGTATGTTTAATCCTTATGTCCTTGAATGGTCTCCCTTCACCATCAACGTATGACTCGTTTATCTTCGTCAGTGTGTCCAGACCTTCACCTTCAGCAACTATCCCAAACACGGTGTGTTTATCATCGAGGTATTCCACGTCGTCCCGCAGGGTGATGTAGAACTGCGAGGCGTTGCGGTTTTTGCCGGCGCTTGCCATGGCGACGGTGCCGATCTTTGAATGCCTCAGTTCCGGATGGATCTCGTCGTCGAAGAACCGAGCCTGATCACCGTGGAGGAACTTGTACACGGAATCGCCGCCACTGCCGGTCCCGGTCGGGTCCCCGGTCTGTGCCACGAAATCCTTGGCTACGTTGTGGAACAGGCACCCGTTGTAGTACTTCATCTTGCAGAGCTTGAGGAAGTTGTAGGTGGCGCGGGGGCACTGATCGGTGTGGAGATCCACCACGAGATCGCCCACGCTGGTGACGATTAAGACTGACATACTCCCCTAGCCACCGGCTGTAATGGGACAGCGACCTGAGACAACCACACGGCTAGCGACCTGTGCCACGACGGAGCCGCGGAGGTGAGTGTGGCCGTCGACGGAGTAGATCAGGCGGCCGGTGGGCAACCCAGAATCGCCGTCCGCGCCTCGCCTGATTAGGAGTCGGGTATTATGGCAATGCCGAGATGCAAAAGGCTCTGCGAGTCCCCCGAATCCTGCGAGGAGTTCGAACCGAATTAGAGATGAATCCGTTTCCTTGTATTGTGCGACAACACGAGATAGGGGGAGGCAGGAAGAGAGCAAGCACCTTGCGTTGCGCGGGAGGGTGGCGTCGCGGCAGACGCTAAGCGTAGCGTAGTACTCCGTTTCCGTCGGCGTTTAGGCGCGGCCGCCGCGGGTGCGGGCGAGGAGAGCGGAGGATTGGAAGGCGGCGGCGGCGGCGGCGGCGGGCGGAGAGAGGAGGCAGGGTTAAGCGTCAGCCGTCAGGTTCGGCCATTGAACAAGGCGGTTACGAGGAACCGACCTGAGCTGGTACTCTGAGTTGGTCTCCAAAGACCGACTTTTGAGAAAATCTTTTTTCAAAACGGAGGCAAAAATTTGAGCGGTTAATTAGAAAAAATCAAGCAAAAACCAGATTGCTCTGTTAATTATAGAGAACCAGGTGAAAACCATCATAACCGCTGAGCGGCACACATAAGATACCCCACGGCCCATGCACACCACTCCAAAGTGGGCCACAGCCAGACAACACACAAGCGTTATCATCATCTCTCCACCCCTAGAGGCGTCATCGCCATCCCTACACGCTGAGCAAACGACTCCGACTTCGCCTCATGCGATCGTTGAGTCAACCCACACTGTAGCGGACGTGTTAAGCTGCATGAAGATCCGCGCACAAGCTCAGCCACCCGCGGCCAGACATTGCAGCTCCGACTCTGACCAAGAGCTCTGAATGACAAATCCAGGCACTGCTAGCGCCGCGAGAGATCACCGAACGGGCTACCTGCGACCGATCATCGCATACCACTGGGTCGTGCCGCCACATGTTCGACTCCACAACAACAAACCAACCGAGGCAAAACCGCGAACACGCCGGAGAAGAGCCGACTACCGCAACCATTGTTGCGCTGCCTCTATCGCCCCCACCATCATCATTTCCATTGAAGCCTGGCCGCCACAACCACCGCAAACCACCGGTCTCGCTTGCCGATGCCGGGCTCCGAGACAAAGCCCCCAAGAGGGAAAACGACACAACAAAGCACCGCCATCGTCCGATCACAAGATCAAGGGTTTCCCCTGGAGAGGCCGCAATGGCCGGATCCGTGCGGGAGGGGTGCGACAGCAAATCAGCAATGCCTCCGAGGAGGTCAGCGACGACCACATCCACCGCCATCGCTGGTCACGACACAAGGCCAAGACAGGGTCTTCACCCAAGCTCTCACACCACCTCAGCCACACAACATCCTGCATGGCGTGTGCGGGGGAGGGGTGATGTTGTCAAAATAGGTTAGGGAGTGCCAAGCTAGAGTGGAACATGCTTTTTAGCAACAAATAATCACTAAATTGACACTGTTCAGCAGCTAATTACGTGCAAATACCTGATATTAGGGGGGGGTCAGGGCCCTTGTTGCCCCCCTACCATCCATATGTTCTGCATTAAACACTATCTTTTACAGCTTTAAGAAAACTACTCAATTTTCTCGAAAAAATTTTATAGGGTCCCTAAAGCCTGGGAGCCAAATGGCGTCCTCAGAGTTGGTTCTTTGCTACAAAACCGCAATGGCATGGACATGGGAGCAACCATCGGCTTGCTAAATTTTTGTAAGAAGCGTTAGAGTATCGGGCTCTAGTGAATCAAAAAGAGCACTTAGCTCTAGATGAAGGGCAGATTACCGCCACCTCAGCGAATCAACAACAGATGTGGAATGCAATCTGGAAGCTCAAAGTCTCACCGAAAGTGAGGGTCTTCTGGTGGCGGGTGATGATGGGCATCATACCTGATGAATGCACTCTAAGACACCGCCACATAAGACATGTCAACACTTGCAAAATCTGTCTAGCCATGGATGAGGACATGGAACATGCACTTTTGCTTTGTTCGCATGCACGGAGGTTCTGGGAGGAAACAAGACTGTTATTTCATGTTGATCTACCCCGGCTCCACCCTCAGACTTGGACGAAGGATATTCTATGCGATCATTTCTGACAAGGAACGTGCGATCTTCATTACGGTGATGTGGGCAATCTGGACGTCTCGAAACCGACTGACGCATAACAAGGAGGGGTGGAACCCAACTTACTCTGTCAGGCGGATTAGAGAAGACCTAGCCATCTTAGAGTTACCCAGGCAACAGGAAGTCACGCTACCCGGCTACGGTTGGGAGCCCCCTGACGATCCTTTCATCAAGATCAACACAGATGCTGCGGTTCATCTCGATGAAGGCAATGCTAGAGCGGGAGGTGTTGCCCGTTCATCATCAGGCTTCAAGGGTGCATGGTGCAAGCCGGTTCCGGGTGTTTCATATCCTCTCATTCCAGAGGCTCTAGCGCTGAAGGAAGGAGTTCTTCTTGGTACACTTCGAGGCTTCACGCATGTGATCATGGAGACTGACTGTCTAGAGGCAGTTCACCTATGGAATTCTCGCTACACCGATCGGTCGTGATAGCACCTATCTTGTATGAAATTGGAGAGCTAGCGCTTAGTTTCATTTCTTTTAGTATTTTTCACGTAATGAGAACATCTAATGGTCCTGCACACTTGTGTGCTAAGCGTGTATGTACGCTTAACGTGACCGAGAGCTGGCTAGATACCACTCCCAGCTTCCTGACCAGCAATCTGCTGGCTAACTATTCAGCGAACGCTTTTGTTGAATAAAAGCTCTGTAAAGTTTCCCCGCAAAAAAACCCATTAGAGTATCTATGACCAAACAACCCATATCTGCCCCCCAAACGCTCGGGTGGGGCCTATCCGGACACTACCCGAGCAGAAAAAAAGTCACACAACCAAGGGCTCCACGTATTGGACTTGACTAGGTTGAAAAGAGACATACAACCTTGGCAAGAATGATGACCCAAACGCACCCCAAACGTCCGGGTTGACCATCAACCTCCATACCTAGCCCATAGGTGGGCTGGTTGTGGGATGCCCGGATGCATCCACAACGTAGGATCCGGCTCACTATGGTCCACCCCAACCCCATATATATATAGGAAAATGGTTGTGTACTCCTGGGAGTACGTACTTCCGCTCCTCATATACCACATAGATGAATCTTTTATACCTCTTTATTATTTTTAATATACTTCATTAGTAATTATTAGATACCCCAAAATGAGTTTCATGAAAAAATTCATGTGAGTCTACATATTTTTAAATGTTTACGTATATACTGATGTGTTTATACGTGAAAAATGTATATTACAAAATGTACATCGCAAATGATATTTTTTCAACAAAACTCGTATTGCGGTATCTTAGAATATTTAATGAAGTATGTTGAGAATGATAAAGAGGTATAATTAATGCGTATATGAGGTATATTGAGGATGGGAGTACATACTCCCAGGAGTACAGAAAAGGTGTCCTATATAT
>LR738715.1:153940132-154002969 GCA_902687465.1 Secale cereale | reverse complement strand
ATATATATATATATATATATATATATATATATATATATATATATATATATATATATATATATATCCGTCGCTATCCGCATTCTGGACCAAACCCTAGCCACTCCACTCCATTCCGCCCTGAAGTTCTTGTCTGGCGATCTTCGGCCATCATCGACATGGCGGTCAACTGACCTGACTCCGACATATTTCGACCCGCCGACTGAAACCTCATCCCATGCGAGGACGAGAAGGAGATGGTCGTCTGCATGGCTCTCCGTTGCTCTCGAGAGGAGTGCGCCCGACAGCTGCCGGACTTAATCCTGTCGGAGTCCATTGTGTACGCACAAATGGCTCTTGGATCCACCGGGGATAGTGGCTTCAGGCGCGTGGACGAGGCCTCACCAGACACGGCGACCATCGACTGGAACTCCGGGGGGCGGCAAAATCCCTTTGCTGGTGCCTCGTCTCTAGCGCGCCGGGCTCCGAGTTAGAGGTCAACGTTGGCATGTGTTACGGGCCATCCGTTGAAGTCGCACAACAAGCCCATCGTGCGAGGCATAGGACGCGGGAAGCCACGAAAGCCCTCAAGGTGGAGGTGGAGTTGCATGCTGCCTTGGACAAGGAAGTCCTCCATGCCCGCGTCGTCGAGAAGCGGCAAAGGAGGATGGCACGCGCGTAACACCCCGAACACACCCACCGGTGTTCGTTACTCCTGGCGGGATCTAGACTGGCTCCACAATTCAATACTAGTCTTTTCTGCGCACTTTGTCCTCACTCGTGCGCACCGGGGAGCAACTTCTCGGTCGGTCACCCATCCTGAAATTACTCCAAGCTGAGCATGCTTAACTTTGGAGTTCTTTTTGAATGGGCTCCCGGAAAAGAAGGAATTCCTTATTGATATGAGTAGTCTATCATCCTAATAAGCCAGTCTATCACATACACCCCCACTCCGAGGAACCGACTGAAGGAAATATGCCCTAGAGGCAATAATAAAGATGTTATTTGTATTTCCTTATATCATGATAAATGTCTTTTATTCATGCTAGAATTGTATTAACCGGAAACTTAGTACATGTGTGGATACATAGACAAAACAGTATGTCCCTAGTATGCCTCTACTAGACTAGCTCATTGATCAAAGATGGTTATGTCTCCTAACCATAGACATGAGTTGTCATTTGATCAACGGGATCACATCATTAGGAGAATGATGTGATGGACAAGACCCATCCGTTAGCATAGCACTATGATCGTTTAGTTTTTCTGCTATTGCTTTCTTCATGACTTATACATGTTCCTATGACTATGAGATTATGCAACTCCCGAATACCGTAGGAACACCTTGTGTGCTATCAAACGTCACAACGTAACTGGGTGATCATAAAGATGCTCTACAGGTGTCTCCGAAAGTATTCGTGGTGTTGGCATAGATCAAGATTAGGATTTGTCACTCCGAGTGTCGGAGAGGTATCTCTGGGCCCTCTCGGTAACACACATCACAATAAGCCTTGCAAGCAAAAGACTAATGAGTTAGTCACGAGATGATGTGTTACGGAACGAGTAAAGAGACTTGCCGGTAACGAGATTGAACTAGGTATAGAGATACCGACGATCGAATCTCGGGCAAGTAACATACCGTTGACAAAAGGAACAACGTATGTTGTTATGCGGTTCTGACCGATAAAAGATCTTCGTAGAATATGTAGGAGCCAATATGAACATCCAGGTTCCGCTATTGGTTATTGACCGGAGATGAGTCTCGGTCATGTCTACATAGTTCTCGAACCAGTAGGGTCCGCACGCTTAACGTTTGATGACGATCGGTATTATGAGTTTATGGGTATTGATGTACCGAAGGTAGTTCGGAGTCCCGGATGAGATCACGGACATGACGAGGAGTCTCGGAATGTCCGAGACATAAAGATTGATATATTGGACAACTATATTCGGACACCGGAAGTATACCGGAAAAGTTTCGGATTTAACGGGATTGCCGGAGGGGGTTACCGGAACCCCCTACGAAGGGGGATGGTCCATAGTGGGCCATATGGAAAAGAGAGAGGCAGCCCATAGGGCTGGCCGGCGCCCCACCTAGGGTTCCTAGTTGGACTAGGAGTTGGGGGGCGCCACCTCTTCTTCTTTTCCTATTCCCTCTCTTCCTTCTTTGGTGGTTCCTACTAGGAATAGGATTGCAATCCTATTCCTAGTAGGATTGCACCCTAGCCGCACCAAACAAGGGCCGGCCGGCCTCCCCCCTTGCTCCTTTATATACGGGGGCAGGGGGCACCCAAAGACACACAAGTTGAATTGTTTTAGCCGTGTGCGGTGCCCCCCTCCACAGAAACACACCTCGGTCATACCGTTGCAGTGCTTAGGCGAAGCCCTGCGCCGGTGAATACATCATATCCGTCACCACGCCGTCGTGCTGACGAAACTCTCCCGTGAAGCTCAACTGGATCAAGAGCTCGTGGGACGTCATCAAGCTGAACGTGTGCTGAACGCGGAGGTGCCGTACGTTCGGTGCTTGATCGGTTGGATCGCGAAGAAGTTCGATAACATCAACCGCGTCACTTGACGCTTCCGCTCTCGGTCTACGAGGGTACGTAGACACACTCTCCCCTCTCGTTGCTATGCATCTAGTAGATATATCTTGCGTGATCGTAGGAAAATTTTAAAATACTACGTTCCCCAACACCGACGTCCTCGTCGGGCCACATGAACTTTCCGTCTTTTCACATACATCTGTGCTTCCAGTCCGGCACATGTGCCAGGTCGTGTGCCACGACGGGTCACAAACATCATGCACAATATGACCACACACCTGTCCGCAAACATCCGTGTAACTGCGAGGGCCGGCTCTGATGCCAACTTGTAACGCCCCGAACACACCCGCCGGTGGTCGTTACTCTTGGCGGGATCTAGATTGGCCCCACAGATCAATACTAGTCTTTTCTGCGCACTTTGTCCTCACTCGTGCGCACCCATGAGCAACTTCCCGGTCGGTCACTCATCCTAAAATTACTCCAAGCTGAGCACGCTTGAAGGTATTTCCGAATGGGTTCCCGGAAAAGAAGGAATTCCTTATTGATATGAGCAGTCTATCATCGCGAATAAGCCAGGCTATCACAACGCACCCTAGAAAGGGAGCAAAGCCGGGCAGTCTGTGCCATGGTCGGACTGCCCCAAGGAGGAGGAGGAGAATAACGATACATCGGTCAACTCAGGCAGCGAGCAGATCCGCCTTGATCCATTTTGTGTCTTTGGTCACTACTTTCACAACGAAGACGACAAGTGGAAGGGAAAGCATGGTCATGGATGAGCTACTTCTCGTTCCATTCGTAGTTAGTAGAAGATGTTAATTTTTGGTAGCCGTGTTCAACGACGTGTGTAATTTAACGTTGCATGCAAGTAGTATGGATTTGAGAATTTGGTTTGAGGGAGCTGGTTGTGAGGCCGACTTTTGATGTGTGACCAGTGAATGTCCACGGACGCGACTGGGCATGTCCACGAACATATATGAACATGGGTATGCACCAAATGCAAAGGTTGGTCATGTGGTATTATGACTCGTTTGAGTGTATATGCATGTGTATTTCCTTTTTAGTTAGATGGTTGAATTACCCTGGTTTGATGTAGCCCTCTATTATTGCCCAACCCCGTGAAACCCTAGCTGCTAAAGGCGACCTGGTGGGAAAACGTGTATAAGACATGTATTAGTAGAAAACTTGGGCAACAAGCCATGTAACCCTACCCCCATTTACCTATATAAGGGGAGGTAGGGGCCTCTCAAGGAGGCATCCAACAGATCTAATCTCTCAAACAAGACCAACACATCAATACAATCAGACATTCATGATGTAGGGTATTACCACACCACGAGGGCATGAACCTGGGTAAAATCTGTGTCCCGTGTGTACCCTATTACGATCCTCTATGCGTGCTCCGCCCCATGAGTAACCCTATGCAGGGATCTGCCAGTTTTTTGCACGATAGATAATAAGTTTCCTCGAGATCTCCCATCGAATAGATGGTTCTCTATAATGTCATTTTTTGGGTTTGGGAGGTCGTGCATGCATCGTCTCAGGTCATTCAGACATGGTGGGCAATTCACATGTCTTCATATTGGTTCTGAGTAACGATCATGCTCTTCATGCTATTTGTGGTGGTGGTGGTGTGGCCAACCATCGATGTTGATTGTCCAAGGTTAGCCCTTGGGGATAAGGACGATGTTCCCTTGATTGTTTTTGTGGCGCCAACGAGGTTGTCATATATTTTTCTCCCCTCGGGTGACTCCCTGACTCGATAGACCACTCTTTACATGTTCATTATTCGTCTTTGTCGCAACAAGGTTATCTTCTCGTCGTTGCAAACCTGGCGGATGTTTTGTACCGAAGATGGCTCGATTTTGGATTTTGGATGTACACAAGGCTTCTATGATGGCTTCTTCTTGAGGGCATTGGTCCATAAGAACCTTAGCACCAGAAATTCTGGTCCACATAATACAATGTCTGGCCGGCTTTAATACTAGAATGGAGCGGTGGCGCACCTTTGGCTCATGCTAGAGGTTGAGTTTGTTTGGCTCTCTGAAGACATGATTGTAATTTTCTTGCTTTTTTAGATGTTATATATCATTGTATGCCTTTAATATAAACAAACACAGGGCCTTATTTGCGTTAAAAAAAAGCAATTACTACCCTTGTTTCTGTTGGAAATATGCCCTAGAGGCAATAATAAAATGGTTACTATTATATTTTCTTGTTCATGATAATCGTCTATTGTTCATGCTATAATTGTGTTAACTGGAAACCGTAATACATGTGTGAATACATAGATCATAATATGTCCCTAGTGAGCCTCTAGTTGGCTAGCTCGTTGATCGATAGATGGTCACGGTTTCATGACCATGGACATTGGATGTCATTGATAACGGGATCACATCATTAAGAGAATGATGTGATGGACAAGACCCAATCCTAAGTATAGCACAAGATTGTGTAGTTCGTCCGCTAAAGCTTTTCCAATGTCAAGTATCTTTTCCTTAGACCATGAGATTGTGCAACTCCCGAATACCGTAGGAGTGCTTTGGGTGTGCCAAACGTCACAACGTAACTGGGTGGCTATAAAGGTATGCTACGGGTATCCCCAAAAGTATCTGTTGGGTTGGCACGAATCGAGACTGGGATTTGTCACTCCGTATGACGAAGAGGTATCTCTGGGCCCACTCGGTAAGACATCATCGTAATGAGCTCTATGTGACTAAGGAGTTGGTCACGGGATGATGTGTTACGGAACGAGTAAAGAGACTTGCCGGTAACGAGATTGAACAAGGTATCGGGATACCGACGATCGAATCTCGGGCAAGCATTATACCGATAAACAAAGGGAATTGTATACGGGATTGATTGAATCCTTGACATCGTGGTTCATCCGATAAGATCATCGTGGAAAATGTGGGAGCCAACATGGGTATCCAGATCCCGTTGTTGGTTATTTCCCGGAGAGATGTCTCGGTCATGTCTGCATGGTTCCCGAACCCGTAGGGTCTACACACTTAAGGTTCGATGACGCTAGGGTTATAGGGAATATATGTACGTGGTTACCGAATGGTGTTCGGAGTCCCGGATGAGATGGACGTGACGAGGAGTTCCGTAATGGTCCGGGGGTAAAGAATTATATATAGGAAGTGAGGATTTGGCCACCGCAAGTGTTCCGGGAATCACCGGCAATGTACCGGGACCACCGGAAGGGTTCCGGGGGTCCACCGGGAGGGGCCACCAGCCCCGGAGGCTTGCGTGGGCCAAGAGTGGGAAGGGACCAGCCCCTAGGTGGGCTGGTGTGCCTCCCACAAGGGCCCAAGGCGCAAGGAACGGAAGAGGGGGGAAACCCTAGGCACAGATGGGCCTAAGGCCCACCTAGGGCGCGCCACCTCTCTCCCCCCAAAACCCATCTAGGGCTGCCGCCCCCCTAGGGTGGGAACCCTAGAGGGGTTGCACCCCCTCCCCTTCCCCTATATATAGTGGGGGTTTTTTAGGCTGCCATACACGTGAGTTCCTCTCTCTTTCGGCGCAGCCCTACCTCCCCCTTCCTCGTCTCTCTTAGTGCTTGGCGAAGCCCTGTTGGATACCATGCCGTCGTGCTGCTGCGGAGTCTTGCCCAACCTCTCTCTCTCTCTGCTTGCTGGATTGATGAACCACAACCGTAAGGGATCTATTGCAGCGTTTTCGATAAGTAAGAGTGTCGAACCCAACGAGGAACAGAAGGTATTGATAAGTGATTCTGAGCAAGGAATAACTGCAAGCACTGAAACATAACTTTTTAGGGGTTTTCTTGATATAAGCAACAGGAAAGTAAAAGCGAGCAAAGTAAAAGGCACTGCAGAGTACCAAGTGGCCCAATCCTTTCTGAGCAAAGGAGATGCCTAGCAACTGAACTTATAAAGGCTAAAGTGTTCTTGAGGACACACGGGAGAGGTAGTCATGTGCTTTTGCCATATTCCGTATCGGTACTATGTGATGTGTTGATAAGTGTTGAGTGGGTGGATCTATGCTAGTACACACTCTAGACTAAGATGAGTGCACTCTTATGATTAAACACCTTGCAAGCATCCGCAAATACAAGATAGTATTTAAGGCAAAAGCCTAACCATAGCAATACGATCAATGATCCAGTGTTCCCTTGTGCAAAAGCGTGCGAACTGGGGTTCAGGTTTCTGTCACTCCGGCAACCCACCGTAAGCATTCTTTGTACACAATGTATTCCCCTAGGTCCTTAATAAGGCGAAGTGTTGAGTGTTCGACTCACACAACACCACTAGGAAAATAACAACACAACTTAAGTATCAAACAACACATATTACTTCAACATCATATGACTACTAACAACAAGACTTCTCCCATGTCCTCAAGAACTAAAGTAACTACTCACAAGACATAAAAGAGATCATGATCAGTGGAGATAGATGGGTGATAAACAATCTGGACATAATGATATTTCTCCAACAAAACTCAATAGCATTCACCACAAAGTAGTAATCAACACCGATAGGGTAGAGAGGATAGATAGTACGGATTACAACACAAGTTACAATTGTGAGATGAGATTGGATGAAGATGGAGATGGTGCTGATGTTGGGGATGATGTTGATGATGATCTCGATGATGCCCGTGACGATGGTGATGACGATGGCGATGATCTCCCCTTCCGGGAGGTGATCTCCCCGGCGGAATCTGCCCGCCAGAGATGACTTTTCTTCTTTGTAGGTTTCCGCCACGGAGCGGCGGCGGAACTCCGTAAAAACTCTCTTTTTTAGGGTTTCTGGATGACGAGGAGTATGTATGCCAAAGGGGAGAGCCAGGAGTGGGCCAGGGGCTCCAGGCGCCCTCCCGGCGCGGCCAGGGAGGGGCCCGCGCCAGGTGGCCGCCTGGGCACCCTGTGGCCCCCCTCTGGTTGCTCTTTTGCGTGTCTTCGTAATCCTTCTGGAAAATACCCTCCGTCGATTTTCAGGTAATTTGGAGGTATTCTTCTTCAGCAACTCAGTGTCCACTTTTCACCGCTGAATCCCGCGTCTGCTGCTTCGGCACCGGAAAGTTGCAAACTGTGTAAAATAGGCCAAAACAACATAAGAACATCATCATAATGTGAAATATATCAATGAATAATGATGAATTACGATATAGAATAGTGATGCATTTTGGACGTATCAACACCCCCAAGCTTAGACCTCGCTTGTCCCCAAGCGAATACTGAGCTCGGTAAACCTGTCCACAAGTTTAGAGAGTGAAGTGTCGATAGATAGAATACGGACAAGAAGCATCACAGTTTCTTCACCAAACTCAAATATCCTTAACAGCAGTCTTCAACTCATAAGGCCCTTATAAAAGAGTGGTAACACTTATAATCGAAAGTAGGGCTAAGTAAACTAATCAAATCATGGCAAACATGTCCTTTGGTCAAAGAACAACTAATAGCTTTTACTTTTTCTCTTTCTCTTTATGTTTTGATGAGATTAATTGAAGCTTTTGAAAGAACATGTTATTAGGCAAGAAGTGAAAGTGTTAACACAAAGGAAGATGTTTGCTTTAGCTGGGCTTGACAAACAACTTACTTATCAAAGGATAATGTCAACAAGGATATGATATGACAAATCTTAATGCAACTTTATATGAATGAATCCTCATCAACATCAAATGTCTGCTCTCTTTAAGAATAGAAGGAAGTAGGAATAACTGACTCATCCTAAAACTAAGAGATAGGCCCTGCTCTAGGGAAGTAGGGAAAACTCATGTGTTATCCTTAAATCAAACAGAATGAAAACAAGTTTTGAAAGGTGCATGATTTGTCAACAAATGCTAATAGATAACTCAATTACTTCTCGAGCTGGACAAGTTTCGAGGAACGGCTCCCGTACGGGGACGATCACATCCCCTTAATCTCCTTTGTTTATCGCTGCCAAAAGTTTTCTGATTTCTCATAAACAAAGCGTGAAGGAGGGTTTGTTTGTTGTATTATCTTTTATGAACCGGGCGCACTCATGCCAGTTCCTTCTCGTATTAGGGGTTTGCAGATTAGACATGCAATCCCGGGGTAAAACTTGTCCAACTTAAAAAGATCATGAATTAACTACTATTTCCTCATGAGCTAAAACAGGGGCACAAAATAGAAGATTTCGAACATTTAAGGATAACACACAAATTCTATACTTTAGGAGGTGGTAGTGGAATACCACGAATAGGAAGGTATGGTGGACTTATATGGAAGGTATTGGTTTAAGGGTATGGATGCACAAGCAGAATTCCACTTAGTACAGAGTTTAGGCTAGCAAAGGCTTTGAGAGAACAGACAATTGATGATGACTAAGATGCAAAGCAATATAAAGCATAAACATTAAAATAAGCATAACACATCAAGCATAATAACATAAAGGTTTTGGCTATGTCGCTACTTTAAGAAAATCATGCTTGTTGTTATGACCAAAGCTATGTTTGCCAAGATTAAATGAAGTTTCCAAAGCCATACCTGATATAAGGTCAATACTCCCCATAAGAATCATCATATAAGGTCGGTTGCGTGAAGAGAATACCGAGTGCAGCAAAGGAACCAATAGACTTCTCATTAATATTCCATCATAGACGACTCCACACTCACGGATACAATCTCTCCACAGAAGGAGTGATAGACCTCAATGCACACACCTATTTCATAAAATAACCTCCCTAGACATGATACGACTCTACTTGACTCTAAAAGACAAAAGATAAAGATAAAGATACCGGGCACTCCCCCAAGCTTGGAACAAGCCAAGGGGATGCCATTATCCAAGGAGATTTCACTCCTCATTCTTGTTGACGTTGATCACGTAGTCCTCGGCGAAGCGCTTCCATGGAAGGGGTTCTCCAGTCTCATATGAGAAGTTTGTCTCCTGAATCCTGCATGCAGCACCCATACCCATGCGCATAAACCTTAGTTCATACTCACAGTTCTGGTGATGTAGATCATAAATTTGCCCTTGGAGCTCTTCAATTCTTTCTTCAGATGCGGTGATGCTTTTCCACATCTCCTTCATCTCCTTCAGGAAGTAGGTCTTCAGCTCGTAGATGATGTCAAAGTTAGCTTCAACACCATGCTCGATCATCTTCTTGTACTTGAAGACTTCTTGCTCCACTTCTTCTAGCCTGGCCTGGATGCTCCCCTCCTTGATAGGTCCCTTCAAATCTTCTTGATGGAGGACACCGTCCTCCATCCGAACAACCTGAGGGTGCTTCTTCACCTCAGCGAGGTAAGGGTTGATGACGTTGACGACGAACTTGTCCTTGGGGGAACTTGGAGAAGCCATGGCACCTAGGTCCAGCTAAAAGATTTCCTGGCAGAAACAGATCGAAAAGAAAACACACGAATTCGCGAGATACGTTGCCGGAACAATCCGGGCAAATATATAGCAAAAAATTTATGCACAGAAAGGAAGGTAACAAGCTAAAACGGGGTCGGAGACGGACTCCTGGGTGCCCAGGCGGCCTCCCGGCGCGGCCAGGAGGTAGGGCGCGCCAGGGGGGCGCCTGGGCCCCCTGGAGCTTGTCTCCGGCTCCACTTAGGCTTAGAATTTTACTAATTTTGCAAAAACTCATAATATGGAACTTTTATGGCGGTTCGTGATGTTTCCTTACCGTAATACACACCTTTTCTTATTCTGCTTCTGCTGGTGTCTGAAACAGGGCTGCAACATGTTCTTCGTGAGTTGTTGTGTATATCATATTCACATCAACATTGACAGGGTCTCCTGCTATGTAATGCTTAAGTCTTTGCCCATTCACAACTTGAGGTTTGGTGCCTTCAAAATTGTTAATCTTGATTGCACCAGACCGATAGACTTCTTCAATATGAAATGGCCCTTCCCACCTGGAAAGTAGTTTGCCTGTAGAAAACCTGAAACGGGATCTAAACAACAAAACTTTATCACCAACATTAAATTCACGTTTCAGAATCCTCTTATCATGCCACTTCTTTACCTTTTCCTTGGACATTTTAGCGCTCTCGTAAGCTTCACTTCTCCACTCATCTAGAGAAGTCAAGTTCATGAGACGCTTCTCACCAGCTAACTTTGGGTCAGCATTAAGCTCTCTAACAACCCAGAAAGCTTTGTGCTCTAATTCTAATGGCAAATGGCAAGCCTTGCCATAAACCATCTTATAGGGGGACATGCCCATGGGGTTTTTGTAAGCAGTTCTATACGCCCACAAAGCATCTCCTAACTTATTTGACCAGTCCTTTCTATTTCTATTTACTGTCTTCTGCAAGATCAACTTGATCTCTCTATTGGTGAGCTCAACTTGCCCACTAGTTTGAGGATGGTACGGTGAAGCAATTCTATGATTGACATCGTACTTGGCTAAAGCTTTTCTAAAAGCTCCATGCGTGAAGTGTGATCCTCCATCAGTCATGAGATACCTAGGTACACCAAACCTAGAGAAAATCACATCTTTGAGCATTTTCAAAGATGTCTTGTGATCAGCACTTTCAGTGGGGATTGCTTCAACCCACTTGGTCACATAATCAACAGCTACTAAAATGTGAGTGTATGTGCGAAGAAGGAAAAGGACCCATAAAATCAAAACCCCAGCAATCAAAAGGTTCAATCACTAGTGAGTAATTCATAGGCATCTCATTCCTTCTACTAATGTTACCAACTCTCTGACATTTATCACAGGCTAAAACATAATTTCTAGCATCCTTAAAGAGAGTAGGCCAATAAAAACCTGATTGAAGAACCTTATGTGCGGTCCTCTCACCGGCATGATGTCCTCCATAGGGACTATCATGACATTGTCTGAGAATGTCCTTCTGCTCATGTTCCGGTATGCATCTTCTCACGATCCCGTCTGGACCTTCTTTGAAAAGATGTGGGTCATCCCAAAAGTAGTGCCTCAAATCATGAAAGAACTTCTTCCTTTGCTGAAATGTTAAACCTGGAGGCAAATACTTCGCAACGATAAAATTAGCATAATCTGCAAACCAAGGATCGGAAAGAGATTGTACTTTTACAACGGTAAGTTGCTCGTCTGGAAAACTGTCGTTGACTGGGATGGGATCATGCGGTATATCTTCCATCCTTGAAAGATTGTCCGCCACCGGATTGTCTTCTCCTTTCCTATCAACAATCTGCAAATCAAATTCTTGAAGAAGGAGTACCCATCTGATAAGTCTTGGCTTGGCATCCTTCTTTGTCATAAGGTACTTAATGGCAGCATGGTCAGTATGAATAATAACTTTGGAATCAACAATATACTGCCTAAACTTATCACAAGCAAACACTACAGCTAAGAATTCCTTCTCAATAGTAGCATAATTCTTTTGAGCACTATCAAGGGTTTTACTAGCATAATGTATAACATTCAATTTCTTATCAACCCTTTGCCCTAAAATAGCTCCAACAGCAAAATCACTAGCATCACACATAATCTCAAAAGGTAAATTCCAGTCAGGTGGTTGTACTATAGGAGCGGTTATTAAAGCTTTCCTAAGAACTTCAAAAGCCTCCTTACAAACTTCATCAAATACAAAAGGTACGTCCTTCTGGAGAAGATTAGTGAGGGGTCTCGAAGTCTTAGAAAAGTCTTTAATAAATCTTCTATAGAAACCAGCATGACCGAGAAAACTGCGAATACCTTTGATGTCCCTTGGATAGGGCATCCTCTCAATTGCTTCGATCTTGGCCTTGTCCACCTCAATTCCCCTTTCGGAAATCTTGTGGCCAAGAACAATTCCTTCGTTAACCATGAAGTGGCACTTCTCCCAGTTGAGTACCAGATTTGTCTCCTCACATCTCTGCAAAACTTTATTAAGGTTGTGGAGACAATGGTCAAAGGAAGTTCCATAGACGGAGAAATCATCCATGAAGACTTCCACAATCTCCTCACAGAAACCATGAAAGATAGCAGACATACACCTTTGAAAAGTAGCAGGGGCATTACATAAACGAAAAGGCATACGCCTGTAAGCATAAGTACCAAAGGGACAAGTAAAAGTGGTCTTCTCTTGATCAGCAGTGTTAACATGAATTTGAGAGAAGCCAGAATAACCATCGAGGTAACAAAAGTGGGTATTTTTGGATAACCTTTCAAGCATTTGGTCGATGAACGACAACGGGTAGTGATCCTTCCTGGTTGCCTTGTTCAGCTTCCTGTAATCAATACACATTCTATATCCAATAATAATTCTCTAAGGTATTAGTTCATTCTTATCATTAGGAACCATAGTTGTACCTCCTTTCTTAGGAACACAATATACCGGGCTTACCCACTTACTATCAGCTATAGGGTAGATAATACCTGCGGCTAGAAGCTTGAGAATCTCAGTTCTTACAACATCCATCATCTTCGGGTTCAACCATCGTTGATGATCAACAACTGGTTTAGCATCGGGCTCAAGGTTGATAGTATGTTGACAGATAGATGGACTAATCCCCTTAAGGTCATCAAGGGTATAGCCAATTGCACCTCGGTGTTTACGAAGTACTTCCAATAGCCGCTCTTCTTCATATCCTGAAAGGTTAGAGTTGATAATAACAGGATATAATTTATTTTCATCTAAATAAGCATACTTGAGTGTATCGGGAAGAGGTTTAAGATCGAACACCGGGTCTTCTTTTGGTTTTGATAAAATTCCCAAAGGTTCAACCGGAAGGTTGTGCTTCAGGATAGCAGGTTGTCTCAAGAATATTTCATCTAGTTCATTTCTTTCCTGCATATGCAAATCATTCTCGTGGTCCTCCATATATTGCTGCAAAGGATCATTAGGGGGAATAGCAATAGAAGCAATACTTTCAATAATTTTATCATCACTAGGTAAATCGGTACCATGAGGCTGCTTAGAGAACTTAGAAAAGTTAAATTCATATGGCTCACCATTGAATTCAACAGAAACTTTACCTTTCTTGCAATCTATTATAGCTCCACAAGTTCTGAGAAAAGGTCTACCAAAAATAATAGGACAAAAATTGTCCCTCACTGAACCAAGTACTAGAAAGTCGGTAGGGTATTTTACCTTTCCACATAGGACTTCAACGTCTCTCACAATTCCGATAGGAGAGATAGTTGCTCTGTTTGCAAGATGAATGGTAACATCAACTTCTTCAAGTTCACAAGGTGAAATCTCACCTATGATCTCTTGATAAAGTGAATAGGGGATAGCACTAGCACTTGATCCCAAATCGCATAGCCCATAATAATTGTGATCTCCTATTTTAACAGATACTACTGGAGTACCTGAAATTGGGCCTTTATTCTTGGCTGGGACAAGGTTAGTGGAAATAGCACAAAAATTTACATTGGAATCCAAAACATCATTAGTAACAAGGTCTTTAACCAATGCAACTTGAGGATCGACCTTGATCTGGTCCTCAGGCTCATCAATTCTTCTCTCACTTTTATTTATTATGCCTGTCACAAGAGAGTGCTCCCTTATCCTTTCGGGAAAAGGAGGCTTTTCATATATAACTGCAGGCAAAATAGGGTCAGCAACATGAATATCAACAGGTAACTCTTTGAAAGGTTCATGATGCTGATCTCTCTTCTTTTTACAAGAATCAACGTGAGAGGCAAAATCCTTACAGAAATCAATCATTAGATGGGAATCAAGACCAATCTTAGAGCAAAAGGTATTGAAGTAATAAGTTTTCACATAGCTCTCAATATAATCAATATAGTTTGTTAGAAAAACCTTTCTCTGAGGAAGAGATAAAGGCTACTGTCTTTGGCTCTTATGCTGAAGGAGCTCCTGGTCCTGATGGTTTTCCTTTTCTGTTCTACCAAAAATATTGGGACCTTATTAAGAATGATCTGTTTGCACTTTTTAGAGAATGGGAGGCTGGTGAGCTGGACCTATTCAGACTCAACTTCTCCCTTCTCACTTTGGTTCCTAAAGAACCAAATGCTATCAGTTTGGATAGGTTTAGACCATTAGCCATGACTAACTGCAGTTTTAAAATATTCTCCAAATGTGCCACCAATAGGTTTGGCCCTGTTTGCAATATGTTGATTTCACCCAACCAGACTGCTTTCCTGAAGGGAAGATTTATCCTGGAAAGCATAGTAGCTGCGCATGAAGTGGTTCATGCTGTAGCTGCTAATAATTTAGCTGGTTTCTGCTTTAAGCTTGATTATGAGAAAGCTTATGACATGATTAGCAGAGAATTTCTTTTGAAAATGTTAAAGAAAAGAGGCTTTGGTCCTAGGTGGATGTACAAAATTGAGTCTCTCCTTTGTAATGGTTCAGTAGGTGTAAGAATTAATGATACTAATAGTGATTACTTTATAGCTGGCAAAGGGGCAAGACAAGGGGATCCTGTATCCCCCCTACTCTTTAACCTAGTTGCTGATGTATTCACTAGAATTTTGATTAAAGCTGCTAGGGGGGGTTTGATTGCTGGTGTTTTTCCTCCTTCAAACCCTGCTGGTGTGATCAGTATGCAGTATGCTGATGATACCCTGCTTTTCCTAGATAATAACCTTGATCATGCTAGAAATCTCAAATGGCTTCTGTCCTGTTTTGAGCAGATTTCTGGTATGAGGATTAATTTCCATAAATGTGACCTGGTTCCTATCAACATAGATAGGGAGGAGGCCGTGCTTTTTGCACAGTCCTTGGGTTGCAAGCTGAGTGCTTTCCCCATAAAGTACTTAGGTGCACCTTTGCATTTCAGAAAAAATAGGAGGGAAGACCTCCAACCTACTGTAGATAAGATCATGAATAGAGCTGCTGGGTGGAGAGGGAGGCTGCTCTCTTTTGGCAAAAGACTTATTTTAGTCCAAGCCTGCTTAGCTAGCATACCCACTTACCTCATGGGCTTTATTAAATTACCTAAGTGGGCTATCAAACTCATTAATTCTCAACTAGCGCATTGCTTCTGGGATGATTATGAGGGCCATCATAAACACCATTTGGCTGCCTGGGGTTCCATTGCTATGAGGAAAGAATATGGGGGATTTGGTATTACTGATATTGGTGATATGAATCTAGCTTTGCTAGCATCCTGGGTAAGTAGATACTATAATTCCGAGGGGAAGATTTGGAAGAACATTATTGACTCCAAATATAACCCCCCCAATGGTAATATTTTTGCCTGTTCTGCTGTTGGAGTTTCTCCTTTCTGGAAAGGAGTGCTATGGGCAGCTCAAGCTGTTAAAATTGGCTTCTCCTGGAACATTGGTAATGGTAAGAAAGTAAGATTTTGGGAAGATCATTGGTTTGGTAATGCCACTCTAGCTACCCTGTATAGGGATTTATATGATATAGCCAATGAACATGAGGTCACTGTTGCAGATGTCTGGGATGGTGATACTCTTAAAATTTCCTTTAG
This sequence comes from Secale cereale, assembly GCA_902687465.1. Lineage (NCBI taxonomy): Eukaryota > Viridiplantae > Streptophyta > Magnoliopsida > Poales > Poaceae > Secale > Secale cereale. Next base: position 153,987,140 of record LR738715.1, on the reverse strand, counting down.
AAGATGTTTTTCTCATGATCTTTTAAATTCTTGGTATGAACTAATGGAGATAGTGAACTCTATACAATTTAGAGATCAGGATGATACTGTTGTATGGAACCTGAACTCTAAGGGAGTATACACTGTTAATTCCTTTTATAAATTTGTAAATTTTAGGGGGGTGCTCCCTGCTAGCTCCCCTGCTGTCTGGAAGATTAAGATCCCCCCTAGAATTCAAATTTTCATTTGGCTATTAGTCAATAATAAATTGCTGACCAGGGACAACTTAAGTAAGAGACAGAATGTGGGAGACCCCACATGTGTTTTCTGCTCTGAACAAGAGTCCTGTTTTCACTTGTTTTTTGACTGTGTTGTTGCAACTGAGTTCTGGAAAGCTATCTGCAAGCTAACAGGGATTGAAGGTGACATCAATATGATGACTATTTCATCCTATTGGCTCAGAGAGGGCAGATTCGTTGCGGTTAACGTATTACATGCAGCTGGTCTGTGGGCTATCTGGAAGACTCGCAATGATATGGTATTCAATTTTGTTTGTTGGCCTGGTTTACAGGCTATCTGGAGGAAAACGGCAGCAAACTTGGCTTTGTGGGACTGCATTTCCTCAGGCCCTGCCAAGGAAAAGCTGGTGTGGGCTACGAAAGAACTGGAGATGCTGGCGAGAAGTCCACCACTGCTGCTATGGCCAGACCCTGGCTAAGGAGGGATGATATATTCTGAGGTGCTAAAGCTTGGAGATGAACCTGGAGAGAAAAAGGGAATACTGATGACTCACGGCTTGGCGCCCTTCTTTATTCTGCTGAAGTTACTTTATTTTCATAAAAACTCTAGCCTGTTTGAGCTGAGATATTTTGTAATAGATGGAATAGTTTAAATAGCTCTGGGCAGTGCTACGCCAGCACTCAGCTGTGCGCCGCGGGCGATGTCTGTAAGTCAGTCAGAGATGATGTGTTTCGTTTCAATGAAATGGAATAGGGGCTTGGCCCTCTTCTTCTAAAAAAAAATCTTCGGTATTCCTCTGGATCCTTTCAATGAGATCCCACCTTTCTTCAACGCTCTTTGTCTGAAATACCCCACTAGAGGAGGCATCCAACATCTCCTTATCCCGACGAGAAAGCCTGGCATAAAAATTTATAAGTATAATTTTCTTGGGGAGCCCATGAATAGGACATTTGAGCATTAGGGACTTCAATCTCCCCCAAGCTTGAGCAATGCTTTCTCCGTCACGAGGCCTAAAGTTATAGATATAGTTCTTGTCTCGATGAATTTCATGAAGAGGATAAAACTTGGTATAAAAGAGAGACATAAGCTCTTGCCAATCAAGCAAGTGTGAGTTATCAAGAAGCTTATACCAATCTGAAGCTTTATCTATAAGCGATACGGAGAACAATTTCCTCATGACAAACTCCATTGATACACCTGCAAGCTTAAATAATGAACATAGTTGTGACAGATATAGCAAGTGTTCACCGGGATGTTTGTCTCCTGCATAACGATTAGCCAAAACATAATCGATAATACCAGCTGGTATTTTATAGGGCACAATTTCAGTAGGGGGAGGAGCAACCACCATAGGTCTGGGGCGTCTTCCCATAAGCAACGATCCAATAGCAAGGTTGTCCATAAGGACAAAGAGCAGCAACAGCAAAATAAAAACAAAAATATAAAAACTTCCTTACCAGCTTCACTTACCAATAGCGCTACACTCCCCGGCAACGGCGCCAGAAAATGGTACTTGATGACCCACAACCGTAAGGGATCTATTGCAGCGTTTTCGATAAGTAAGAGTGTCGAACCCAACGAGGAGCAAAAGGTATTGATAAGTGATTCTGAGCAAGGAATAACTGCAAGCACTGAAACATAACTTTTTAGGGGTTTTCTTGATATAAGCAACAGGAAAGTAAAAGCGAGCAAAGTAAAAGGCACTGGAGAGTAACAAGTGGCCCAATCCTTCCTGAGCAAAGGAGAGGCCTAGCAACTGAACTTATAAAGGCTAAAGTGTTCTTGAGGCCACACGGGAGAGGTAGTCATGTGCTTTCTCCATATTCCGTATCGGTACTATGTGATGTGTTGATAAGTGTTGAGTGGGTGGATCTATGCTAGTACACACTCTAGACTAAGATGAGTGCACTCTTATGATTAAACACCTTGCAAGCATCCGCAAATACAAGATAGTATTTAAGGCAAAAGCCTAACCATAGCAATACGATCGATGATCCAGTGTTCCCTTGTGCAAAAGCGTGCGAACTGGGGTTCAGGTTTCTGTCACTCCGGCAACCCACCGTAAGCATTCTTTGTACACAATGTATTCCCCTAGGTCCTTAATAAGGCGAAGTGTTGAGTGTTCGACTCACACAACACCACTAGGAAAATAACAACACAACTTAAGTATCAAACAACACATATTACTTCAACATCATATGACTACTAACAACAAGACTTCTCCCATGTCCTCAAGAACTAAAGTAACTACTCACAAGACATAAAAGAGATCATGATCAGTGGAGATAGATGGGTGATAAACAATCTGGACATAATGATATTTCTCCAACAAAACTCAATAGCATTCACCACAAAGTAGTAATCAACACCGATAGGGTAGAGAGGATAGATAGTACGGATTACAACACAAGTTACAATTGTGAGATGAGATTGGATGAAGATGGAGATGGTGCTGATGTTGGGGATGATGTTGATGATGATCTCGATCATGCCCGTGATGATGGTGATGACGATGGCGATGATCTCCCCTTCCGAGAGGTGATCTCCCCGGCGGAATCTGCCCGCCGGAGATGACTTTTCTTCTTTGTAGGTTTCCGCCACGGAGCGGCGGCGGAACTCCGTAAAAACTCTCTTTTTTAGGGTTTCTGGATGATGAGGAGTATGTATGCCAAAGGGGAGAGCCAGGAGTGGGCCAGGGGCTCCAGGCGCCCTCCCGGCACGGCCAGGGAGGGGCCCGCGCCAGGTGGCCGCCTGGGCACCCTGTGGCCCCCCTCTGGTTGCTCTTTTGCGTGTCTTCGTAATCCTTCTGGAAAATACCCTCCATCGATTTTCAGGTAATTTGGAGGTATTCTTCTTCAGCAACTCAGCGTCCACTTTTCACCGCTGAATCCTGCGTCTGCTGCTTCGGCACCGGAAAGTTGCAAACTGTGTAAAATAGGCCAAAACAACATAAGAACATCATCGTAATGTGAAATATATCAATGAATAAGGATGAATTATGATATAAAATAGTGATGCATTTTGGACGTATCATGGATCAAGGTGCGGGAGACATCACCGGGTTGCACGTGTGTTGAACACGGAGGCGCCGTTGTTCGGCGCTTAGATCGGATTCGGCCGCGATCTGAATTTCGTGTACGACTCCACCAACCGCGTTCTTGCAACGCTTCCGCATCGCGATCTTCAAAGGTATGAAGATGCACTCCCTCTCGTTGCTAGTCACTCCACAGATTGATCTTGGTGATGCGTAGAATTTTTTTGAATTTCTGCAACGATCCCCAACACTGGCATCATGAGCTAGGTCTATGCGTAGTTTCTATGCACGAGTAGAACACAAATAGTTGTGGGCGTCGATTTGTCAATTTACTTGCCGTTACTAGTCTTATCTTGATCCGGCGGCATCGTGGGATGAAGTGGCCCGGACCAACCTTACACGTACGCTTACGTGAGACAGGTTCCACCGACTGACATGCACTAGTTGCATAAGGTGGCTAGCGGGTGTGTGTCTCTCCCACTTTAGTCGGATCGGATTCGATGAAAAGGGTCCATATGAAGGGTAAATAGTAATTGGCATATCACGTTGTGGTTTTGGCGTAGGTAAGAAACGTTCTTGCTAGAAACCTATAGGAGCCACGTAAAAACTTGCAACAACAATTAGAGGACGTCTAACTTGTTCTTGCAGCATGTGTTGTGTGATGTGATATGGCCAAAAGGATGTGATGAATGATATATGTGATGTATGAGATTGATCATGTTCTTGTAATAGGAATCACGACTTGCATGTCGATGAATATGACAACCGGCAGGAGCCATAGGAGTTGTCTTATTTTATTGTATGACCTGTGTGTCAATGAAAACGCCATGTAATTACTTTACTTTATTTCTAACCGTTAGCCATAGTAGTAGAAGTAACAATTGGCGAGACAACTTCATGAAGATACGATGATGGAGCATGATGGAGATCATGGTGTCATGCCGGTGACGATGGTGATCATGGAGCCCAGAAGATGGAGATCGAAAGGAGCAAAATGATATTGGCCATATCATGTCACTATTTGATTGCATGTGAAGTTTATCATGTTTTACATCTTATTTGCTTAGAACAACGGTAACTTAAATAAGATGATCTCTCACTAATATTTCAAGAATTGTGTTCCCCCTAACTATGCACCGTTGCTAAGTGATAACCCACAAGTGTAGGGGATCGCAACAATTTTCGAGGACAAAGTATTCAACCCAAGTTTGTTGATTCGACACAAGGGGAGCCAAAGAATACTCTTAAGTATTAGCAGCTGAGTTGTCAATTCAACCACACCTGGAAACTTAGTATCTGCAGCAAGATAGTTTAGTAGCAAAGTAATATGATAGTGGCGGTAGCAGCAATAAAAGTAACGATAGAGTTTTTGTAGTTTTTGTGATAATAACAACAGAAAAGTAAATAAGCAACTAGCAATATAGGTAAAGCTCGTAGGCATTGGATCGGTTATGGGAAATTAGGTCGGATGCAATTCATCATGTAGAAGTTATAACCTAGGGTGACACAGAACTAGCTCCAGTTCATCAATGCAATGTAGGCATGTATTCCGAATATAGTCATATGTGCTTATGGAAAAGAACTTGCATGACATCTTTTGTCCTACCCTCCCGTGGCAGCGGGGTCCTATTGGAAACTAAGGGATATTAAGGCCTCCTTTTAATAGAGTACCGGACCAAAGCATTAACACATAGTGAATACATGAACCCTCAAACTATGGTCATCACCGGGAGTGGTCCCGATTATTGTCATTTCGGGGTTGCCGGATCATAACACATAGTAGGTGACTATAGACTTGCAAGATAGGATCAAGAACACACATATATTCATGAAAACATAATATGTTCAGATCTCAAATCATGGCACTCGGGCCCTAGTGACAATCATTAAGCATAGCAAAGTCATAGCAACATCAATCTCAGAACATAGTGGATAATAGGGATCAAACCCTAACAAAACTAACTCGATTACATGATAGATCCCATCCAACCAATCACCGTCCAGCAAGCCTACGATGGAATTACTCACGCACGGCGGTGAGCATCATGGAATTGGTGATGGAGAAAGGTTGATGATGACGATGGTGATGATCTCCACTCTACGGAGCCCCGAGCGGACTCCAGATCAGCCCTCCCGAGAGAGATTAGGGCTTGGCGGCGGCTCCGTCTCTTGAAACGCGATAATTCCTTCTCTCTGATTTTTTTCTCCCGGAAATGGAAGATATAGGATCTGGGGGTACGTTGGTGGAGCACCAGGGGGGCCACGAGGCAGGGGGGCGCGCCCCCACCCTCGTGGACTGGCCCAAGGCCCCTTGGTGTGGATCTTCTTGCAGGTATTTTTTATATTTTCCGAAATAATTCTCCGTTGATTTTCTGGCGATTCTGAGAACTTTTTATTCTGCACAAAAACAACACCATGGCAGTTCTGCTGAAAACAGCGTCAGTCCGGGTTAGTTCCATTCAAATCATACAAGTTAGAGTCCAAAACAAGGGAAAAAGGGTTTGGAAAAGTAGATACGTTGGAGACATATCAACTCCCCCAAGATTAAACCTTCGCTTGTCCTCAAGCAGTTCAGTTGATAAACTAAAAGTGATAAAGAAAAACTTTGACAAACTCTGTTTGCTCTTGTTGTTGTACATATGTAAGCTAGCATTCAGGTTTTCAACAAGATCATGAACTAACCACATTCACAATAACTTTCAGGTCTCAAGACTACTCACATCAATGTCATAATCAACTAGCGAGAAATAATAATAAACCTCGGATGAGAACACTTTCTCAAAACAATCATGATATGATATAACAAGATGGTATCTCGCTAGCCCTTTCTGAGACCGCAAAACATAAATGCAGAGCACCTTTAAAGATCAAGGACTGACTAGACATTGTAATTCATGGTAAAAGAGATCCAGTCATGATCATACTCAATGCAAATTAATAGTAATACATGCAACGACAGAGGTGCTCTCCTACTGGTGCTTTTTGATAAGAGGATGATGACTCTGCATAAAAGTAAATAGATAGGCCCTTCGCAGAGGGAAGCAGGGATTTGTAGAGGCCAGAGCTCAATTTTTAAATAGAGATGAATAACATTTTGAGCAGTATACTTTCATTGTCAACATAACAACCAAGAATCTCGATATCTCCCATGCTACGCACATAATAGGCGGTTCCCAAATAGAATGGTAAAGTTTATACTCCCCCAACCACCAACAAGCACACTCCACGGCTAGCCCGAAACAACGGGTACCGTCCAAACCGGCAACAACCCTCGGGAAGTTTTGTTTAATTATTATGATTTTGAGCATGGGACTGGGCATCCCAGTTACCAACCATTTTCTCATGAATGATGAGCGGAGTCCACTCATCGTGAGAATAACCCACCAAGCATGGAAGAAATAGAGAGCCCTAGTTGATACATGAGTTGTTCGAGCATACAAAACAAAATTTCATTTGAAGGTTTAGAGTTTGGCACATACAAGTTTACTTGGAACGGCAGGTAAATACCGCATATAGGAAGGTATGGTGGACTCATGTGGAATAACTTTGGGGTTTATGGAAGTGGATGCACAAGCATTATTCCCGCTTAGTACAGGTGAAGGCTAGAAAGAGACTCAGAAGCGACCAGCTAGAGAGCAGCAACGGTCATGAACATGCATTAAAATTAATCAATAATGAATGCAAGCATGAGTAGGATATAAATCACCATGAACATAAATATCGTGAAGGCTATGTTGATTTGTTTCAACTACATGCGTGAACATGTGCCAAGTCAGATCACTTAAATCGTTCAAAGGAGGATACCACCCATCATACCACATCACAACCATTTTAATATCACGTTGGCATGCAAGATAGACCATTATAAACTCTCAGCTAATTAAGCATGGCATAAGCAGCTATGATTTCTAATTGTCATTGCAAACATATTTCATTCATAACAAGCTGAATCAGGAACGACGAGCAATCATATTTACAAAAACAAGAGAGGTCGAGTTCATACCAGCTTTTCTCATCTCAATTAGTTCATCATATATTATCCTTATTGCCTTTCACTCGCACGACCGAACGGTGTGGATAATAATAATAGTGCACGTGCGTTGGACTAAGCTGGAATCTGCAGACTTTTAATACAAGAGAGAAGACAGGTAAATATGGCTCAAGGTTAAATCAACAACAAAGCATATGAGAGCCACTAAGCATTTTAATCATGGTCTTCTACTCTTATCCCCTAAAGAAAAGAATAGAAACTATTTACACGGGAAAGCTCCCAACAAGCAAAAGAAGAACGTGAAATCTTTTTGGGTTTTTCATTTTTTTAACTACTACTACAAGCAAGGAAAGTAAACTAGCTAGAAGCTACAACTATTATTTTTTGTTTTTCTGGGTTTTTCTAGCATGCAAGAAAAAGACTAAGAAAAAGAAATTGAAACTAAGCATGGATGGTACAGTGAAAGAGTGTGAAAACCGACAACTAGAATAAGTGTGAACATGAATGTAAGTTGGTGAGAAACACGTACTCCCCCAAGCTTAGGATTTTGGCCTAAGTTGGTCTATGGCCAGTATTGGCCTGACGGATATCCAAAGTTGTAGTCGGGGTCGTACTGAGACGCAACAGATGTTGCATGATGAGCAGCAGCTCGAAGGCGGGTTGCCTCCGTCATGTTATAATAAGCATTCACCTCCTCCATAGTTATAGTGTATCTCCCTTTTTCCTGAAAGTTAAACAAAGTAGGGGTAGGAAGAACAATAGGGATGGCATGCTGCCTGTTAAAAATTAGTCGATATTTGAGGGTTTGATTATCCCACTCTATAAACCGGTGACTAGTCATAGCATGGCAGTCTAAATAAGTAGGAAGTAAAGGTTCATCATTCATGTGCACAGACACACCAAGAAAGCGGGCTATGCGGGTGGCATAGATCCCACCAAATAAATCTCCATGCAAACCATTATTATGTAGCCTACGTGCAATGATTGCTCCCAAGTTATATTGCCTATCACCTAGTACAACACTCCTGAGAACACTAAGATCAGGGACACACATGTGACAAGCCTCATATTTACCGTTTATGCATCTACCGATAAAGAGAGCAAAGTAATGAATAGCAGGAAAATGTATGCTCCCCGTGGTAGCTTGTGTGACATCCCTGGATTCCCCCACTGTAATACTGGCTAGGAATTCTCTAAATTCAGATTTGCTAGGATCACTCATACTGCCCCACTGTGGGAGTTTGCAAGCAACATTAAAATCCTCTAAATCCATAGTATAAGATTTATCATATAGGTCAAACAGTACAGTGTGAGAATTACGTAAAGATGAAAATTTAAACCTTCTCACAAAGCTATCGGTTAAGCCACGGTATTGAGTGCACTTATCTTGCATGAAGTCCTCGAGGTCAGCGTTGCGTACGTATGCGTAAAACTCATCCTTGATACCAGCTTGACCCATGAATTCATTCGACGACCATTCACAGGGCCGCACATCAGCATCCCTTGGTGGTTCATCGTCCGGCTCACGGAACGCGAGCCTCGGTTCTTGCTTCCTTGAAGGACCACCTTGGAAGTTTCTCCTAGACATTTTTCTGAAATTTTTAGTAACTTCAAAGTAAAAGTTAACCAGACTCAAGAAGATTGATAGCAACAACTCCTATAAGTGCCTAGAGGCTATATCATGCATTAGAACTACTTGGGACCAAGAAAATTTGACATGCAAGCTCAAGAACAAGGTCACCACAGCATCATAAATTTGCAACAAATAAAGCACTAGAACAAAAACTAATTGGACCAATGGAGGTGTCACATACCAAGGAACAATCTCCCCAAACAGTTTGGTGAATGGTGCTTTGAGCAAGGAGATCGAAAATGGTAGCTAGATGAGCTAGAACTCGGGTTTGAGTTGGTTGGGGATTTATTTGGGAGGAAGAAGAAGAGCATGGGTGCAGGAATAAGTGGAGGGGGGCCATGTGGGGCCCACGAGGCAGGGGGGCGCGCCCTGGACCCTCGTGGCCACGTGTTGGCTCCCCTCGCTGTGTGTTCAGTGCCATATTTCCTCAAATATTCTAGAAAAAAAATCATATTTCATTTTCATGGCATTTGGAGAACTTTTATTTTCGGGATTTTTTTTATTGCACGGATAAGTCTGGAAATAGACAGAAAATACTATTTTTGCTTTATTTAACTTAATTAACAGAAAGTTAAAGGAGGGTACAGAAGATTGTGCCATCTAGATTCATCTATCCCATGCTCATCAAAACGAATCCATTAACAAGGTTGATCAGGTCTTGTTAATAAACTCTTTCCGAGTAACATGAAACCGGAGACGAATAACACTAGGTTACCTCAATGGGGATATGTATGTCCCCAACAATAAGGATGTCATATGTCTTCTTGATAGTAGGAATAGGAAACTCAAAACCTCCAATAGTAATAGTTGAAGTTTTTCCAATATAATTGATACAATGGACCTGAGGTTGTTTCCTCGGAAAGTGTACCGTATGCTCATTACCATTGACATGAAAAGTGACATTGCCTTTGTTGCAATCAATAACAGCCCCTGCAGTATTCAAAAAAGGTCTTCCAAGAATAATAGACATACTATCGTCCTCGGGAATATCAAGTATAACAAAGTCCGTTAGAATAGTAACATTTACAACTACAACAGGCACATCCTCACAAATACCGACAGGTATAGTAGTTGATTTATCAGCCATTTGCAAAGATATTTCAGCAGGTGTCAACTTACTCAAGTCAAGTCTACGATATAAAGATAGAGGCATAACACTAACACCAGCTCCAAGATCACACAAAGCAGTTTTAACATAGTTTCTCTTAATGGAGCAAGGTATAGTAGGTACTCATGGATCTCCTAATTTCTTAGGCATTCCACCCTCAAAAGTGTAATTGACAAGAATGGTGGAAATTTCTAATTCGGGTATCTTTCTTTTGTTGGTAATAATGTCTTTCATATACTTGGCATAAGGATTTGTTTTAAGCACATCAGTCAAATGCATACGCAAAAAGATAGGTCTAATCATCTCAGCGAAGCGCTCAAAATCCTCATCATCCTTTTTCTTGGATGGTTTTGGAGGAAAAGACATGGGTTTCTGAACCCATGGTTCTCTTTCCCTACCGTGCTTCCTAGCAAAAAAGTACCTCTTATCATAACGTTGATTCTTTGATTGTGGGTTATCAAGATCAACAGCAGGTTCAATCTCTACATCATTATCATTGCTAGGTTGAGCATCATCATGAACATCATTATTAATATTATCACTAGGTTCATGTTCATTACCAGATTGTGTCTCAGCAGCAGAAACAAATATATCATTGGGATTCTCAGGTTTGTCAGCTACAGGTTCACTAGAAGCATGCAAAGTCCTATCATTTTTCTTTTTCTTCTTCTTAGAAGAACTAGGTGCATCTAAGTTAGCTCTCTGAGAATTTGTTCTCTTAGGGTGGCCTTCAGGATACAGAGGTTCTTGAGTCATTCTACCACCTCTAGTCACAACTCTAATGGCATTATCACTATTCTTACTATTTAATTCATTGAGCAAATAATTTTGAGCCTTAAGTACTTGTTCTACTTGAGTGGTGACCATAGAAGCATGTATACTAATAAGTTTCAGTTCACCTTTAGCTCTAGACAGATAATCACTCAAGCGTTCAATCATATAAGCATTGTGTTGTAATTGTCTACCAACATAAGCATTGAAGTTTTCTTGTTTCACAATAAAATTGTCAAACTCATCTAAACATTGGCTAGCAGACTTATAATGAGGAATATCACCTTCATCAAATCTATAAAGAGAATTTACCTTTACTACCTGTGTCGGGTTATCAAGACCATGTATTTCTTCAATAGGTGGTAAATTCTTAACATCTTCAGCTTTAATAAATTTTTCTTTCATAGATTTATTTGCCTCTTGCATATCTTTAGGACTGGGAAATAGAACACCTCTTTTCTTCGGAGTTGGCTTAGGGGCTGGTTCAGGAAGTGTCCAATTATTTTCATGGGCCAGCATATTATTCAATAGTAATTCAGCTTGTTCAACTGTTCTTTCCCTGAAAACACAACCAGCACAACTATCCAGGTGGTCTCTGGAAGCATCGGTTAGTCCATTATAAAAGACATCAAGTATATCATGCATCTCAAGAGGATGATTAGGCAAAGCATTAAGTAACTGGAGAAGCCTCCCCCAAGCTTGTGGGAGACTCTCTTCTTCAGTTTGAGCAAAGTTATATATTTCCCGTAAGGCAGCTTGTTTCTTATGAGCGGGAAAATGTTTAGCAGAGAAGTAATACATCATATCCTGGGGACTACGCACACAACCAGGATCAAGAGAATTAAACCAAGTCTTAGCATCACCCTTTAACGAGAAAGGAAATAGCTTAAGGATATAGTAATAACGAATCTTTTCATCGTTGGTAAATAGGGTGGCTATATCATTCAACTTAGTAAGATGTGCCACAACAATTTCAGACTCATAGCCATGGAAAGGATCAGATTCAACCAAAGTAATTAACTCAGGATCAACAGAGATTTCATAATCCTTATCAGTGACACAAATAGGTGAAGTAGAAAAAGCAGGGTCATGTTTTATTCTAGCATTCAAGGACTTTTCTTTCAGCTTAGCTAATAACTTCTTAAGATCATATATATCATTGCAAGCAAAAAAGCCTCTAGCAGTTTCTTCATCCATAACATAACTGATAACCCTCAACCGTAAGGGATCGAGATAGTCTTCGCGGGTAAGAATAACCCAATTTACTGATTCGACACACGGGGAGCCAAAGAGTATTTATAAGCTTTAACAGTTGATTTATCAATTCAACCGCACCTGAAATATACTTACTTGCAACAAAAGATAAGTGGTAACAGTGATATGATAGTGATGATAGTAATAGTAAAAGTAAACAGCAAAAGTAAATAGCAGTAGTAAATGGCAAAAGTAGCAACTAGTGACAAGCATGGTTTAAAACACTGTAGGCTAGGGAGATGGATGGTTGGGCGCTGCATGGATGAGATAGATTCTAACTTGGGGCACGACACACGGAAAAGTAATGATCATCTAGGCAAATACCAAACATTAGGCATGTATCCCGTAGGTAGTTGTACGTGCTTGCAATAAGAACTTGCACAACATCTTTTGTCCTACCATCCCGCTACTAACGGGGCCAAAAGGAACTTATGGATATTAAGGTGCTCCTGTCAAAGAGCACCGGAACAAAGCAATGAACTCAATGGATACATGTAATCTTCAAACTACGGACCATCCCCTTTGGTGTCCCAAGCTGTCACTTTTGGGATCGCCGGTTCCGGACCGTAACAGGTGCAAACAACTCATAGATAGGATCACGAACACAAATATATTCATACAAACACATATTGTTCAGATCTGAAATCATGGCACTCGGGCCCTAAGTGTCAAGCATTAAGAATAACAAGTTGTAGCAAAGATGATAAACACCATAGTAGATGATAGGCAACATGCCCCCAACGATCTGATAAACTATTACATGATCTAACTCATCCAATCCCTACCATCCCCTTCGCCTACAGCAGGGGAATTACTCACACATGAAAGGGGAAGTCATGGAGGGATGATGGAGTGGTGATGATGATGACGATGGCGACGATCTCCCCTCTCCGGAGGCCAATTCAGCCTCCAGATTAGCCCTCCCGAGGAAGAACAGAGGGTGGCGGCGGCTCCGCGACGGAAAACTGCGAAAGAACTTCTGATCTGGGGTTTTTTGCGTCGGGAGTAAAAATACGAGGTAAAGTAGGGCACCAGGGGGTGTGGGCCCCACCCAGGCGACCCCCCGGCGCGGCCCAGGGGGGGCGCCCACAAGGCGCCTGGGCACCCCCTGGCCCCCCTCTGGCCCCACTTCTGGCTCCTGGTTCCTTCGGGTGCGTGGATTTTCTGTGATTTTTCGTGGATTTTTCTGAGATACTTAAAAATCCGTTTTCCTGCACACAAATAAACCATACAGGCAGCTCTGCTGAAAACAGCGTCAGTCCGGGTTAGTTTAGTCCAAATCATGCAAGAATGAGGCCAAAACAATATCAAAAGTGTTTGGAAAAGTAGATACGTTTGAGACGTATCAACTCCCCCAAGCTTAGCATATTGCTTGTCCTCAAGCAATTCAGTTCAACGAACTGGACGCGACAAAGAAAACTTTGACAAACTCTTTTGCTTCATTAGTTGTATATAAGCATGTACTACGAAAAGAGTTTAGCAAGTATTGAAACAGTACTTATGAGGACAATGCAAGGAGCAATCCTTCTTTCAAGTGACCAGTCACAAATACTTAAAAGTAAATAATATATTACTGAAAATCAAGACAAGATTACATTGCACATAGCTTGAACATATTAGGGTGGTATCTCGCTAGCCTCCATGAGTGAAGCAAAACATAAATGCAGAGACTCATCCAGAGTTTTAAAGGAGACTAGAACTAAGAATTTCAGAATAAATCATATCACAAGTATGCAGAAGACAATGTAATACTTTGGGACAATGCACATTACACTCAGAATGACAATTATGCTCTCCTAGTCGGTGCTTTGAAGAAAGAAGGTGAGACTCTCGAAACGTGGCTTTTATTGGCAAAGTTGAAAACCCGTGATCGGAAACAAAAACTAAACATGTACCAGAGCTCTTGGTTTTAAAAACAGAAGTAAATATGTTTTTTGAGAAGTGCATATTTCGTCAACGAATGCTAGCAGATAACTCAATCACTTTTTGAGTGGACAAGTCTCGAGGAACGGCTCCCGCATGAGGACGATCACATCCTCTTAATCTCCTTTGTTTATCACTGCCAAAGTTTTCTGATTTCTCATGAACAAAGTGTGAAGGAGGGTTTGTTTGTTATATTATCTTTTTGAGCCGGGCGCACTCAATGCCAGTTCCTTTTCGTATTAGGGGTTTGCACATTAGACATACAATCCAGGGGTGAAATTTGTCCAACTTAAAAAGATCATGAATTAACTACTACTTCCTCATGAGCTAAAACATAGGCACAAAAGAGAAATGCTTTTGATTAGTTTCGAGATGGTACATGAAAGTCTTCGTTAGGAATGGCAGGTAAATACCATGTATAGGAAGGTATAGTGGACTCATATGGCATAACAGATTTAAAGGGCTTGGATGCACAAGCAGTCAGTCCGCTTAGTACAGGTGGAGGTTTAGCAAAAGACTGGGAAGCGACCAACTAGAGAGCAATAACGGTCATAGTCATGCAGAGCGACAAAGCAACATTGAATCGGGCATGAAAGTGATATAACTATTCTAAAACTCAAAGATCATCAAGGCAAAGTAGACTTTTTAGTCTCAAACATGTGTAAGCATGTGCCAAGTCAATCCAAAAATTCTCTAAAGGGAAATACCACCTTAGTATACCAGACTATGAACAGTGCAATGCATGTAAATCATTTCAACAACACATTATATACTCTAGTTATTCGAGACTAGCCACAAGGAAAGCATGAACCACTGGAAGAGCATTGTAAACATAGCACTATGTCGCTACAAGCTGGTCTCTAGATCATAAGTACAGGCATATGTACAAAAGTAGAAACAAAAAGAGTTCATACCGGTCTTCCTTGTTGCTTCCCTTCGGTCGATCTTCGTCATTACTGCTTGTCACTTGCACGATCGAACGTAGGAAATATAATCAAATGCCATCACGGACTCGAGCCGATCTCTGAAAGCAAAGCAAACTAAAGAGAAAAGGAAATCTTTTTGGATTTTTCAAAGGTTGAATAAAAGCAAAAGAAAGAGAAAATCTTTTTGTTGTTTTTTGCAAATAGAGAAATAAAGAAGAACGGGCAAAAACTTTGAAAAGATCAAAGCGAATAAAACGGATAATACAATGGAAAAGTGAGAGGGGCATGTACTCCCCCAAGCTTAGGCTTTTGGCCTAAGTTGGTAGCAGCTACTGCCCCCAGGAGCCTCCTGCTCCAGGGGTATGGTGGTGAGTCCAAGGGTCGTGGAAGGATGCTGGCGCGTACACCGAACTCCTCGGAGTCTCCCACGAGGAAGGTTCCGAATGCCAAACAGAGGAAGACCCTTCACCAAACTCGGTGGCGGTCTCTTCCTGAAAATGTGGTATCTCACCGTGCCTCTCCTCGTCGGGCACAACCCCCTCCATGGGGTTATGAAACTGATGCTGGACCATGAACTCATCGAACTGAACAACATCAAAGGACCATTCGTTCCTGCGAGAAAAATCAAACAAAAGAGGTGCATGTAGACGGATCTCGCGTTCCGCGGCAGTTCCGAAACGCAAGATATAAATAAGATTGTCAAGCTCAGAACCCATGGTAACAAACTTATGCCTTTTCATAGCAGCAAGATCAAAGCTTAAATAAGTAAAAGGAGTATCATCAGGGTGTGGGGTGCCTCCAAGATGCTCTAAGATAAGTGTGGCATAAACGCCACCATATAAGTCCCCCTTGTTACCGTTCATAGCAAGGCGTCGAGCAATTAAGGTACCCAGATTATAATCAGACCTCCTTGAGAGGGCTGCTGCCAGGATAGCGATATCCGGAGCAGAAATGCTGCTCGTGTTGTCACGAGCTAACACCCCTCTAGCAATATAATATGCAAAATACTTGAGGTGAGGAAATAAGATGCTGGAGATCTTCGACCGATGAATATCCCTCGTACCCATGCTGCAGAGAGAGTTGATGACTGTTTTCAGCTCGGAGGGCTGAGTGGCCATCCTAGCCGTCCTCCCAACGTTCGGCACACCTATTACTTCACAAAAATTTCCCAAAGTCATGGTGATAAGATCATTATAAATTTTAAACTCAATAGCACCTGAATCAGGATTATATCTAAAATTGTTAATGAAACTGGAGGTGAGTTTTTTATACTGGGTAACACGGCTCGTGACGAGTCGTGTCAAACCTGCATTAGCACAAAGATTATAAAACTCATCCTTGATTCCCGCAGATTCCATGAATTCATCACATGGAAATGTCATCGCACGCGCTGGACTTGTGTCTTCCAACAACTCCAGGGGCACATGATCTTCATTATAGCTCACCCTAGCAGTCGATGGTGAAGCTGCGGCTCTAGTGACTTGATCGGAGTGTGCGGGCCTCCTCTTCTCAAGCCACCCTTTTGCCCTTCCTAACAAACTCATTTCTGATTTTTTTTTACAATTTACAAAAAACGAGGATTAAAACAAAGTGAGCTAAGGCAAACTACTCAACTCACTTTCCCAAGGCATAAACTTGCATCAAAACTTGAAAAATAACTTTCTACATATGCATGCAAGCTCATCTCTACACCACCAAGAACTACTAAATACTCACAAATGAGGCCACCAATCAAAAATCTAATTGGAGAGGTGGAGGAGTCACATACCAGGGAGTATTTGCTCAAAATTTTAGCTCAAATGAGGGGCTGTAGAGAGAGATCGAAGAATCGCCTCCAAGAACAACAAGAACACAAAGAACAAGTGCAGAACTCGCGTTTTTGGAGAAAGAGAGAGAGGGAGGAAGAAGACATACCTGGAGGGGGGTCCCGTGGGCCCCAGGCGCCCTATGGGCGCGGCCAGGGGCTGGGCCGCGCCAGCTGGCCGCCTGGGCCACTGGTGGCCCCTCCTGGCTGGCCCCAGGACTTTCCGGGTTTCTCCCGACGTGGAAATTTTTATTATAATTTTTCTGGAATTTTTCTGAAAACTTCACTGTTGAATTTTTTTCGAAGTTCAAAAAGCTGCGAAACTCTCTGAAAACTTGAAGCAGTTAGTAGTATTGTGAATCTTCAAAAACATAAATACTTGGTACAGCAAGTAGGACAAAACTAAAAACAAATGAAAACATAACAAGATCAACTTTTCATCCATATAAGACATGTTCAC
Source organism: Secale cereale (assembly GCA_902687465.1). Classification (NCBI taxonomy): domain Eukaryota; kingdom Viridiplantae; phylum Streptophyta; class Magnoliopsida; order Poales; family Poaceae; genus Secale; species Secale cereale. The sequence goes on along the minus strand of LR738715.1, from coordinate 153,970,017 downwards.
TAGTAAGGTTGATCAAGTCTTACCAACAAACAAGCGATATATAGAGCAAAAAGTCTCACCTCTTAAGAAGTAATCACCGAACCTTTACTTTGATGGACATTGTCCCCACCATGATAGTTTTGTATTTGTGAGGCACATGTAGTGGACAGTCCCATTCTCCAATTTTCACGGTCTCGATATTCTCTATAGAGTTGAAGCATGCCTCCTGTCGGTCTTCTTTGGAAAATATACCGTGTGTTCTTTATCATTCACATGGAAAGTAACGTTCCCTTTATTGCAATCAATAATAGCACCTGCGGTGTTAAGAAAAGGTCTACCAAGAATAATGGACATGCTCCCATCCTCGGGCATGTCAAGCACAACAAAATCAGTAAGAATCAAACAATTAGCAACTTCTACGGGAACATCCTCACAAATACCTATCGGAACAGCGGTTGACTTGTCAGCCATCTGAAGGGAGATATCTATAGGAATTAGTTTCTCTAAACAAAGCCTCTCGTAAAGAGAGAGAGGCATAACACTCACTCCTGCTCCAAGATCACATAAAGCAGTTTTGACATAATTATTCTTTATGGAGCAAGGAATGGTGGGTATACCTGGGTCACCGAGCTTCTCAGGAATCTTTCCACTGAAAGAGTAGTTAGCAAGCATAGTAGATATTGCATCATTAGGAACTTTTCTTTTATTAGTGGCAATATCTTTCATATATTTTGAATAAGGAAGTAACTTAATAGCATCAGTCAAAGGAATTTGAAGAAAAAGAGGTTTAATCCACTCACAAAACTTATTGTAATGCTCTTCTTCTTTAGATTTGATGGACTTACCTGGAAAGGGCATGGGTTTCTGTACCCATGGTTCTCTCTCCTTCCCATGTTTTCTTGCGATGAAGTCTTCTTTAGTGTACCTCTTACGTTTGTCAGGTGCTTCTTCTTCTCGAACTTCAGGCGGATCATTCTTCTCATTATCATTACCTTCAGGTTCAGCACCATCTTCAGTCTCAGCATCGGAGATAGATACACTGTTGGGATCAATAGCTGGCTCTTCATCTGCAATAGGATCATTAGAATTGTCAGTCTCTTTATGTTTCTTCTTCTTCTTTGGAGAGACAACAATTTCTTCTTCCTGCATTTGAGAATCCTGCTCGATTCTCTTCGGATGCCCCTCTGGATAAAGAGGATCTTGAGTGCTAGTTCCTCCTCAGGTCTTAATCCCGAAAGCCTGCAAATTATCTTGTTTGGCATTGTTAGCAAGCAAATCTCTTTGCACATTAGAAATTTGATCAAGCTGAGTCTGAACCATATGAAAATGCTTCACAAGACATTGAACATCATTAACTGTTCTATCTAAAACATCAAGCAGTCTTTTGATAGCAAGGGAATTATCATGCAACTGACTTTCTATCCTCTCATTAAAATGATTCTGTTTCATAATAAAATTATCAAACTCATCTAAACATTGATCAGGAGGCTTACCATGGGGGATGTCACTTGCGTTGAAATCTAAAAGAGAGTGTACCTCTACCATAGGAGGGTGAGTGGTAGGCTCACACAACTTCTCAATAGGGGGTAGATTCTTCATGTCTTCAGCTTTAATACCTTTCTCTTTAATAGACTTCTTTGCTTCTCGCATATCTTCGGGGCTCAGAACAAACATGCCCCTCTTCTTTGTTGGTGGAGGTGGTTCAGGGACGAACCAATCTTCATGGTTTTTGGCAATCCTGCCCATCAAATCTTCCGCATCGTCCGGAGTTCTTTTCGTGAAAACACAACCAGCACAACTGTCCAAATAGGACCTGGATTCATCAGTTAGACCAGCATAGAATATATCGATTAATTCATTCTTAGGGATTTCATGTCCTGGTCTAGCCCGAATCAGACCGCAGTACCTCCCCCAAGCTTTAGGGAGGGACTCATCCTGCAACTGTTTAAAGTTATAAATTCTTTGTAAAGCAGCATGTTGCATGTGAGCAGGAAAGTACTTATCAACAAAAGAGTGAGCTAAGTCTTGAGGACTCTTAATGGAACCGTATGGGAGTGAATCATACCATGCTTTGGCACCTTCCTTCAACGAGAAAGGAAGAAGCTTGGTCACATAAAAGTATCATATCTTCTCATCTATGGTAAACAGGCTACCCAACTCACCGAGTTTAGTCAGGTGTGCAATAGCATCATCATTTTCTCTGCCATAAAAGGGGTCAGCTTCGACCATAGGTATAAGTGAAAGATCAACAGAGAAATCAAAATCAGGATCATCAATGCATATAGGAGATGTAGCAAATTCAGGATTAGGAACGGTTTTGTTCTTCAAAGAGTGTTTTTCAAACAGTTTCTTGATAGCTTCAGGGTCAGAGCCGGAAAACTCTGTCAGTTCCCTGCATAAATCTTCATCTAGTATATAGTAATCAGCATCAAGGAGACTCTCCTTGAGTTTACTCAAATCAGGATAATCATAAGTTTCACCAATAGGGTAGCGAGTAACAGGGAGTTCAATTCCAGACTTTTTAGCAGCAGCAGCAATTTGTTTCTCAAGAGCATAACCAAGCGAACTAATATCATCAAAAGTAGTAGAAGCATCATCAAGAGTATCAGACATAGTAATAGATTCTGTAGGAGCATCATGTGGTGGTGGTGAGGCAAACTTACTCATAACGGAAGGTGAATCAAGTGTAGCACTAGTGCTCAGAGCAGTACCTCTTCTTGTAGTGGATACTAAGATCGGAACCTTGGGGTCTCCTTTCTTACCCATAGTGGATAAAGTACAGCAGGTAGGATACCTCAAGTAGACTTGTAAATATTGCTATGGTCCCCGGCAACGGCGCCAGAAAACGGTACTTGATAACCCTCAACCGTAAGGGATCGAGATAGTCTTCGCGGGTAAGAATAACCCAATTTATTGATTCGACACACGGGGAGCCAAAGAGTATTTATAAGCTTTAACAGTTGAGTTGTCAATTCAACCGCACCTGAAATATACTTACTTGCAACAAAAGATAAGTGGTAACAGTGATATGATAGTGATGATAGTAATAGTAAAAGTAAACAGCAAAAGTAAATAGCAGTAGTAAATGGCAAATGTAGCAACTAGTGACAAGCAGGGTTTAAAACACTGTAGGCTAGGGAGATGGATGGTTGGGCGCTGCATGGATGAGATAGATTCTAACTTGGGGCACGGCACACGGAAAAGTAATGATCATCTAGGCAAATATCAAACATTAGGCATGTATCCCGTAGGTAGTTGTACGTGCTTGCAATAAGAACTTGCACAACATCTTTTGTCTTACCATCCCGCTACTAACGGGGCCAAAAGGAACTTATGGATATTAAGGTGCTCCTGTCAAAGAGCACCGGAACAAAGCAATGAACTCAATGGATACATGTAATCCTCAAACTACGGACCATCCCCTTTGGTGTCCCAAGCTGTCACTTTTGGGATCGCCGGTTCCGGACCGTAACAGGTGCAAACAACTCATAGATAGGATCACGAACACAAATATATTCATACAAACACATATGGTTCAGATCTGAAATCATGGCACTCGGGCCCTAAGTGTCAAGCATTAAGAATAACAAGTTGTAGCAAAGATGATAAACACCATAGTAGATGATAGGCAACATGCCCCCAACGATCTGATAAACTATTACATGATCTAACTCATCCAATCCCTACCATCCCCTTCGCCTACAGCAGGGGAATTACTCACACATGAAAGGGGAAGTCATGGAGGGATGATGGAGTGGTGATGATGATGATGATGGCGACGATCTCCCCTCTCCGGAGGCCAATTCAGCCTCCAGATTAGCCCTCCCGAGGAAGAACAGAGGGTGGCGGCGGCTCCGCGACGGAAAACTGCGAAAGAACTTCTGATCTGGGGTTTTTTGCGTCGGGAGTAAAAATACGAGGTAAAGTAGGGCACCAGGGGGTGTGGGCCCCACCCAGGCGACCCCCCGGCGCGGCCCAGGGGGGGCGCACCCACAGGGCGCCTGGGCACCCCCTGGCCCCCCTCTGGCCCCACTTCTGGCTCCTGGTTCCTTCGGGTGCGTGGATTTTCTGTGATTTTTCGTGGATTTTTCTGAGATACTTAAAAATCCGTTTTCCTGCACACAAATAAACCATACAGGCAGCTCTGCTGAAAACAGCGTCAGTCCGGGTTAGTTTAGTCCAAATCATGCAAGAATGAGGCCAAAACAATATCAAAAGTGTTTGGAAAAGTAGATACGTTTGAGACGTATCAATAACCCTCAGGCACAACAGGCAATTCATATCTATTGGGAGTAGTTTCATCATCACTTTCATAAATATCATCAGTTTTTGCACTCTCCCTAATCTTAGCAATTTGTTCATCTAGAAATTCACCTAGTGGTATAGTATGAGGCATAGAGGTAGTGTCATCATACATACCAGAGTTAGCATCATCAAGAACATACGACATATCAGATTCAATAGCAGGAGTAGGTGTCGCAAGTTTACTCATAACAGAAGGAGAATCAAGTGCAGAGCTAGATGGCAGTTCCTTTCCTTCCCTCGTAGTTGAGGGTAAGATCTTGGTTTTTGAGTCCTTCAAATTCTTCATGGTGATCAACAGATATAAATCCCAAGTAACTTAATGAATAGAGTTGTGCTCCCTGGCAACAGCGCCAGAAAATAGTCTTGATAACCCACAAGTGGAGGGGATCGCAACAGTTTTCGAGGGTAAAGTATTCAACCCAAATTTGTTGATTCAACACAAGGGGAGCCAAAGAATACTCTTAAGTATTAGCAGTTGAGTTTTCAATTCAACCACACCTGGAAACTTAGTATCTGCAGCAAGATAGTTTAGTAGCAAAGTAATATGATAGTGGCGGTAGCAGCAATAAAAGTAACGATAGTGTTTTTGTAGTTTTGTGATAATAACAACGGAAAAGTAAATAAGCAACTAGCAATATAGGTAAAGCTCGTAGGCATTGGATCGGTGATGTGAAATTACGTCGGATGCAATTCATCATGTAGAAGTTATAACCTAGGGTGACACAGAACTAGCTCCAGTTCATCAATGCAATGTAGGCATGTATTCCGAATATAGTCATACGTGCTTATGGAAAAGAACTTGCATGACACCTTTTGTCCTACCCTCATGTGGCAGCGGGGTCCTATTGGAAACTAAGGGATATGAAGGCCTCCTTTTAATAGAGTACCGAACCAAAGCATTAACACATAGTGAATACATGAACTCCTCAAACTATGGTCATCACCGGGAGTGGTCCCGATTATTGTCACTTCGGGGTTGCCGGATCATAACGCATAGTAGGCGAATATAGACTTGCAATATAGGATCAAGAACACACATATATTCATGAAAGCATAATAGGTTCATATCTGAAATCATGGCACTCGGGCCCTAGTGACAAGCATTAAGCATAGCAAAGTCAAAGCAACATCAATCTTAGAACATAGTGGATACTAGGGATCAAACCCTAACAAAACTAACTCGATTACATGATAGATCCCATCCAACTCATCACCGTCCAGCAAGCCTACAATGGAATTACTCACGCACGGCAGTGAGCATCATGGAATTGGTGATGGAGGAAGGTTGATGATGACGATGGCGACGATCTCCACTCTCCGGAGCCCTCAACGGACTCTAGATCAGCCCTCCCGAGAGAGATTAGAGCTTGGCGGCGGCTCCGTCTCTTGAAACGCGATAATTCCTTCTCTCTGATTTTTTTTCTCCCCGAAACAGAAGATATAGGATCTGGGGGTACATCGGTGGAGCACCAGGGGCGCACAAGGCAGGCGGGCGCGCCCCCACCCTCGTGGACTGGCCCAAGGCCCCCTGGTGTGGATCTTCTTGCAGGTTTTTTTATATTTTCCAAAATAATTCTCCGTTGATTTTCAGGCGATTCTGAGAACTTTTTATTCTGCACAAAAACAACATGATGGCAAATCTGCTGAAAACAACGTCAGTCCGGGTTAGTTCCATTCAAATCATACAAGTTAGAGTCCAAAACAAGGGAAAAGGGTTTGGAAAAGTAGATACGTTGGAGACGTATCACTAAGGTTCGTTGTTCCGAAGCACCACGTGATGATCGGGTGTGATAGGCTCTAACGTTCGCATACAACGGGTATAAGCCAGATTTACACACGCAATACACTTAGGCTGACTTGACGAGCCTAGCATGTACAGACATGGCCTTGAAACACGAAATACCGAAAGGTCGAACATGAGTTGTATAGAAGATACGATCAACATGGAGATGTTCACCGTTGATGACTAGTCCGTCTCGAGTGATGATCGGACCCGGCCTAGTCGATTCGGATCATGTATCACTTAGATGACTAGAGAGATGTCTATCTGAGTGGGAGTTTATTAAATTTGTTTAGATGAACTTAATTATCATGAACATAGTCCAAAATCTTTGCAATATGTCCTGTAGATCTAATTGAAGGAAATATGCCCTAGAGGCAATAATAAAGATGTTATTTGTATTTCCTTATATCATGATAAATGTCTTTTATTCATGCTAGAATTGTATTAACCGGAAACTTAGTACATGTGTGGATACATAGACAAAACAGTATGTCCCTAGTATGCCTCTACTAGACTAGCTCATTGATCAAAGATGGTTATGTTTCCTAGCCATAGACATGAGTTGTCATTTGATCAACGGGATCACATCATTAGGAGAATGATGTGATGGACAAGACCCATCCGTTAGCATAGCACTATGATCGTTTAGTTTTACTGCTATTGCTTTCTTCATGACTTATACATGTTCCTATGACTATGAGATTATGCAACTCCCGAATACCGTAGGAACACCTTGTGTGCTATCAAACATCACAACGTAATTGGGTGATCATAAAGATGCTCTACAGGTGTCTCCGAAAGTATTCGTGGTGTTGGCATAGATCAAGATTAGGATTTGTCACTCCGAGTGTCGGAGAGGTATCTCTGGGCCCTCTCGGTAACACACATCATAATAAGCCTTGCAAGCAAAAGACTAATGAGTTAGTCACGAGATGATGTGTTACGGAACGAGTAAAGAGACTTGCCGGTAACGAGATTAAACTAGGTATAGAGATACCGATGATCGAATCTCGGGCAAGTAACATACCGTTTGACAAAAGGAACAACGTATGTAGTTATGCGGTTCTGACCGATAAAAGATCTTCGTAGAATATGTAGGAGCCAATATGAACATCCAGGTTCCGCTATTGGTTATTGACCGGAGATGAGTCTCGGTCATGTCTACATAGTTCTCGAACCCGTAGGGTCCGCATGCTTAACGTTTGATGACGATTGGTATTATGAGTTTATGAGTATTGATGTACCGAAGGTAGTTCGGAGTCCCGGATGAGATCACGGACATGACGAGGAGTCTCGAAATGTCCGAGACATAAAGATTGATATATTGGACGGCTATATTCGGACACCGGAAGTATACCGGAAAAGTTTCGTATTTATCGGGAATGCCGGAGGGGGTTACCGGAACCCCCTACGAGAGGGGATGGTCCATAGTGGGCCTAAAGGGAAAGAGAGAGGCAGCCCATAGGGCTGGCCGGCGCCCCCACCTAGGGTTCCTAGTTGGACTAGGATTTGGGGGGGGCGCCACCTCTCCTATTCCTTTCCCCCTTCTTCCTTTCGGTGAATCCTACTAGGAATAGGATTGCAATCCTATTCCTAGTAGGACTCCTTCCCTAGCCGCACCAGGAAGGGCCGGCCGGCCTCCCTCCCCTGCTCCTTTATATACGGGGGCAAGGGGGCACGCAAAGACACACAAGTTGAATTGTTTTAGCCGTGTGCGGTGCCCCCTCCACAGAATCACACCTCGGTCATACCGTCGCGAAGCTTAGGCGAAGCCCTGCGCCGGTGAACACATCATATCCGTCACCACGCCGTCGTGCTGACGAAACTCTCCCGTGAAGCTCAACTAGATCAAGAGCTCGTGGGACGTCATCAAGCTGAACGTGTGCTGAACGCGGAGGTGCCGTACGTTCGGTGCTTGATCGGTTGGTTCGCGAAGAAGTTCGACAACATCAACCGCGTCACTTGACGCTTCCGCTCCCGGTCTACGAGGGTACGTAGACACGCTCTTCCCATTCGTTGCTATGCATCTGGTAGATAGATCTTGCGTGATCGTAGGAAAATTTTAAAATACTACGTTCCCCAACAGTGGCATCATGAGCCAGGTCTATGCGTAGATGATATGCACGAGTAGAACACAATGAGATTGTGGACGATACTAGTCATACTGCTTACCAGCATGTCATACTTTGCTTCGGCGGTATTGTGAGATGAAGCGGCCCGGACCGACATTACGCGTACGCTTACGCGAGACTGGTTTCACCGTTACGAGCACTCGTTGCTTAAAGGTGACTAGCGGGTGTCTGTCTCTCTCACTTTAGCTGAATCAAGTATGGCTACGCCCGGTCCTTGTGAAGGTTAAAACAGCACATACTTGACGAAACATCGTTGTGGTTTTGTATGCGTAGGTAAGAACAGTTCTTGCTAAGCCCGTAGCAGCCACGTAAAACTTGCAACAAACAAAGTAGAGGACGTCTAACTTGTTTTTGCAGGGCATGTTGTGATGTGATATGGTCAAGACATGATGAGTTATACGGTTTTGTATGAGATGATCATGTTTTGTAAAGTTATCGGCAACTGGCAGGAGCCATATGGTTGTCGCTTTATTGTATGAAATGCAATCGCCATGTAATTGCTTTACCTTATCACTAAGCGGTAGCGATAGTCGTGGAAGCAATAGTTGGCGAGACGACAACGATGCTACGATGAAGATCAAGGTGTCAAGCCAGTGACGAAGGTGATCATGACGATGCTTTGAAGATGGAGATCAAAAGCACAAGATGATGATGGCCATATCATGTCACATATTTTGATTGCATGTGATGTTTATCTTATTATGCTTCTTATTCCGCTTAGGACGACGGTAGCATTATAAGATGATCCCTTACTAAATTTGAAGGTATAAGTGTTCTCCCTGAGTATGCACCGTTGCGAAAGTTCGTCGTGCCGAGACACCACGTGATGATCGGGTGTGATAAGCTCTACGTTCAAATACAATGGGTGTAAGCCAGTTTTGCACACGCAGAATACTCGGGTTAAACTTGACGAGCCTAGCATATACAGATATGGCCTCGGAACACTGGAGACCGAAAGGTCGAGCGTGAATCATATAGTAGATATGATCAACATAAGATGTTCACCATTGAAAACTACTCCATCTCACGTGATGATCGGACATGGTTTAGTTGATTTGGATCACGTGATCATTTAGATGACCAGAGGGATGTCTATCTAAGTGGGAGTTCTTTAAATTAATATGATTAAACTGAACTTTAATTTATCATGAACTTAGTCCTGATAGTTTTGCATATCTATGTCGTTGTAGATCAATGGCCCGTGCTACCGTTCCTTTGAATTTTAATGCATTCCTAGAGAAAGCTAAGTTGAAAGATGATGGTAGCAATTACACGGACTGGGTCCGTAACCCGAGGATTATCCTCATTGCTGCACAGAAGAATTATGTCCTTGAAGCACCGCTAGGTGACAAGCCCCCTTCCGCTGATGCAGACACTTTGAACGTCTGGCAGTCGCGGTCTGATGACTACACGATAGTTCAGTGTGCCATGCTTTACGGCTTAGAACCGGGACTTCAACGACGTTTTGAACGTCATGGAGCATATGAGATGTTCCAGGAGTTGAAGTTAATATTTCAAGCAAATGCCCGAATTGAGAAATATGAGATTTCCAATAAGATCTACAGCTGCAAAATGGAGGAGAATAGTTCTATCAGTGAACACTTGCTCAGAATGTCTGGGTACTACAATCATATGACTCAACTTGGTTGCAAAGTTGACGAGGATAGTGTTATTGATAGAGTTCTTCAATCACTGCCACTAAGCTATAAAGGCTTCGTGATGAACTATAACATGCAAGGGATGCAAAAGACAATTCCCGAGCTCTTCGCTATGCTAAAAGCTGCGGAGGTAGAAATCAAAAAGGAGCATCAAGTGTTGATGGTTAACAAGACCACTAGTTTCAAAAAAAGGGCAAGGGAAAGAAAGGGAACTTCAAAAGGAATAGCAAGTCAGTTGCTACTTCAACGAAGAAACCCAAATCTGGAGCCAAGCCTGAAACTGAGTGCTTCTACTGCAAGGCGACTGGACACTGGAAGCGGAACTGCCCCCAAGTATTTGGCGGATAAGAAGGATGGCAAGATGAACAAAAGTATATGTGATATACATGTTATTGATGTGTACCTTACTAATGCTCGTAGTAGTACCTGGGTATTTGATACCGGTTCGGTTGCTAATATTTGTAACTCGAAACAGGGACTACGGATTAAACGAAGATTAGCTAAGGACGAGGTGACGATGCGCGTGGGAAACGGTTCCAAAGTCGATGTGATCGCCGTCGGCACGCTACCTCTACATCTACCTTCGGGATTAGTTTTAGACCTAAATAATTGTTATTTGGTGCCAGCGTTAAGCATGAACATTATATCTGGATCTTGTTTATTGCGAGACGGTTATTCATTTAAATCAGAGAATAATGGTTGTTCCATTTTTATGAATAATATCTTTTATGGTCATGCACCCTTGAAGAGTGGTCTATTCTTATTGGATCTCGATTGTAGTGATACACATATTCATAACATTGAAACCAAAAGATCCAAGGTTAATAATGATAGTGCAACTTATTTGTGGCACTGCCGTTTAGGTCATATTGGTGTAAAACGCATGAAGAAACTCCATAAAGATGGACTTTTGGAATCACTTGATTATGAATCACTTGGTGCTTGCGAACCATGCCTCATGGGCAAGATGACTAAAACTCCGTTCTCCGGAACTATGGAGGGAGCAACAGATTTGTTGGAAGTCATACATACTGATGTATGTGGACCAATGAGTGTTGATGCTCGCGGCGGGTATCGTTATTTTCTGACCTTCACTGATGATTTGAGCAGATATGGGTATATCTACTTAATGAAGCACAAGTCTGAAGCATTTGAAAAGTTCAAAGAATTTCAGAGTGAAGTAGAGAATCATCGTAACAAGAAAATAAAGTTCCTACGATCTGATCGTGGAGGAGAATATTTGAGTTACGAGTTTGGTCTTCATTTGAAACAATGTGGAATAGTTTCACAACTCACGCCACCTGGAACACCACAGCGTAATGGTGTGTCCGAACGTCGTAACCGTACTTTATTGGATATGGTGCGATCTATGATGTCTCTTACCGATTTACCACTATCATTTTGGGGTTATGCTTTAGAGACAGCTGCATTCACGTTAAATAGGGCACCATCTAAATCCGTTGATACGACACCTTATGAACTATGGTTTGGCAAGAAACCAAAGTTGTCGTTTCTTAAAATTTGGGGCTGCGATGCTTATGTGAAAACACTTCAACCTGATAAGCTCGATCCCAAATCGGAAAAATGTGTCTTCATAGGATACCCAAAAGAGACTGTTGGGTACACCTTCTATCACAGATCCGAAGGCAAAATATTCGTTGCTAAGAACGGATCCTTTCTAGAAAAAGAGTTTCTCTCGAAAGAAGTGAGTGGGAGGAAAGTAGAACTTGATGAGGTAATTGTACCTTCTCCCATATTGGAAAGTAGTACATCACAGGAAATTGTTCCAGTGATTCCTACACCAATTAGTGAGGAAGTTGATGATAATGAAACTTCGAATCAAGTTTCTACTGAACGTCGTAGATCAACCAGAGTACGTTCCGCACCAGAGTGGTACGGCAACCCAGTTCTGGAAATCATGTTACTAGACCATGATGAACCTACGAACTATGAGGAAGCGATGATGAGCCCAGATTCCGCAAAATGGCTTGAAGCCATGAAATCTGAGATGGGATCCATGTATGAGAACAAAGTGTGGACTTTGGTTGACTTGCCCGATGATCGGCAAGCCATCGAGAACAAATGGATCTTCAAGAGGAAGACCGACGCAGACGGTAATATTACTGTTTACAAAGCTCGACTTGTTGCGAAAGGTTTTCGACAAGTTCAAGGAGTTGACTACGATGAGACTTTCTCACCAGTAGCGATGCTTAAGTCTGTCCGAATCATGTTAGCAATTGCCGCATTTTATGATTATGAAATCTGGCAAATGGATGTCAAAACTGCATTCCTAAATGGATATCTCAAAGAAGAGTTGTATATGATGCAACCAGAAGGTTTTGTCGATCCAAAAGGTGCTAACAAAGTATGCAAGCTCCAGCGATCCATCTATGGACTGGTGCAAGCATCTCGGAGTTGGAATATACGCTTTGATGAGGTGATCAAAGCATATGGTTTTATACAGACTTTTGGAGAAGCCTGTATTTACAAGAAAGTGAGTGGGAGCTCTGTAGCATTTCTAATATTATATGTAGATGACATATTGTTGATTGGAAATGATATAGAATTTCTGGATAGCATAAAAGGATACTTGAATAAAAGTTTTTCAATGAAAGACCTCGATGAAGCTGCTTATATATTAGGTATCAAGATCTATAGAGATAGATCAAGACGCTGAATTGGACTTTCACAAAGCACATACCTTGATAAGATTTTGAAGAAGTTCAAAATGGATCAGTCAAAGAAAGGGTTCTTGCCTGTTTTACAAGGTATGAAGTTGAGTAAGACTCAATGCCCGACCACTGCAGAAGATAGAGAGAAAATGAAAGTCATTCCCTATGCCTCAGCCATAGGATCTATCATGTATGCAATGCTGTGTACCAGACCTGATGTGTGCCTTGCTATAAGTCTAGAAGGGAGGTACCAAAGTAATCCAGGAGTGGATCACTGGACAGCGGTCAAAAACATCCTAAAGTATCTGAAAAGAACAAAGGATATGTTTCTCGTATATGGAGGTGACAAAGAGCTCGTCGTAAATGGTTACGTCGATTCTAGCTTTGACACTGATCCGGATGACTCAAAGTCACAAACCGGATATGTATTTTTATTGAACGGTGGAGCTGTCAGCTGGTGCAGTTCCAAGTAGAGCGTCGTGGCGGGATCTACGTGTGAAGCGGAATACATAGCTGCTTCGGAAGCAGCAAATGAAGGAGTCTGGATGAAGGAGTTCATATCCGATCTAGGTGTAGTACCTAGTGCATCGGGTCCAATGAAAATCTTTTGTGACAACACTGGAGCCATAGCCTTGGCGAAGGAATCCAGGTTTCACAAGAGAACAAAGCACATCAAAAGACGCTTCAATTCCATCTGCGATCTAGTCAAGGAGGGAGACAAAGAGATTTGCAAAATACATACGGATCTGAATGTTGCAGACCCGTTGACTAAGCCTCTTCCACGGGCAAAACATGATCAGCACCAAGACTCCATGGGTGTGAGGATCATCACTTTGTAATCTAGATTATTGACTCTAGTTCAAGTGGGAGACTGAAGGAAATATGCCCTAGAGGCAATAATAAATATGTTATTTGTATTTCCTTATATCATGATAAATGTCTTTTATTCATGCTAGAATTGTATTAACCGGAAACTTAGTACATGTGTGGATACATAGACAAAACAGTATGTCCCTAGTATGCCTCTACTAGACTAGCTCATTGATCAAAGATGGTTATGTTTCCTAGCCATAGACATGAGTTGTCATTTGATCAACGGGATCACATCATTAGGAGAATGATGTGATGGACAAGACCCATCCATTAGCATAGCACTATGATCGTTTAGTTTAACTGCTATTGCTTTCTTCATGACTTATACATGTTCCTATGACTATGAGATTATGCAACTCCCGAATACCGTAGGAACACCTTGTGTGCTATCAAACGTCACAACGTAACTGGGTGATCATAAAGATGCTCTACAGGTGTCTCCAAAAGTATTCGTGGTGTTGGCATAGATCAAGATTAGGATTTGTCACTCCGAGTGTCGGAGAGGTATCTCTGGGCCCTCTCGGTAACACACATCACAATAAGCCTTGCAAGCAAAAGACTAATGAGTTAGTCACGAGATGATGTGTTACGGAACGAGTAAAGAGACTTGCCGGTAAACGAGATTGAACTAGGTATAAAGATACCGACGATCGAATCTCGGGCAAGTAACATACCATTTGACAAAAGGAACAACGTATGTTGTTATGCGGTTCTGACCGATAAAAGATCTTCGTAGAATATGTAGGAGCCAATATGAACATCCAGGTTCCGCTATTGGTTATTGACCGGAGATGAGTCTCGGTCATGTCTACATAGTTCTCGAACCCGTAGGGTCCGCACGCTTAACGTTTGATGACGATCGGTATTATGAGTTTATGAGTATTGATGTGCCGAAGGTAGTTCGGAGTCCCGGATGAGATCACGGACATGACGAGGAGTCTCGGAATGTCCGAGACATAAAGATTGATATATTGGACGGCTATATTCGGACACCGGAAGTATACCGGAAAAGTTTCGGATTTATCGGGAATGCCGGAGGGGGTTACCGGAACCCCCTACGAGAGGGGATGGTCCATAGTGGGCCTAAAGGGAAAGAGAGAGGCAGCCCATAGGGCTGGCCGGCGCCCCCACCTAGGGTTCCTAGTTGGACTAGGATTTGGGGGGGGGGGGGCGCCACCTCTCCTATTCCTTCCCCCCTTCTTCCTTTCGGTGAATCCTACTAGGAATAGGATTGCAATCCTATTCCTAGTAGAACTCCTTCCCTAGCCGCACCAGGAAGGGCCGGCCGGCCTCCCTCCCCTGCTCCTTTATATACGGGGGCAAGGGGGCACCCAAAGACACACAAGTTGAATTGTTTTAGCCGTGTGCGGTGCCCCCCTCCACAGAATCACACCTCGGTCATACCGTCGCGAAGCTTAGGCGAAGCCCTGCGCCGGTGAACACATCATATCCGTCACCACGCCGTCGTGCTGACGAAACTCTCCCGTGAAGCTCAACTGGATCAAGAGCTCGTGGGACGTCATCAAGTTGAACATGTGCTGAACGCGGAGGTGCCGTATGTTCGATGCTTGATCGGTTGGATCGCGAAGAAGTTCGACAACATCAACCGCGTCACTTGACGCTTCCGCTCCCGGTCTACGAGGGTACGTAGACACGCTCTTCCCTCTCGTTGCTATGCATCTGGTAGATAGATCTTGCGTGATCGTAGGAAAATTTTAAAATACTACGTTCCCCAACACTAATGGCCCACGCTAATGTTGCCCTCAACTTCAACGCGTTCCTAGAGAAAACCAAGCTGAAAGACGATGGTAGCAACTATACGGATTGGGTCCGTAACTTGAGGATCATCCTCATAGCTGCCAAGAAAGCATATGTCCTTGAAGCACCACTAGGTGATGCACCCGTTTTCCCAGCAACTCAAGACGTTATGAATGCCTGGCAGTCGTGTAGTGATGATTACTCCCTGGTTCAGTGCGGCATGCTTTATGATACGTCTCCAACGTATCTACTTTTCCAAACCCTTTTGCCCTTGTTTTGGACTCTAACTTGCATGATTTGAATGGAACTAACCCGGACTGACGCTGTTTTCAGCAGAATTGCCATGGTGTTGTTTTTGTGCAGAAATAAAAAGTTCTCGGAATGACCGAAAATCCACGGAGAATTATTTCAGAAAATATAAAAAATACCTGCAAGAAGATCCAGACCAGGGGGCCCACACCTTGTCCACGAGGGTGGGGGCGCCCCCTATGGCGCGCCCCCTGCCTCGTGGGCCCCCTCGTGCTCCACCGACGTATCCCCAGATCCTATATATTCACTTTAGGGGAGAAAAAAACCAGAGAGGAATAATTATCGCGTTTTGCGATACGGAGCCGCCGCCAAGCCCTAATCTCTCTCGGGAGGGCTGATCAGGAGTCCGTTCGGGGCTCCAGAGAGTGGAGATCGTCGGCATCGTCATCATCAACCTTCCTCCATCACCAATTCCACGATGCTCACCACCGTGCGTGAGTAACTCCATCGTAGGCTTGCTGGACGATGATGGGTTGGATGGGATCTATCATGTAATTGAGTTAGTTTTGTTAGGGTTAGATCCCTAGTATCCACTATGTTCTGAGATTGATGTTGCTATGACTTTGCTATGCTTAATGCTCGTCACTAGGGCCCGAGTGCCATGATTTCAGATCTGGACCTATTATGTTTTCATGAATATATGTGTGTTCTTGATCCTATCTTGCAAGTCTATAGTCACCTACTATGTGTTATGATCCGGTAACCCCGAAGTGACAATAATCGGGACCACTCCCGGTGATGACCTTAGTTTGAGGAGTTCATGTATTCACTATGTGTTAATGCGTTGGTCCGGTACTCTATTAAAAGGAGGCCTTAATATCCCTTAGTTTCCAATAGGACCCCGCTGCCACGGGAGGGTAGGACAAAAGATGTCATGCAAGTTCTTTTCCATAAGCACGTATGACTATATTCGGAATACATGCCTACATTGCATTGATGAACTGGAGCTAGTTCTGTGTCACCCTAGGTTATAACTTCTACATGATGAATTGCATCCGACATAATTTCCCATCACCAATCCAATGCCTACGAGCTTTTCCAATATTGCTTGTTGCTCTTTTACTTTTCCGCTGCTACTATTACAAAAACTACAAAAACACTATCTTTACTTTTATTGCCGCTACCGCCACTATCATATTACTTTGCTACTAAACTACCTTGCTGCAGATACTAAGTTTCCAGGTTTGGTTGAATTGGCAACTCGACTGCTAATACTTAAGAGTATTCTTTGGCTTCCCTTGTGTCGAATCGATAAATTTGGGTTGAATACTTTACCCTCGAAAACTGTTGTGATCCCCTACACTTGTGGGTTATCAAGACTATTTTCTGGCGCCGTTGCCGGGGAGCATAGCTCTATTCTTTAACTCACTTGGGATTTATATCTGTTGATGACTATGAAGAATCTGAAGGACTCAAAAACCAAGATCTTACCCTCAACTACGAGGGGAGGTAAGGAACTGCCATCTAGCTCCGCACTTGATTCACCCTCTGTTATGATTAAACTTGTGACACCTACTCCTGCTATTGAATCTGATATGTTGTATGTTCTTGATGATGCCACTTCAGCTATGTATGATGAAACTACTTCTATGCCTGATACTGTGCCACTAGGTGAATATCTAGATGAACAAATTGCTAAGGTTAGGGAGAATGCAAATATTGAAACTGATGATATTTATGAAAGTGATGATGAAGCTTCTCCCAATAGATATGAATTGCCTGTTGTTCCTGAAGGTTATGTTATGGATGAAGAAACTGCTAGAGACTTTCTTGCTTGCAACGATAGATATGATCTTAAGAAATTATTAGCTAAGCTGAAAGAAAAGTCTTTGAATGCTAGAATGAAACATGACCCTACTTTCGCTACTTCACCTATCTGTGTTACAGATAATGATTATGAATTCTCTGTTGATCCTGAGTTAATTACTTCGGTTGAATCTGATCCTTTCCATGGCTATGAATCTGAAACTGTTGTGGCACATCTTACTAAGTTGAATGATATAGCCACCATGTTTACCAACGATGAAAATATTCGTTACTACTATATCCTTAAGTTATTTCCTTTCTCGTTAAAGGGTGATGCTAAGACTTGGCTTAATTCTCTTGATCCTGGTTGTGTGCATAGTCCCCAGGATATGATGTATTACTTCTCTGCTAAATATTTTCCCGCTCATAAGAAACAAGCTGCCTTACGTGAAATATATAACTTTGTGCAAATTGAAGAAGAGAGTCTCCCACAAGCTTGGGGAGGCTTCTCCAATTACTTAATGCTTTGCCTCATCATCCTCTTGATATGCATGATATACTTGATGTCTTTTATAATGGACTAACTGATGCTTCCAGAGACCACCTGGATAGTTGTGCTGGTTGTGTTTTCAGGGAAAGTATAGTTGATCAAGCTGAATTACTATTGAATAATATGCTGGCCAATGAAAATAATTGGACACTTCCTGAACCAGCCCCTAAGCCAACTCCGAAGAAAAGAGGTGTTCTATTTCTCAGTCATGAAGATATGCAAGAGGCAAAGAAATCTATGAAAGTAAAAGGTATTAAAGCTGAAGATGTTAAGAATTTACCACCTATTGAAGAAATACATGGTCTTGATAACCCGACACAGGTAGTGAAGGTAAATTCTCTTTATAGATTTGATGAAGGTGATATCCCTCGTTATGAGTCTGCTAGCCAATGCTTACATGAGTTTGACAATTTTATTGTGAAACAAGAAAACTTCAATGCTTATGTTGTTAGACAATTACAATACAATGCTTATATGATTGAACTCTTGAGTGATTATCTGTCTAGAGCTAAAGGTGAACTGAAACTCATTAGTAAACATGCTTCCATGGTCACCACTCAAGTAGAATAAGTACTTAAGGCTCAGAATGATTTGCTCAATGAATTAAATAGTAAGAATAACGACTATGTTGTTAGAGCTGCTACTAGAGGTGGTAAAATGACTCAGGAACCTTTGTATCCTGAGGGCCACCCTAAGAGAATTGAGCAAGATTCTCAGAGAGCTAATTTAGATGCACCTAGTTCTTCTAAGAAGAAGAAACAGAAAAATGATAGAACTTTGCATGCTTCTAGTGAACCCTTAGCTGACACACCTGAGAATCCCAATGATATATTTGTTTCTAATGCTGAGACACAATCTAGTAATGAACATGAGCCTAGTGATAATATTAATGATGATGTTCATGATGATGCTCAACCTAGCAATGATAATGATGTAGAGATTGGACCTGCAGTTGATCTTGATAACCCACAATCAAAGAATCAACGTTATGATAAGGGAGATTTTGTTGCTAGGAAGCACGGTAGGGAAAGAGAACCATGGGTTCAGAAACCCATGCCTTTTCCTCCGAAACCATCCAAGAAAAAGGATGATGAGGATTTTGAGCGCTTTGCTAAAATGATTAGATCTATCTTTTTGCGTATGCGTTTGACTGATGTGCTTAAAACAAATCATTATGCTAAGTATCTGAAGGATATTATTACCAATAAAAGGAAGATACCTGAAGTAGAAATTTCCACCATGCTTGCTAATTACACTTTCAAGGGTGGAATACCTAAGAAATTAGGAGATCTAGGAGTACCTACTATACCTTGCTCCATTAAAGGAAACTATGTTAAAACTGATTTATGTGATCTTGGAGCCGATGTCAGTGTTATGCATCTCTCTTTATATCGTAGACTTGACTTGAGTAAGTTGACACCTACTGAAATATCTTTGCAAATGGCTGATAAATCAACTGTTGTACCTCTCGGTATTTGTGAGGATGTGCCTGTTGTAGTTGCAAATGTTACTATTCTAACGGACTTTGTTATACTTGATATTCCCGAGGATGATAGTATGTCTATTATCCTTGGTAGACCCTTTTTGAATACTGCAGGGGCTGTTATTGATTGCAACAAAGGCAATGTCACTTTTCATGTCAATGGTAATGAGCATACGGTACACTTTCTGAGGAAACAACCTCAGGTCCATAGTATCAATTTTATTGGAAAATTTTCAACTAGTACTATTGGAGGTTTTGAATTTCCTCTTCCTACCGTCAAGAAGACATATGACATTCTTATTGTTGGGGACATACATATCCCCATTGATGTAACCTAGTGTTATTCGAAAATTCTCCGGTTTCATGTTATTCGTAAAGAGTTTATTAACAAGACCTGATCAACCTTGTTAATGGATTCCTTTTGATGAGCATGTGATAGGTGAATCTAGATAGCACCACCTTCTGTACCCTCCTTTTACTTTCTGTAATTAGGATAAATAAAGCAAAAATAGTATTTTCTGTCTATTTCCAGACTTATCCGTGCAATAAAAAATACCCTGAAAATAAAAGTTCTCCAAATGCCCTGAAAATGAAATATGATTTTTTTCTAGAATATTTGAGAAAATATGGCACAGAACACACAGTGAGGGGAGCCAGCACCTGGCCACGAGGGTACAGGGCGCGCCCCCTGCCTCGTGGGCCCCACGTGGCCCCCCTCCACTTATTCCTGCACCAACACTCTTCTTCTTCCTCCCAAAAAAATCACCAACCAGCTCAAACCCGGGTTCTAGCTCATCTTCCTGCCATTTTCGATCTCTTTGCTTAAAGCACCATTCACCAAACTGTTTGGGGAGATTGTTTCTTGGTATGTGACTCCTCCATTGGTCCAATTAGTTTTTGTTCTAGTGCTCTATTTATTGCAAATTTTTGCTGTTGTGGTGACCTTGTTCTTGAGCTTGCATGTTAAATTTTGTTGGTCCCAAGTAGTTCTAATGCATGATATAGTCTCTAGGTACTAGTAGGAGTTGTTGCTATCAATCTTGTTGAGTTTGGTTAACTTTTATTTTGAGTTACTAAAAATTTCAGATTTTTTCAGAAAAGGAAAATGATAAAGAGACTGCTGAGGGGCTCCTCCAGTAAGAGCCCAGAGGAGAAGAAGAAAGAAGAAAATAAGGAGCCCAAATATAATCTTCCTCGCATGGCGGAAGTTCGACCGTGCGAATGGCCTTGTAATGATTTCATGATGTTTGTCGGTATTTACGAAGACTTTTATTGGTTGGCAAATAATGCAGGCCTCACCGACTTCCTCCACGACCAGCGTGAACAGTATCTCTTACTCACCAATATTTTCACGCAAAGTTTTCATTTTCATGCTAAGAAAACACCACCTACAGTGGAGTTTCGTTTATATGATGTGGTTAAGGAGATATCACTCTTTGAATTTTGTGAAATATGCAAGATACCCTTTGGAGGTAGACTTGATGAACCACGTCGTGAAGACGTTGAAGGGTTTATTGACATGATAGCTGTAGGGGAAAGCAGGCAAGTCTCAGGGGCAAGAATCACTAGTATACACTTCCCTGTTCTACGCTACTTTCCTTTATTTGCTAGTAGATGTTTAATTGGTCGCGGGAACAGTGGGAATCTTAGTGCCCCTGATATTGTCATTTTATGCCATGCTTTGTTTCAACACACAAATTTTAGCTTGGGTGCCGCCGTTGCTAAACGACTGAGTCTGAACCGCTCAAAGGGGCCCGTCTTTGGAGGCATCTTTGCTTCTCGCCTTGCTGGACATTTTAGAATACCTATTAGGCATCATGAGAAGGAAGAAAAATTGCTTGCCCCTGTTTATCTAGACTACAAGAGCATGATAGCACATGATTTTATTGTTCAAGGCAAGGATAGGTTGCTTAATTATAAATTAAGGTTTGATGAAAAATATTGTGAAATTGTTACCTTGCCTGCACCATCTCTGTTTGATCTGTCTACAAGCACATATCTTGTTACATCAGATGCCTTCTACAAGTACCAGGGCCAGGCACAAGCTTCAGAACCTGAGCCGGAGCCCCCACTCGATCCTTACCGTCAGTCTGTTTATGGGTGGGAGCTGGATGA
This sequence comes from Secale cereale, assembly GCA_902687465.1. Taxonomy (NCBI): domain Eukaryota; kingdom Viridiplantae; phylum Streptophyta; class Magnoliopsida; order Poales; family Poaceae; genus Secale; species Secale cereale. The sequence continues at coordinate 153,948,654 of LR738715.1, read as the reverse complement.
GCTTGCCAACCAGTGGCACCCAGAGGACACATCTCAATACACTGGAGGGAGTAGCTTCGATCCGTGGCGATACACCAACTTAGGCCAAAAGCCTAAGCTTGGGGGAGTACGTGTTTCTCACCGACTTTACATTCATGTTCACACTTATTCTAGTTGTCGGTGCTCACACTCTTTCATTGTACCATCCATGCTTAGTTTCAATTTCTTTTTCTTAGTCCTTTTCTTAGTCCTTTTCTTAGTATTTTTCTTGTGTGTTAGAAAAACCTTAAGAAAAAAATAGTGGTAGCTTCTAGCTAGTTTACTTTCCTTATAGTAATAATTATAAGAAAACCCAAAAAGATTTCTTGTTCTTCTTTTGCTTGTTGGGAGCTCTCCCGTGTAAATAGTTTCTTTTCTTTTCTTTGGGGTCAAGAGTAGATGATCATGATTGAAATTGCTTAGTGGGTCTCATATGCTTTATTGTTGACTTAACCTTGAGCCATACTACCTTGTCTTCTCTCTTGTATTAAATGTCTACGGATTCCATCTTAGTCCAATGCACGTGCACTATTATTATTATCCACACCGTTCGGTCGTGCGAGTGAAAGGAAATAAGGATGATATATGATGAACTAATTGAGATGAGAAAAGCTAGTATGAACTCGACCTCTCTTGTTTTTGTAAATATGATAGTTCATCGTTCCTAATTCAAAATGTTATGAATGAAACATGCTTGCAATGACAATTAGAGATCATAGCTGCTTATGCCATTCTTAATTAGCTGAGAGTTTATAATGGTCTATCTTGTGTGCCAACATGATATTAAAATGGTTGTGTTGTGGTATGATAGGGTGGTACCCTCCTTTGAACGATTTAAGTGATCTGACTTGGCACATGTTCACGCATGTAGTTGAAACAAATCAACATAGCCTCCACGATATTTATGTTCATGGTGATTTATATTCTACTCATGCTTGCATTCATTGTTGATTAATTTTAATGCATGTTCATGACCGTTGTTGCTCTCTAGCTGGTCGCTTCCCAGTCTCTTTCTAGCCTTCACCTGTACTAAGCGGGAATACTACTTGTGCATCCACTTCCATAAAACCCAAAGTTATTCCACATGAGTCCACTATACCTTCCTATATGCGGTATTTACCTGCCGTCCCAAGTAAATTTGTATGTGCCAAACTCTAAACCTTCAAATGAAATTCTATTTTGTAGGCTCTAACAACTCATGTATCAACTAGGGTTGTCTATATCTTCCATGCTAGGTGAGTTATTCTCACGATGAGTGGACTCTGTTCATCATTCATGAGAAAATGGCTGGTAACCGGGATGCCCAGTCCCATGCTCAAAATCATAATAATTAAACAAAACCCCCCCAGGGCTGTTGCTGGTTTGGACGGTACCCGTTGTTTTGGGCTAGCCATGGAGTGTGCTTGTTGGTGGTTGGGCGAGTATAAACTTTACCATTCTGTTTGGGAACCGCCTATAATGTGCGTAGCATGGGAGATATCGAGATTCTTGGTTGTTATGTTGACAATGAAAGTATACCGCTCAAAATGTTATTCATCTCTATTTAAAAATCGAGCTCTGGCACCTCTACAAATCCCTGCTTCCCTCTGCGAAGGGCCTATCTATTTACTTTTATGCAGAGTCATCATCCTCTTATAAAAGAACACCAGTAGGAGAGCACCTCTGTCATTTGCATTGAGTATGATCATGACTAGATCTCTTTTACCATGAATTACAATGCCTAGTCAGTCCTTGATCTTTAAAGGTGCTCTGCATTTATGTTTTGCGGTCTCGGAAAGGGCTAGCGAGATACCATCTTGTTATATCATATCATGATTGTTTTGAGAAAGTATTGTCATCCGAGGTTTATTATTATTGCTCGCTAGTTGATTATGCCATTGATATGAGTAGACTTGAGACCTGAAAGTTATTGTGAATGTGGTTAGTTCATGATCTTGCTGAAAACCTGAATGCTGGCTTACATATTTACAACAACAAGAGCAAATAGAGTTTGTCAAAGTTTTTCTTTATCACTTTCATTTTATCAACTGAATTGCTTGAGGACAATGAAAGGTTTAAGCTTGGGGGAGTTGATAGTCTCCAACGTATCAACTTTTCCAAACCCTTTTGCCCTTGTTTTGGACTCTAACTTGCATGATTTGAATGGAACTAACCCGGGCTGACGCTGTTTCCAGGAGAATTGCCATGATGTTGTTTTTGTGCAGAAATAAAAAGTTCTCGGAATGACCTGAAAATCCACGGAGAATTATTTTGGAAAATATAAAAAATACCTGCAAGAAGATCCAGACGAGGGGGGCCCACACCCTATCCACGAGGGTGCCCACCTAGGGTGCGCCCCCTGCCTCGTGGACCCCCTGGTGCTCCACCGACATATCCCCAGATCCTATATATTCACTTTTGGGGAGAAAAAAACCAGAGAGGAAGAATTATCGCGTTTTACGATACAGAGCCGCCGCCAAGCCTAATCTCTCTCGGGAGGGCTCATCTGGAGTCCGTTCGGGGCTCCGCAGAGTGGAGATCGTCGCCATCGTCATCATCAACCTTCCTCCATCACCAATTCCATGATGCTCACCGCCGTGCGTGAGTAATTCCATCGTAGGCTTGCTGGACGGTGATGGGTTGGATGGGATCTATCATGTAATCGAGTTAGTTTTGTTAGGGTTTGATCCCTAGTATCCACTATGTTCTGAGATTGATGTTGCTATGACTTTGCTATGCTTAATGCTTGTCACTAGGGCCCGAGTGCCATGATTTCAGATCTGAACCTATTATGTTTTCATGAATATATGTGTGTTCTTGATTCCATCTTGCAAGTCTATAGTCACCTACTATGTGTTATGATCCGGCAACCCCGAAGTGACAATAATCAGGACCACTCCCGGTGATGACCTTAGTTTGAGGAGTTCATGTATTCACTATGTGTTAATGCTTTGGTCCGGTACTCTATTAAAAGGTGGCCTTAATGTCCCTTAGTTTCCAATAGGACCCCGCTGCCACGGGAGGGTAGGACAAAAGATGCCATGCAAGTTCTTTTCCATAAGCACGTATGACTATATTCGGAATACATACCTACATTACATTGATGAACTGGAGCTAGTTCTGTGTCACCCTAGGTTATAACTTCTACATGATGAATTGCATCCGACATAATTTCCCATCACCGATCCAATGCCTACGAGCTTTTCCCATATTGCTTGTTGCTTATTTTCTTTTCCGCTACTACTATTACAAAAACTACAAAAACACTATCTTTACTTTTATTGCCGCTACCGCCACTATCATATTACTTTGCTACTAAACTACCTTGCTGCAGATACCAAGTTTCCAGGTGTTGTTGAATTGACAACTCAGCTGCTAATACTTAAGAGTATTCTTTGGCTCCCCTTGTGTCAAATCAATAAATTCAGGTTGAATACTTTACCCTCGAAAACTGTTGCGATCCCCTACACTTGTGGGTTATCACTTTACAGCTTAGAATCGGGGCTCCAAAAGTGTTTTGAGCAACATGGAGCATATGAGATGTTCCAAGAGCTGGAAATGGTTTTCCAAGCTCATGCCCGGGTCGAGAGATATGAAGTCTCCGACAAGTTCTACAGTTGTAAGATGGGGGAAAACAGTTCTGTAAGTGAGCATATACTCAGAATGTCTGGGTTGCACAACCACTTGCCTCAGCTGGGAGTTAATCTCCCAGATGACGCGGTCGTTGACAGAATCCTCTAGTCGCTTCCACCTAGCTACAAGAGCTTTGTGATGAACTACAATATGCAGGGGATGGAGAAGGCCATTCCCGAGTTATATTCAATGCTGAATTCAGCGGAGGTGGAAATCAAAAAGGAACATCAAATGCCGATGGTGAATAAAACCACTAAGTTCAAGAAAGGCAAGGGTAAGAAGAACTTCAAGAAGGACGGCAGGGGAGTTGCCACGCCCGGTAAGCCAGTTGCTGGGAAGAAGCCAAAGAATGGACCCAAGCCCGAGACTGAGTGCTTTTATTGCAAGGGAACGGGTCACTGGAAGTGGAATTGCCCCAAATACTTAGCGGATAAGAAGGCTGGCAATGTCAAAGGTATATGTGGTATACATGTTATTACTGCGTACCTTACCAGCGCTCGTAGTAGCTCCTGGGTATTTGATACCGATGCAGTTGCTCACATTTGTAACTCAAAGCAGGAGCTGCGGAATAAGCGGAGACTGACGAAGGACGAGGTGACGATGCGCGTCGGGAATGGTTCCAAGGTCGATGTGATCGCCGTCGGCACACTGCCTCCACATCTACCTTTGGGATTAGTTTTAAACCTCAATAATTGTTATTTAGTACCAGCTTTGAGCATGAACATTGTATCTGGATCTCGTTTAATGCGAGATGGCTACTCATTTAAATCTGAGAATAATGGTTGTTCTATTTATATGAGAGAAATTTTTTATGGTCATGCCCCGCTGGTCAATGGTTTATTTTTATTGAAGCTCGAACGTGATGTTGCACATATTCATAGTGTGAATGCCAAAAGATGTAAGGTTGATAATGATAGTCCCACATACTTGTGGCATTGCTGCCTTGGTCATATTGGTGTCAAACGCATGAAGAAACTCCATGCAGATGGACTTTTGGAGTCTCTTTATTATGAATCATTTGACACATGCGAACCATGCCTCTTGGGCAAGATGACCAAGACTTCATTCTCCGGAACAATGGAGGGAGCAACCGACTTGTTGGAAATCATACATACTGATGTGTGTGGTCCGATGAGCGTTGAGGCTCGCGGTGGTTATCGTTATGTTCTCACCCTCACTGATGACTTAAGTAGATATGGGTATGTCTACTTGATGAAACACAAGTCTGAGACCTTTGAAAAGTTCAAGAAATTTCAGAATGAGGTTGAGAATCAATGTGACAGAAAAGTAAAGTTCTTACGATCAGATCATGGAGGAGAATATTTAAGTCACGAATTTGGCACACACCTAAGGAAATGTGGAACTGTTTCACAACTGACGCCGCCTGGAACACCTCAGCGTAATGGTGTGTCCGAACGTCGTAATCATACTCTGTTGGACATGGTGCGATCTATGATGTCTCTCACCGATTTACCGCTATCATTTTTTGGTTATGCTTTAGAGACTGCCGCATTCACTTGAAATAGGGAACTATCTAAATCTGTTGAGACGACACCGTATGAACTATGGTTTGGGAAGAAACCTAAGTTGTCGTTTCTAAAAGTTTGGGGATGTGATGCTTATGTCAAGAAACTTCAACCTGAAAAGCTCGAACCCAAATCGGAAAAATGCGTCTTCATACGATACCCTAAGGAAACTATTGGGTATACCTTCTACCTCAGATTCGAGGGCAAGATCTTCGTTGCCAAGAATGGATCCTTTCTGGAGAAAGAGTTTGTCTCGAAAGAAGTAAGTGGGAGAAAAGTGGAACTTGATGAGGTGGTTGTCACCCCTCTTGAACCGAAAAGTAGCGCATCGCAAGAAGATGTTTCTGTGGTGCCTGCACCGACTAGAGAGAAAGTTAATGATAATGATCATGAAACTTTGGATCAAGTTACTATTGAACTTCGTAGGTCTACGAGGACACGTTCCGCGCCAGAGTGGTACGGCAACCCTGTCCTTGAAATCATGTTGTTGGACAACGGTGAACCTTCGAACTATGAGGAAGCGATGGCGGGCCCGGATTCCAACAAATGGCTTGAAGCCATGAAATCCGAGATAGGATCCATGTATGATAACAAAGTATGGACTTTGATTGACTTGCTCGATGATCGGCAACTTATAGAAAATAAATGGATCTTTAAGAAGAAGACTGACGCGGATGGAAATGTGACCATCTATAAGGCTCGGCTTGTCTCTAAGGGTTATCGACGAGTTCAAGGAATTGACTACGATGAGACTTTCTCTCCCGTAGCAATGCTGAAGTCCGTTCGAATCATGTTAGCAATTGCTGCATTATATGATTATGAGATATGGCAAATGGACGTCAAAACGGCATTCCTTAACGGCTTCCTAAGGAAGAATTGTATATGATGCAGCCGGAAGGTTTTGTCGATCATAAGAATGCTAACAAGGTATGCAAGCTCCAGCGCTCCATCTATGGGCTGGTGCAAGCATCTCAGAGTTGGAACATTCGCTTTGATGAAGTGATCAAAGTGTTTGGGTTCATATAGACTTATGGAGAAGCCTGTATTTACAAGAAAGTGAGTGGGAGCTCTGTAGCATTTCTCATATTATATGTGGATGAAATATTGTTGATGGGAAATGATATAGAATTTTTGGAAAGCATAAAGGCCTACTTGAATAAGTGTTTTTCAATGAAGGACCTTGGAGAAGCTGCTTACATATTAGGCATCAAGATCTATAGAGATAGATCGAGACGCCTCATTGGTCTTTCATAAAGCACATACCTTGACAAGATATTGAAGAAGTTTAATATGGATCATTCCAAGAAAGGGTTCTTGCCTGTATTGTAAGGTATGACATTGAGCACAACTCAATGCTCGACATCGGCAGAAGATAGAGAAAAGATGAGTGTCATCCCCTATGCCTCAGCCATAGGTTCTATTATGTATGACATGCTGTGTACCAAACCTGATGTGAACCTTGCCATAAGTTTGGTGCGGAGGTACCAAATTGATCTCGGAATGGAACACTGGACATCGGTCAAGAACATCCTGAAGTACCTGAAAAGGACTAAGGATATGTTTCTTGTTTATGGAGGTGACAAAGAGCTCGTCGTAAAGGGTTACGTCGATGCTAGCTTCGACACAGATTCGGATGACTCCAAGTCACAAACTGAATACGTGTATATTTTGAATAGTGGGGCAGTCAGCTGGTGCAGTTGCAAGCAAAGCGTCGTGGCGGCATCTATATGTGAAGCGGAGTACATAGCTGCTTCCGAAGCAGCGCAGGAAGGAGTCTGGATGAAGGAGTTCATCACCGACCTAGGAGTTATTCCAAGCGTGTCGGGCTAGATGACTCTCTTCTGTGACAACACTGGAGCTATTGCCATTGCCAAGGAGCCCAAGTTTCACAAGAAGACCAAGCACATCAAGCGCCGTTTCAACTCCATTCGTGGTTATATTCAAGATGGAGACATATATATTTGTAAAGTGAATACGGATCTGAATGTCGCAAATCCGTTGACTAAACCTCTTCCACGAGCAAAACATGATCAACACCAGAACTCTATGGGTGTTCGATTCATCACAATGTAACTAGATTATTGACTCTAGTGCAAGTGGGAGACTGTTGAAAATATGCCCTAGAGGCAATAATAAAATGGTTATTATTATATTTCCTTGTTCATGATAACCGTCTATTGTTCATGCTATAATTGTGTTAACCGGAAACCGTAATACATGTGTGAATACATAGATCATAATATGTCCCTAGTGAGCCTCTAGTTGGCTAGCTCGTTGATCGATAGATGGTCACGGTTTCATGACCATGGACATTGGATGTCATTGATAACGGGATCACATCATTAGGAGAATGATGTGATGGACAAGACCCAATCCTAAGCATAGCACAAGATCGTGTAGTTCGTCTGCTAAAGCTTTTCCAATGTCAAGTATCTTTTCCTTAGACCATGAGATTGTGCAACTCCCGGATACCGTAGGAGTGCTTTGTGTGTGCAAAACGTCACAACGTAACTGGGTGGCTATAAAGGTATGCTGCTGGTATCCCCGAAAGTATCTTTTGGGTTGGCACGAATCGAGACTGGAATTTGTCACTCCATATGACAGAGAGGTATCTCTGGGCCCACTCGGCAAGACATCATCGTAATGAGCTCTATGTGACTAAGGAGTTGTTCACGGGATGATGTGTTACGGAACGAGTAAAGAGACTTGCCGGTAACGAGATTGAACAAGGTATCGGGATACCGACGATCGAATCTCGGGCAAGTATTATGCCGATAGACAAAGGGAATTGTATACGGGATTGATTGAATCCTTGACATCGTGGTTCATCCGATAAGATCATCGTGGAACATGTTGGAGCCAACATGGGTATCCATATCCCGCTGTTGGTTATTGGCCGGAGAGATGTCTTGGTCATGTCTGCATGGTTCCCGAACCCGTAGGGTCTACACACTTAAGGTTCGATGATGCTAGGGTTATAGGGAATATATGTACATGGTTACCGAATGGTGTTCGGAGTCCCAGATGAGATCCCGGACATCACGAGGAGTTCCGGAATGGTCCGGAGGTAAAGAATTATATATAGGAAGTGAGGATTTGGCCACCGGAAGTGTTTCAGGCATCACCGGTAATGTACCGGGACCACCGGAAGGGATCCGGGGGTCCACCGGGAGGGGCCACCAGCCCCGGAGGCTTGCGTGGGCCAAGATTGGGAAGGGACTAGCCCCTAGGTGGGCTGGTGCGCCTCCCACAAGGGCCCACGGCGCAAGGAAGAGAAGAGGGGGGAAATCCTAGGCGCAGATAGGCCTAAGGCCCACCTAGGGCGCGCCCCCTCTCTCCCCCTCTGCCCCCCCCCCCCAAACCCAT
>LR738715.1:153904625-153940122 GCA_902687465.1 Secale cereale | reverse complement strand
AAACCCATCTAGGGCTGCCGCCCCCCTAGGGTGGGAACCCTAGAGGGGGCGCATCCCCTCCCCTTCCCCTATATATAGTGGGGGGTTTTGGGGCTGCCATACATGTGAGTTCCTCTTTCTTTCGGCGCAGCCCTACCTCTCCCCCTCCTCGTCTCTCGTAGTGCTTGGCGAAGCCCTGCTAGAGTACCACGCTCCTCCACCACCATCACGTCGTCGTGCTGCTGCTGGACGGAGTCTTTCCCAACCACTCCCTCTCTCCTTGCTGGATCAAGGCGCGGGAGACGTCATCGGGCTGCACGTGTGTTGAGCACGGAGGCGCCGTTGTTCGGCGCTTAGATCGGATTCGGTCGCGATCTGAATCGCTTCGTGTACGACTCCACCAACCGCGTTCTTGCAACGCTTCCGCATTGCGATCTTCAAAGGTATGAAGATGCACTCCTTTCTCGTTGCTAGTCATTCCATAGATTGATCTTGGTGATGCGTAGATTTTTTTTGAATTTCCGCAACGATCCCCAACAATTTCTTGGATATTTTATTGTATCAAATTTGAGTACAATCCAAGACATCACATCTCTCAAAATTGAACCAGAAATGATTAAGTTTCTAACAATAGTGATAGCCCTAGTTTAAGAAAGTCTTCACGATCCCTCAGGAAAAAAACACCTTCACACGATAATAAAAAAACAACAGTCACCTATATTATGCGAGGTAATGATCATTCACGAATGGGGACGAGGATCCGGAGTTCAACTTTATGATGGACTCGTCGTCATCGTCGCACGTGCGGCAGTTCCTTCTCTTCAAAGAGTAGCCTACGAGTTGCGTACTTTTTATTTATGTTGTGTCTTTTATCATAGGGTTAGTGGCTATCTGATGGAGTTACTGTGGCGAGGTATACGACCTCAGGTTTATTCTCCGCTTTATTTCCGGGTCGATGGCGTTCGACCGCTGAATTTTGTATTTTTAATAATATATGGCTGAATGCATCGTTCTGATGCAGAGGTCATGCAGATGTCAGGGGTTATACTCCTTTTCGAAAAGAAAAAAAGACAAGAGCATACTCCTTTTCGAAAAGAAAAAAAGACAAGTGCACATTACAGGTTCCACTGTACACCTTCTGTGTGCTACCAATAACAATACAAATTCCAGTTCAAACTAACAATACAAATGAAAATGTTTAGGCCGCCGTAGACGGGCCAAACACTTCTTATTTGACGTACACAACTAAAACTACAATGCAGGGAGGGCTTTTCAAATTTCAAGTGCAGATGTTTTATAGACGACTGCGCGCGGCTCACTGCCACATTCAGGTAGATTTCTTGCTTTCCTGCAGACGCTCGAACAGGCTGCCATCGAAGGCGCCCCTCACGATTTCTCGCTGCAAAAAGCCTTCGTTGTCCTTTGCCACTTTGTGCAGCAACTTCCATTCCAGGTTTGCTGCGGCCCTGCGTGAAGAAGATCATTGGGTGATAATAAGTATTCAGAAATTACTTTCTGAAGGACAGCTTGGCTTGAAATGGCACATGCTTGCAGGAATGGAACGTACTTGGAATGAGACTGTCAGAGCATATTACTTTTTAGCTAGTCTTGTGTACTGATTAGGTATGCTTGTCTAGAGTAGCTTTGTATATTGGATACGAAACCTTTCTAAGAATAACTAGCTAAAAAATTGTAACTGAAAAATAAGTAAAGAACATGATTGCCAATTCGGTGCTGCACTTACCAGCCCAGAAAATCATACATATTGCGGTTGTGTTTAAGCATGGCGTTAATCTCATCTTCTGACAAAGCATTTGGCCGAGTTTTGCCAAACTTGCTGAATATAGCATCGAACTTTGCTGGCTCAAACCTACACAGAGTAAGAAAAACTAGTTAGAAAATTCGTTTCCGGAAGTGATCTTCCAACAGAGGGACAGGTATAGGTGCGTGTTGCAAACATACCTCCCTTCAGTGTCGTACGTCTCAGAATCGCTCCCGTGCTTGCCCCTGTGGATGTTCTTTATATGGATCGATAGCAGAGGGGAAGGCATCCATCCCTGCGTCCAAACAAACAGAGGATACTCTAAATTCGTATGTGTCTTTAGGAAGTGAGATATTCTTGTCACTTGCAGAAGAGAGTGACGTGATATTCAGGTTAAAAAACCTAGTACAAATGATAACACGACTTTTTTACCGGTTGAGTAGGATAAGTGAGGACGAGGTGCAGGAGTATGGATGTTCCGAAGGCTGAAGGAGACCCAAGCCCGATTGCTCGGAGGCCTGAAATAATAACACCAAAAAAAGGGTCTTATTCCAGCTGCAGAGGTAGCCTTGATTGGAGAAGAAAAATATGGCTACTTTAATTGCAGGCAAATCTAATCTCGTTTGGAGGATCGGGACTAAACAAAGTGTGATTCTGACGGTGATGGCCTGTCCACCGCGGGTAACACGAGACTGATGCTCTGCAAAAATTAGCATGATAGGGAGATGCGCGCTCTCGTCGGAGCTATGTGTGCGTACTTTGGAAGGTCTCCCATGGGTGGATGACCCCGTCGCCGTTGCGGTCGAAGAAGGCGGCGTGCTGCTGGAGCACGCTCATGCCCTTGGTGTCCCTGCCCTTGCTGCCCTCCGGGTGGCTCGGGTCAACCGCCGCCATTGCTCTGGCCAGATCTGCACGACAACAAATGCGGGCTCGGCTCAGAGGAAACAGCAGAATTTATGAAGGAAACGTAGACTGCACTTGTTCAGACTTCATCAGATAGCTAATTCATGCATTGAAGACGAGGCTGAGAGCAGTACAAAATTAATACATGGTCCTGGTGTTGAATCACTTTATTTATCAGAAGATAACGGAAAGTATTTAATTCGCTCGGGTCGTGGACGGAGACAATATTCTCTCTGTTACAATGTTAGACAGAAAAATACGGTTCTTGGATCAGAGAAACCACGGCTTGCTTGACTAGTCTAAGCTTTCATGGTAGTAGTAGCAAATAGAGTTACAGTACCAGAATGTAGAGGCGACGATCATGGACGACGACAGTCTATGTTGTTAACACCTGCTGGAAATTTATCCCCTGCTCTGTATCTACTGAAAATGTTACTATTTCTTGTTGATTGCCAACAGAGATGCTTCTTCATCTTCGTGCCACTATGGCACTACCGTACTACTACATCTGCTCGAGTGCCGAGTGGAGCACTCATGCACGCACCGACCGGAGAAGCGGCCGGGCAGCGCCGTCGCGCGAAGCCGCTGACGGCCCCCTTGCTATGCTAACCAAACCGAGAAGGAACGGGAGAGAAGTATTATTGGATCTCGGAACAGCGGCTGCACCACCCAAGGGAACGAAGAAGGGATGGATACGTACATGGCTTGGCGAGCTGCTCCTGCAGGTCGGGGTTGAGCTTCCGCTCGCTGGTGACGGCCGCCCGGGGCGCCTCGGTCGCCAGCGACGGGTCGGACGACGACGACGACGACATGGCGGCGGTTACTCGCGACGAGCCGAGCTCGCAGGATCTGCAGATCGAACAAAGCAAATGAATCTGGAGTTCTGGAGTGTCGGTTACTGTGAGTCCGTGAGTGAACCCAAGAGAAGAGAGACTCGGAGCAATGCTGCTGAGAGGGAAGGAACCCAACACCCACTGCTATGTGCTATCTCAGCGGCACAAGACGCACTCGCAAAAGAGGAAACATTCGGTGGCGACGATGATTACCTTTGGAGAAAGGCCCGGTGACGGGAGCGCGGAGCGGGGAGCCACCCGAGAGTTGGTGGTGGCGGTACGAGCAGTGCTACGGTCGCCATTGGAAGAAGGCCCGCGCTCTCTTTATAAACGCCCGTGCAGATGGTTCGTAACGACGAGGCTGGCGCGGAGACGGGGGTTTGTAGAAACAGCGTGCAAGGTCGAGGTATGGTACTGTGGACTTCTTGGGCGAGGTGTGTGTTTGTGGTGGTTACACGTGTACCGCTGCATCTGCATTTCAACTTTGTCCAGAGAAACTCGTAGAAGCAGGAACCGGACCGGAGTGGGTGTTCCGTGTAAACGTGGCCTTTCCGTTGGATGGATGTAAGGCGTCTGGGAATATGCCATTAGCCAAGGTTAAAGGTGTTCTGGGAACGCACCAACCCGTGCCAAAATGGAGTTAACGTGCCAAAATTGATCGTGTTCCAGCTGCATGCTGGCTCAACTTTTGGCCTCGAACAGACTTGCTTTTTACCTCAACCTGCTACGTTTTCACGTCACGCACACATGCCATCCACCCATGTCGAAGATTAGATCGCCTACCCGCACACCGTAACGCCGGACGGGCGTGCACCGCCATTTATCCCTCCTCTTTATTTATAAATCGCAGAGGAAAACCATTCCATTGGGGAAACCCGGAGCGATCCAGCGACGTGCGATGTCGGCTGAGACGGCGATCTACTCTCGTGCAGAATATTTAGCAGAGTCTTCAAAGCTGATCGTGAATGAATTCAAAAGGTCTGCAACGTCTCGCCGGAAGGTGCGTGCATGCGGCGGAGAGGACCGGAGTGAACAGCGACACGCGTCCCAGCGTGCTGTGCACACCTATGACAAGCTCGCCCTCGCTCGTTCATTCTTTTGTTTTTTGATCGCTATAATCGTTTTACTGGCCACCCGACCGACCAAAATGTATGCGGAGATCTTGAGATCCACTGATGCGGAGCATCCTAAGGTCATCCCATGGACCCTTCATCGCCTCATCAAGTGCCCAAAGGACCAATGACTCGAGCCCGTGCAAGAGCTCTCGAGACCGAGGTGACTTTGCTCCTCTCTCTACATCTTTCAGATTCACTTGAGACATGGCTTCTACCCTCATCAGGAACTCTGTGCATACTCAGGTACTTGGATGAAGGCCACGGGACAGCTCTGCACAATGGTCAAGACGGCGAGTTCGACAAGTGCCGAAAACAAGAAGAAGGAAGGCCGAAGATGCTACAGGCACCGGACGTCCGACCTACATCGGGCGACCGGCAACTCCCAGGCACCGGACGACCGGCGTCCATCGGACGACCGGCGTCCATCGGTCGACCGGCGACTCCCAGACGACCGGACGACCGGAAGCCACCGGACGTCCGTGACAACGACCACAGAAGCTAAATAGCGGAAATCCGAGGATTACCGGACGTCCGGTCCCTCCGGAACCTCCGGACGTCCGGTAACCAGCGGACATCCGCCCCGACGGCGACAACTCATGTAATATATACTCGTTGACTTCCCTCCTTTCGAGGCAGCTGTTGGATAGCTCATCATAGACCTCTGTGGATTCTCTCCTACGAGACTGCAGCCTCTTCGGAGAAGATCCACCTCGGATTCAAGACCTCCACATCGGGGAAGATCCCACGGGATATCCAAGACCTCCTCCGGGAGAAGACTATCTTTGTACCACTGTCGTTGACTATGGACCGTGTATCTCGATGTGTATCGTGGATCTAGCACTTGTGTGACCGTATTTTTGTGTTGATTTGAGTGTTTCCCCTCGTGTTTTCCTCCGTTTCCTCCTTGTGTTATCCGTGTTCATCGTGGGATATCCTCCGTTCGTGAAAGATCTGCTGATTAGGGTTCCACCCTACATCATCTTTGGTATCCAGAGCATAGGTTGATCACGAATTTGGAGCCCCACACCCTGTTTTCTAGCTTGTTTTTGTTGTGTTCTTCCCAATTTCGAAAATTCCCCACAAAAATAGCCCCAATTTTTTTTTCTGATCTGTTGATTTGGCAAGATTTTGTTGACTTTGTTCCATGGATTTGCTGTACCACGAGTGGATCTAGCTTTTCCCCACCTTTTCACCGATTTTCTTCCGCGATTTCGGGCAAGTTTGACCAATTTGTCCACGGATCCGAGAAACCTAGCCCCAACCTTCCGGACGACCGACGCTTACCGGACGTCCGGCACCTCTCGAGACACCGGACATCCGCTAAACACCGGACGACCGGAACCCCGCCTACAGAAACATTTACCAGACTTCCGGAACTTACCGGACGTCCGACCCCTTCCGACTGACCGGACGACCGGCAACCTCCGGACGTCCGACAAACCCTGACGAAGCTGAATTTGTTCGGTTCCGTACCACCTTCCGCTACCACCTAACTTTCATCCTACCTTCCGCATACCACCACCACTTCCGCAACCACCATCGTTTCAACCCTTCGATTTTGGAACATCTTGTCTCCCTTTGCCTTGGATACTTGAGTTGTGGTTTCACCGTTTCCTTGGATGTTTAGGCTAACTTGGAACGGCAAGACTTCGACAACACCATCGCTCAACCTCGGCAAGGACGGTAACATCGACGACACTTTGTTCATTCTACCTTGCAATTGCATTGTCGCCCTATGGACCATCTTTGCGTAGCTTTCCCATTGAGACTAGCCATTTGAGTATTGCCGGGCCACGCCACTTGTGCACATTAGTGATAGTCATAGATATTGCATACCATATCATCATACCTCCGTGTGCCACAAGAGTGAACCGCATACACAATAGCTACCTTGATCCGAGAAGCATGCATAAGTATCCAAAGAAAGAGCTCACAAGCTTTTAAGCAAAAGAGCCAAACAAAGCTTATAAGCAAAACGACAATAGCATCATACACCTTGCATCAAAAGAGATCATATGTCATAGCAATACCATCTTGTTCTCAAGCATCGGCATATCATACACTCATAGCATACTTGTGATAGTTAGTCGTTACATTTTGCCTCTTATAGGTCGTGCACAAGTGCGTATCCGCCTATTAAGCAATCGGTTAGCGTCTCTCTAGTGTTGTGCAACACGAGCATTTTCCGTGGATTCCATATTTTTCGCTCACCCTTGGTTGCACAACCACATTTATCTATCCGTGCGTGTGTTCCGTGTGCTACCTTGCTAGTGATCTACTTGTTGCATGAGCAAATTGTGAACCATTTTCAACATTTTTGAGTCACTTTGACGATTGCATTGAATTTATTGCCACCATCCTAACCAAGCTCCTCTCAAAGCTTTACTTGTGTAGGTGTGAGAATCGACACGAAGTGGTACCAATAGTGCTATTTCCGGGTTACATTATTGAGTGATCATTGATCCATTTTCAACTGCGGTTAAGGTACATTTGGTATTGTCTTCTCCTTTCTCCCACTCACATACTTGCTTGTGATGATGGATAGGCCAAGTACATCTTCCAACCCGATCTTCGACGATCCTCAAGAAGCGAACAACTACGTCACCAAACTACATCTCTTCGGTGTCCAACGAGCTCTACATCAAGAAAGTGAAGCTATGCGCGAGTACATTGGTCAAGTCGCCGAGGACGCGCGCCAATTTGAAGCAAGAACAAAAGAGCAATTCGACATCATCAACACCAACATGTCTACTCAATTCAACGAGCTCCGGACATTGATAGTCAACCGACGTTCTTCTTCCACATCCTCTCAAAGACGACGCCGCTCAAGTCGACATTCCGACTCCACGCAAGACTCAAGTACCCCTACGTCCAACACTCTTCGCCAAGCTCGACATGACAACCGGCAGCCTCTTCATGACAAGAGTTCACAAGAGCTATTCGACGAGCAAGAAAGCCGACGTCGTCAAAACCAAGCTACACTTGAGCAAGCACAAGAACGGCAACGACTACGCCAACAACAACAAGAGCGAGCACGTCAATATCAAGAAGAACAAGACGCCGAGGCTAACCACCAAGCACAACAACGTCGAGAAGCTCAAGCTATGGAGGCGCAACGAGCATTACGCGATGCACATCGCAATGTGGCAGCCCGCACTCAACACACTCGTCAAGAAGAGGATTTCCTTCGTGATGAGATGCAAGAAAGACGCCACCAAGCAAGAATGCAACAAGAAGCTCCTCCTCAAGCGCGACAAGAGCATCAACCTCAACAAGAACAACAAGCTCGACAAGCACACCATGATAATGGACATCTACTTCGATAAGAGCAACATGATATTGCAAACTGCCAAAATCAAGACCGCCCTCCCAATAGGCAAGGAAACAATGAAGAGCATCGCTATGGCAAGCTCAAGTTCAACATGCCAAAGTTTTCCGGAAGCATTGATCCCGAAGACTATCTCTCATGGGCATTGAAGGTTGACAAGATCTTTCGCCTTCACAACTTCGATGAAGAGAAGAAGATCGCAATGGCATCCCTTGAGTTCCAAGACTATGTTCTCATATGGTGGGAGCAAATCATAGAGAGAAGAGAAGCAAAAGGCGAACCTCCTATCACCACTTGGGCTCAAATGAAGGAAGTCATGAGAGCACGCTTTGTGCCAACACACTACAACCGTGACTTGTTCAAGAAGCTACAACTCCTCAAGCAAGGTACCAAGTCCGTTGAAGAGTACTACAAGGAGATGGAGATTGCCATGCTAAGAGCCAACATCACGGAAGTTGAAGAGCAAACAATGGCGAGATTCTTGAATGGACTCAACTATCCCATCAAGAAGATTGTGGACTTCCAACCATACAACAATCTCCTCGAGCTAGTACATCAAGCAACCAAAGCGGAGCGACAGGTTCAAGAGGACTACAAGTACTCCAAGTTCAACTCCAAGAACTTCGGCTCCTACAACCAAGCTTCAATGACTTCGGCTACTCCTCCTACCTCTACCAAGACATCTACAAACTTTGGTGACAAGTCCACCTACAAGAATGCGACAACATCAAGTCGTCTACCTTCTACCAACAACTTCAAGCCAAGAGCTTCCTCAACTACAACTCCAACCGAAGACAACTCCAAGACGAGTTCCATCAAATGCTTCAAATGCCAAGGGCGAGGCCACAAGTCATTTGAGTGCAAGACCGTTCGCACCATGATCATCAACGACGACGGATCTTATGACTCCATGAGCGACGATGAGATGGAAGCACTTGAGCATGTAGCTATGCATCGCCAAGTGAACGAAGATGAAGACCATCAAGTGTTTTGCGACAATGACTCAAGCCCCAATCTTGTTGTCTCAAAGGTCTTGACACTCCAACACCAACAAGATGACGACCAACGATGTCACATCTTCCCTACCAAGGCCGGCATCAATGGACGCTCCGTCAAGGTTATCATCGATGGAGGAATTGTCACAACTTGGCAAGCGAAGAGCTATGCGACAAGCTTCATTTGGTCAAGACGAAGCATCCTCACCCCTACAAGGTCCAGTGGCTCAACGACGCCGGAATTCTTCGAGTCGAGCACACCGTGCAAGTCTCTTTCAAGATAGGCGCCTACGAGGACACTCTTGAATGTGATGTGATCCCCATGTCCGTGTGCCACCTTATTCTTGGACGTCCATGGCAATATGATCGTGGAGTCACACACAATGGACGGACAAATCACTATAGCTTCAAGATGAAGGGCAAGGAATTCGTGCTCCGACCAATGTCTCCAACTCAAGTAGCCGCCGACAAGCTTTTACCTACCAACCATCATGGAGAGAATGGTGAGTGAGTGAGCCACCAAAAGGAGAGTGAGAGCCACAAGCCAAATATGAGCGACTCCACGATGAGCGACAAGAAGAAACTAGTGCTATTTGCCACCAAAAGTGAGATGAGAGAAGTGTGTGAGAACCCGTCGAGTGTCTTTCACCTTGTGCTTCTATGCAAAGGGGAAGCCAAACCTACTAACACTTCACCACCTCTACCTTTAGTGTTGTCTAATTTGTTGCAGGAATTCTCGGACGTCTTTCCCGATGAACTACCTCCGGATCTACCTCCACTTTGCGGAATCGAACACCGCATCGACCTCATACCCGGCGCACCACTTCCAAACAAGGCTCCCTACCGCGTCAACCCCGAGGAAACAAAGGAGATACAACGGCAAGTGCAAAAACTCATCGACAAAGGTCATGTACGTGAAAGCTTAAGCCCTTGTGCTGTTCCGGTTATTCTCGTGCCTAAGAAAGATGGAAGTTTTCGCATGTGCTCCGATTGTCGACCCATAAATGCTATCACCGTTATTCTATCCCACGCTTAGACGACATTGAAAGATCGTGGATGTCGCCTAGAGGGGGGGGGGTGAATAGGCGCTTTATAATAATTACGGTTTCGGCTTGAACAAATGCGGAATAAACCTAGCGGTTAATTTGTCAAGCACAAAACCTACAACAACTAGGCTCACCTATGTGCACCAACAACTTATGCTAAGCAAGATAAACAACTAGGTGATAGCAAGATATATGACAAGAAACAATATGGCTATCACAAAGTATAGTGCATAAGTAAAGGGCTCGGGTAAGAGATAACCGAGGAACGCAGAGACGATGATGTATCCCGAAGTTCACACCCTTGCCGATGCTAATCTCCGTTTGGAGCGGTGTGGAGGCACAATTCTCCCCAAGAAGCCACTAGGGCCACCGTAATCTCCTCACGCCCTCGCACAATGCAAGATGCCGTGATTCCACTAAGGGACCCTTGAGGGCGGTCACCGAACCCGTACAAATGGCAACCCTTGGGGGCGGTCACCGAACCCGTACACTTTGGCAACCCTTGGGGGCGGTCACCGGAACCCGTCAAATTGCTCGGGGCGATCTCCACAACCTAATTGGAGACCCCGACGCTTGCCCGAAGCTTTACACCACAATGATTGAGCTCCGAACACCAAGGTTGGGGCTATCTCCCCAACGACACCACGAAGCTTCACCACAATGGAATATGGCGTCGAGGTGACCACAACCGTCTAGGGCGCCCAAGCACCCAAGAGGAACAAGCTCAAGGGTACCAAGCACCCAAGAGTAATAAGCTTCTCAACTTCACTTCCACGTATCACCGTGGAGAACTCAAACCGATGCACCAAATGCAATGGCAAGGGCACATAGAGTGCCCAAGTCCTTCTCTCCCAAATCCCACCAAAGCAACTAATGCTAGGGAGGGAAATGAGAGGAAGAACAAGAAGGAGAACACCAAGAACTCCAAGATCAAGATCCAAGGGGTTCCCCTCACCTAGAGGAGAAAGTGATTGGTGGAAATGTGGATCTAGATCTCCTCTCTCTTTTCCCCCAAAAACTAGCAAGAATCCATGGAGGGATTGAGAGATAGCAAGCTCGAAGAAGGTCAACAATTGGGGAAGAACACGAGCTCAAAGGATGAGGTTCATTGGGGAAGAAGACCCCCTTTTATAGGTGGGGGAAAAATCCAACTGTTATGCTCACAGCCTCCACAGAGCGGTACTACCGCTAGGGCAATAGAACCCCTTTGAAAAACAATAGCGAAGAGGCAAAAAGGTCAGAAGAACCGTCGGAGCGGTAGTACCGCTTGACCTCACGGTACTACTGCTAAGGGTAGCGGTACTACTGCTTGCGAGCGGTACTAAAAAATTACATCCGTGCCTACCACCGCTGGACTTGTGACGAGTTTTTGGTCCCGAGCGGAAGTAGCCACGGAAGTAGCCGCGGTAGTACAGCTCCAAGCGGTAGTACCACTCCCGAAAGCGGTAGTAAAAAATTACTTCCGCTCCAACCCGCGGTAGTACCGCTGCAGCCTTTTCAGTACACCAAAATGACAATAACTTTTGCATACGGACTCCGAATTCGATGAAACCAAGTTTGTTGGAAAGCTAGCGACAAGGGCTAACACAATCTTGATATAAATATCAATAATAAGCAAATTAGAAAAGTCCCATAAGAAAATGGTGAGAACCCTTCCTCAGATAAGACCGGTAAAACCTCCAACACCGAAAACATCATAGAAGACGCATGTGAACTCCGTTTTCGATGAACTCAAGCTTGTCATCAAGATGACCAAAAGCTCTAAGACTCACAAAGAGAACCAAACAAGAACCAAGAAACATGATGCAAGGATGCAATGGTTTGAGCTCTCTACTAACGATACGATCAAGCTACCAACTTGAGAGCCCCCCTTGATAGTACGGCAAACGATCCTATAACCCGGTCTCCCAACTACCACCACGAGACCGGTAGAAAAGAAAACCTATCAAGGGCAAACCTTTGCTTTGCACAAAGTCCACTTGAGCTAGATGTAGACGATCTTGACTTCCTCAAGTTGGACCACCTTTCTTGATTGCGTTGTCTCGGTGAAGACTAGTAGATTGCTCCCCCATACTCCACTATGGGTGAGCCACTCTTCGGCATATCTTCACAAGTTCATTGTCACCACAATGGACGGCAAGCTTCAAGCACTTGATCTCTTCATGATGCTCCACTTGAACTTGCACACCGCAACCTAACCCCACCAAGAACTCTCACGAAGACCATGGGTTAGTACACAAAGCGTGATTGACAATGCTTACCATACCATAGGATTGCTTGAACCCTCTCGGTACATCTTCTACACTTTGTGTGTTGATCAACTTGATTCATTCTTTGACTTAGTTTTGATCAACCTTGAATCTTTCCAACTCTCTTCATTTGGATGATGTCTTGAAGGTAAACAAGAATGATCACAAACTCTTCTTATTCAAGACATGCTTGCAATAAGCTCAACACCCACAAGACCAATCTTTGGATAATTCCTTAATAGCACCTTGGTCATCACAAACTCTCCTTGAAACCAACAAATGAACTCCAAGAAAAGCCTATGGACAAACCCTTCAAATATAACTCAAGGCAACCATTAGTCCATAGAGATTGTCATCAATTACCAAAACCAAACATGGGGGCACCGCATGTTCTTTCAATCTCCCCCATTTTGGTAATTGATGACAATCACTTTCAAGAGAGTTTATATAAGGAATTATGCATCACCATACCATGCAACAATAATGTATGCGCATGAGATGCAAAAGCTTAGGAACAAAACCAAAGCAAGAAGAGCGAATAGACAACTCTCTAAACTTCCTCACAAAACTAAACTCTCTGAAACTTCTCCCCCATTGGCATCGATTGCCAAAATGGGCGAATAGCTTAGAAGGTCAATATAAATTGTGTTCCTCCATAAATTATGTATTCCTCAAAATAGAGAGTGGAAGGAAATACATATATCCAACTGTAAATACTTGGAGGAAGACAAACTATATTGAGGCCCAAAGATTGCAAAAGAATGATATACCACAAAGGCATAACAAAGGGAGAAAAACACGCAATCAAGCAATCAAAGGATACCAATTGAATCAAGCTATCAAAAGATACCAATTGACCCAACTAGACCAATGATCCTACATGCCAAATGAATAAAAGATATTATGATAAGAGCAAAGGAGTGTTCTATAGAAACTAGGGAAGCTCCCCATGATTTGTGCACAATTTAGTTTTGTATTTGGATACAACGAGCACAAAATAGGATCGTCGCTCCCCCAAGATCAATAGAACCTCACGACATAGCAACGGAGTGTTCTAAAGACACTAGTGAAGCTCCCTATAATTTGTGCACTCCTTAAAAAATTTTCATTAGGATACCAAGTGCACAAAATAGGATCATCACTCCCCCAAAATCAATAGAAACTCACACCAAGTGCAAGTGAGCATGAAGGTAACAAAGCCTAGCACTTGCAACAAACAAATGGTTGAGCAACATATAAAAGAGACAACTTAAGAGTATGCTCAACCAAAATGATGTGTGTGAGTCATGACAAAGCACTTGAGAAGACTAATGTATGGATGAACATTAAGCATCAATATAGTCTTGAATGAAAGAGATACTCGGTGCAAGGCCTATCATTCCCACACACAACAAGCAAACGGGTTCACAAGCTCACTAATAAGCATATAAAGAACCTATGCTTGTGACAACCCGTGGTGAAGATATAAATAGAGAGCGTTATCAAGACGAGGGATACCAATTAATTGGCAAAAGCCTTGTCAAGACAAGCAAGAGACAAAAAAATCCTCACCACACAAGAGTGCATCTAGATGCAACAAGATAAGATCCGCACTCAAGGCAAAGGCTTTCACGGAGCCACCAAAGAAATGATACAAGAAAGACAAGGTGGTCGTGAAAGAAAGGATATCTTCTAGATATGTAATTTCTCTCAAGTGTATAAGATTCTAGGTAGATGAAAATCATGATGATATCAATCCACAAAGAATAATGTACACTCGAAATAGTTACAAAAAGGAAGTAAAAAGATATCCACAAGGAAGTCATAATTATACCAATAAGATATTTTGCTTGAACGCAAGCACATGGCTAGATAAGGTCTTATTGTATATACATGAATTCCAACCAAGCGAACATCAAAGACATCACAACTAGCAACAAGGCATCATTTTTGGGATGCTTTGAGAAAGGAAACAAATATCACAAGAAGGAATGACTAACATGCCATGATGCAACCTACGCAAGGTTGGGGCAAGAAATGTGTGCATGAAGTAGATGATGATACTTGTTACCGAGATACCATTGGAAGGATGTAGTAGATACCAATTGAAGGTAGATAGTAGTTCATTGATCATCCTAGCTTGACTCCAATAAGCACATGGTGACACCACCTTCCTTTTGAATGAGCCGAGCATCCAATGCATCTCCAATTGTTCCTAGAACAACAACGCAAACAAAATGGTACCCAAACTCATTGGGACCAAAGAGTTAGAAACACCAATACATAGGACAAACTCCACAAACACATGTGCATTTATATATGAAAATGAATTTCATGCACATCTCATCCAAATTGAGACTAGGTGGAGTTTCCCTTATATATTGGGTTAAAGAAAGAAAGCATGCCAAAGAAAATACATGAAGTAAATATGCATGCTCAAGACTTTCAAGAAACGAAACAAAATGAAAAAAATACCAAGTGAAAATAGGATACCAAATGGAGAAATCATCACTTGGAAGATATCTATTAGAAGATACATCAAGGAATGAGATATCCATTGATACACGCAAAAGGAACGATATCGGACTCCCAAAAGAGAGGATGGTTCCAAACAAACCAACCCATCTATAAAGTTTCATGATGGCACAAGTACCAAAAAGAAACGGCTTGCCTTCCATCAACACACACTTGAAATGGATCACAAGATGAGTGTTCTATCGAAAATAGGATAACTCCCCCAAGAATTGTGCATTATAGAGAATTTGCATTTGAATACGAAATGCACACGATGGGATCACCACTTTCGCTATATCTATAAAACACTAGACAAGATCAAGAAAACAACAAGATCCACAAGTGGCACGGAAGGCAATGGGAGTTGATGCAATCTTGGAAAGAAATAGGCCGAACAAAAGCAAAAGCCAATGTAAAGATGATCAACAATTTCTACCACATAAATGATTACCAATTGTCAAGAGACAAGAAGTATTTGGGAATAATTCCCGGTGATAGATTGCAATGATATCCAACATCATCTTCACACCAAACACAAGCAAAATGCAACTTGTAGAGCTAACATGCCACCTAGGAACAACATAATTTATACTATCAACTCTAGGTGACAATATATCAAATTTACACATTTTCTAGGCTTGTAATATGCACATAGAATATTACTCCTCCATAATGTGATACCAAAGAAAACTTAAACAAGAGGCAATAAGAGGAACCAACAAGAGATAATTAATTGACACTTTAGAATTTGGATTTCTCATGAGAAGATATACCACATAGTGACTAGATAATCTTGTAATATCAAAACTAGATGGTATTCCTCATGTACACACATTTTTAGGATTGTGAGGTGCACAAAGCACATCACTCCCCCAAAATGGGATGTTCCATTAATCTCTCACAAGAGCCAACTAAGATATAAACAAGATGCAAAAAGGCTCAACACACGACACACGCGTACATGATGTACAAACGAACATACACATACTTGATTTCTCAAGATAAGCAAATTGGAAGCACAACATATACAAGCACATGCAAGGTACAAAACCACAACATGCTAAGGGGCAAGTAACTTTCAATGTAAACAATTTAAGCACGAGTTACCGCAAGGAGGAACATTTGATATACCATAGAAAGATAATCCGAATGACTTGGATTGAGACAACATGAATGATGAAGACCCCTCAAATCTTCATAATGTAGCCAAGTCTCCAATGCCCTCCAACAACACCTATTGATCAAGTTTGAGCTAGTTGGTCCCCAACCATGTTGGGTCCTAAGAGGTTAGTCACAATAGGCTTGGCTACCCAAATGGTTCTTTTCTTGACACCACTTTGAGTGCCAAGAAACTTGGCAAACACATTGCCAACCTTATCCTTCCCAAGAGAATAGACATCATCAATAATAATTGGGTTGGATAAGTTACCACTAGTGCATGAAGAAGCAAGGTGACCCTTCTCACGGCATAGGTAGCAACATCTACTCTTCACTTTCTTCTTATTTGATTTCTCAAAATGAGAAGCATTGCCATGAGTCTTCTTGGGAAGCGGCCTTTCTCCAACTTGCGGTTGAGCACGAGAATGAACTTGTGGCCTCTTCCCTTGTTGCTTGTCACTAATGGCCTTCTTCTTCAATGGGCAAGATCTAACATGATGCCCTTCAATTTTGCACTTGAAGCAAATAATCTTGGCCGAATTCTTGAGTTGTTCTTGGCCCTTATTCTTGTTAATGATCTTGGACCTTTTCTTCTTGTTGGAGTTGAATCCAAGTCCACCTTTGTCATTGGGGGATTTTTGCACACTCAAGATATTGTTGAGTGTGGACTTCCCTTCATGACACTTTTCCAAGTCTTTCTTCAAAGAAGTGACTTGGGCCTTGAGCTCTTTGATTTCCTCTACATGGTTAGTATCAACAAAAGTACTAGAGGAAGTATAATCTTCATTGTTAGAGCAACAAGGCAAGGAGAGCAATTCATCACAAGACGTACTAACATTGTGAGTAGATGAATTACGAGGACTAGCACATGGCAAGATAGCATTTTGACTTGAAGTAGTGCTAGTATCCACATGAGGCTCACTAGATGTTACCTTGATACTCATAGCCTCATGAGCTATCTTTAGCACATTATGGGATACTAGAAGATCATCATGAGAGCTTGTGAGCTTTACATGACTTTCTTCCAATTTCCCATAATTGCAAGATAGCAACTCAAGTTGAGCCCTTAGCTAAACATTCTCCTTCAAAATGGATGCTTCACTAGAAATAGAGTTAGTAGCACAAGCATCATCAATAATAGCAAGAGGAGAAGGCAACTTGGCAAGCTCCTTAGAATATGAAGCTTTAAGTTGAGCATGAGACTCGGTGAGTTTTATGAGCTCACCCTTAATGACCCTTGAGCCATTTTTGAGGTGCTCAAAATCCTCAAGGAGTTTAGCATGTGCAACTTCAAGCTTCTCATTTTTAGTTTCAAAATCATTAACCACCTCGAGAGCTCTATCACGGGATTCCTTTATTCTAGATAGTTCTAGAGCAAAAGTCTCCTCAATAGATTCCTTGGTGGTTTGTTCAAGTTCAAGAGCTTGCGAGAGGTCAACGATCTCATTAGCGTAATCACGCTCATGACCTTCCATTTTCTCAATGGTGACCTCATGCTCCTCTAGATGAGATTCCAACTCCTCTATATATTTCTTGCCCTCAATGGCAATAGACATGATTTCCATGAAGTTGGAACGAGCAATTTTATTCTTATGAAGAGCTTTAAAAATCATTTCCCCCTTAATTTTTAAGGAGGCAACATTATCATTTTCTTCATCATTTTCTACATCATCATCATTGTTATCAACACTATAATGACAAGATATATTGGGGTTCAAAGTGGGAGATACCTTTGAAGCCTTAGCCATAAGGCAAAACGCAATAGATGATGATGTAGGATCCCTTGAAGCACCATTCAAGACTACATCTTGTTCCATGGGGTGTTGGGTTTCCTCTACATTGTTAGCACAACAATTCAAGGAAATAGATGCATTTTTATCATGGCAACAAGACATAGCAAGCATATCATCATGAGTTTTAGTCAAGCAATTTCTACATGATATGCAAGGACTATCAACACAAGCATGTGAAACATGTAGGGTGCTCGAAGTGTTAAAGTCCAAAGAAGATGCATTGCAGTAAGATAGTGATGAAGGATCATCCACAAAAAGCATATTATCATCATTGCAATGTCCAACACTACTCACCATATCATTACCTTGTGGCAAACCACATGTAGGTGAAGTAGAATAAGTTGAGAAGACAACACGGCCGGAGGTGGAGGGAGAACAATCATTCCTACAATTCTTGGACACACCATATTTATCTTGAAGCTTTGTCCATAACTCATGAGCATCCCGGAACGGCATGAGTTGAAATATAACTACATTGCTCAAAGCATCAAAAAGCACATTAGAAGCTTGAGCATTGAGATAAGAGTTTTTCTCGTCCTCTAAAGATAATCTTTGTGCATCCTTTGGAGGAGAAAACCCCATATCTACAATTCACTCTAAATTTGGGTCCATGACCCTAAAGAGATTAAGCATGTGAATTACCCAAACATCAAAATTTGTGCCATTGAAACTAAGAGTGTCAGAGAATCCTAAACCCCTAGTCGACATCCTTACTCTCTAGGCGGTTAAGCCCTATGAAGAGAGACGAGGCTCTGATACCAATTGAAAGATCGTTGATGTCGCCTAGGGGGGGGGTGAATAGGCGATTTATAATAATTACGGTTTCGGCTTGAACAAATGCGGAATAAACCTAGCAGTTAATTTGTCAAGCACAAAACCTACAACAACTAGGCTCACCTATGTGCACCAACAACTTATGCTAAGCAAGATAAACAACTAGGTGATAGCAAGATATATGACAAGAAACAATATGGCTATCACAAAGTATAGTGCATAAGTAAAGGGCTCGGGTAAGAGATAACCGAGGAACGCGGAGACGACGATGTATCCCGAAGTTCACACCCTTGCGGAAGCTAATCTCCGTTTGGAGCGGTGTGGAGGCACAATGCTCCCCAAGAAGCCACTAGGGCCACCGTAATCTCCTCACGCCCTCGCACAATGCAAGATGCCGTGATTCCACTAAGGGACCCTTGAGGGCGGTCACCGAACCCGTACAAATGGCAACCCTTGGGGGCGGTCACCGAACCCGTACACTTTGGCAACCCTTGGGGGCGGTCACCGGAACCCGTCAAATTGCTCGGGGCGGTCTCCACAACCTAATTGGAGACCCCGACGCTTGCCCGGAGCTTTACACCACAATGATTGAGCTTCGAACACCAAGGTTGGAGCTATCTCCCCAACGACACCACGAAGCTTCACCACAATGGAATATGGCTTCGAGGTGACCACAACCGTCTAGGGCGCCCAAGCACCCAAGAGGAACAAGCTCAAGGGTACCAAGCACCCAAGAGTAATAAGCTTCTCAACTTCACTTCCACGTATCACCGTGGAGAACTCAAACCGATGCACCAAATGCAATGGCAAGGGCACACGGAGTGCCCAAGTCCTTCTCTCCCAAATCCCACCAAAGCAACTAATGCTAGGGAGGGAAATGAGAGGAAGAACAAGAAGGAGAACACCAAGGACTCCAAGATCAAGATCCAAGGGGTTCCCCTCACCTAGAGGAGAAAGTGATTGGTGGAAATGTGGATCTAGATCTCCTCTCTCTTTTCCCCCAAAAACTAGCAAGAATCCATGGAGGGATTGAGAGATAGCAAGCTCGAAGAAGGTCAACAATGGGGGAAGAAGACGAGCTCAAAGGATGAGGTTCATTGGGGAAGAAGACCCCCTTTTATAGGTGGGGGAAAATTCCAACCGTTATGCTCACAGCCCGCACAGAGCGGTACTACCGCTCCAGGAGCGGTACTACCGCTAGGGCAATAGAACCCCTTTGAAAAACAATAGCGAAGAGGCAAAAAGGTCAGAAGAACCGTCGGAGCGGTAGTACCGCTTGACCTCACGGTACTACCGCTACGGGTAGCGGTACTACTGCTAAGGGTAGCGGTACTACTGCTTGCGAGCGGTACTAAAAAATTACATCCGTGCCTACCACCGCTGGACTTGTGACGAGTTTTTGGTCCCGAGCGGAAGTAGCCACGGAAGTAGCCGCGGTAGTACTGCTCCAAGCGGTAGTACCACTCCCGAAAGCGGTAGTAAAAAATTACTTCCGCTCCAACCCGCGGTAGTACCGCTGCAGCCTTTTCAGTACACCAAAATGACAATAACTTTTGCATACGCACTCCGAATTCGATGAAACCAAGTTTGTTGGAAAGCTAGCGACAAGGGCTAACACAATCTTGATATAAATATCAATAATAAGCAAATTAGAAAAGTCCCATAAGAAAATGGTGAGAACCCTTCCTCGGATAAGACCGGTAAAACCTCCAACACCGAAAACATCATAGAAGATGCATGTGAACTCCGTTTTCGATGAACTCAAGCTTGTCATCAAGATGACCAAAAGCTCTAAGACTCACAAAGAGAACCAAACAAGAACCAAGAAACATGATGCAAGGATGCAATGGTTTGAGCTCTCTACTAACGATACGATCAAGCTACCAACTTGAGAGCCCCCCTTGATAGTACGGCAAACGATCCTATAACCCGGTCTCCCAACTACCACCACGAGACCGGTAGAAAAGAAAACCTATCAAGGGCAAACCTTTGCTTTGCACAAAGTCCACTTGAGCTAGATGTAGACGATCTTGACTTCATCAAGTTGGACCACCTTTCTTGATTGCGTTGTCTCGGTGAAGACTAGTAGATTGCTCCCCCATACTACACTATGGGTGAGCCACTCTTCGGCATATCTTCACAAGTTCATTGTCACCACAATGGACGGAAAGCTTCAAGCACTTGATCTCTTCATGATGCTCCACTTGAACTTGCACACCGCAACCTAACCCCACCAAGAACTCTCACGAAGACCATGGGTTAGTACACAAAGCGTGATTGACAATGCTTACCATACCATAGGATTGCTTGAACCCTCTCGGTACATCTTCTACACTTTGTGTGTTGATCAACTTGATTCATTCTTTGACTTAGTTTTGATCAACCTTGAATCTTTCCAACTCTCTTCATTTGGATGATGTCTTGAAGGTAAACAAGAATGATCACAAACTCTTCTTATTCAAGACATGCTTGCAATAAGCTCAACACCCACAAGACCAATCTTTGGATAATTCCTTAATAGCACCATGGTCATCACAAACTCTCCTTGATACCAACAAATGAACTCCAAGAAAAGCCTATGGACAAACCCTTCAAATATAACTCAAGGCAACCATTAGTCCATAGAGATTGTCATCAATTACCAAAACCAAACATGGGGTACCGCATGTTCTTTCAGACATGCTTGATGAATTATGTGGTGCCACCATCTTTTCAAAAATTGATCTTAAAAGTGGTTACTACCAAATTCGCATTCAAGAGGGTGATGAATGGAAAACGGCTTTCAAAACCAAATTTGGGTTATATGAGTGGTCTGTCATGCCAATGGGTTTATCGGAAGCTCCCGGTTCATTCATGCGTCTTATGCATTTTTGTTTACGACCCTACATAGGTGTCTTTGTAGTGGTTTACTTTGATGACATCCTCGTTTTTAGCAAGACGCTAGAGGACCATGTGACACACATCTGTATGGTTTTACAAACCCTTCGGAAAGAGCGCTTATATGCTAATATGGAGAAATGCACTTTTGGCGTTGACAAGGTCGTCTTCCTAGGTTTTGTCATTTCTTCACAAGGTGTTCACGTTGATGAAACTAAAATTGAAGCAATTAAAACTTGGCTTCAACCAACGAATCTCATGCAAGTGCGTAGTTTCCTTGGTCTAGCCGGTTTGTACCGACGTTTTGTGAAGGACTTTAGCACTATTGCTATGCCTCTACACGCTTTGAGCAAGAAGAACGCACCCTTCATTTGGGGTCCTTCGCAAGACATCGCTTTCAATGAGCTAAAAAGCTTGCTTACGCACGCACCACTTCTAGCCCTACCAAACTTTGATAAACCGTTTGAGATTCATTGTGACGCTAGTGGTACCGGCATAGGTGGCGTGCTCATGCAAGAAAAGCGCCCAATTGCGTACTTTAGTGAGAAGCTATCCGGAGCGCAACTTAACTACCCCATCTATGATAATGAGCTTTATGCCTTGGTGAGAGTTTTACGTGTTTGGGAACATTATCTTAGACCTCATGAATTCATTCTTCATACGGACCATGAGACTCTCAAGTATCTCAAGGGTCAAACTAAGTTGAACAAGCGTCATGCTAAATGGAGTGAGTTCATTGAGTCTTTTCCCTATGTCATCAAACACATCAAGGGCAAAGAGAATGTTGTGGCGGACGCGCTTTCCCGCAAATGCATGCTTGTTACGCAACTTGAATTGAATGTTATTGGCTTTGAGCACATAAAAGATTTATATGAGCATGATCCTTTCTTTGCAAATCCTTATGCTAAGTGTTTGACTCACACTTCTTGGGAACATTACTACATTAAGGATGGATATCTTATGAGAGCTAACAAACTTTGCATTCCCGAGTCTTCACTTTGTTTGCTCCTTTTGCAGGAATTGCATGGAGGAGGACTCATGGGACACTTTGGACGCGACAAGACGTTTGCCACGCTCTCCAAGAATTACTTTTGGCCCAAGATGCTCCGTGACGTCTCACGCCTCACCAACCGATGTTCTACATGCCGCAAAGCTAAGTCCAAAGCTCAATCTCGTGGTCTTTACATGCCACTTCCTATTCCATACCATCCATGGGAAGACATAAGCATGGATTTTATACTTGGTTTGCCTAGGACTCAAAATGGCAAAGATTCCGTGTTAGTTGTCGTGGATAGATTTTCTAAAATGGCTCATTTCATTCCTTGTAACAAGATCGACGATGCTTCACATGTTGCAAATCTCTTTTGTAGGGAGGTCATTCGTCTACACGGCGTGCCCAAAACGATCGTGTCGGACTGGGACGTCAAGTTCTTGAGCTACTTTTGGAAAACCCTATGTGCCAAACTAGGAATCAAGCTACTCTTCTCTTCGGCGTACCATCCACAAACGGACGGCCAAACGGAGGTGACGAACCGCACGCCTTCGACACTTTTTCGCGTGTTGATCAAGAAGAACATCAAGGAATGGGAGCAATGCTTGCCCATCGCCGAGTACGCCTACAACCGCGCAAGACACTCGACCACCGGCAAGTCCCCTTTCGAGGTCGTCTACGGATTCAACCCGTTGTCCCCATTGGACATCCTACCTCTACCTCTACAAGAGCGCATCAACATGGACGCAAGTGCACGAGCAAGCTATCTCAAGAAGGTGCACGAAGATACACGAGCAATGATTGAGCGGCAAGTCCATCGTCTCGCCACCAAGCTCAACGTCAACAAAGCACCAATGGTGTTCCAACAGGGAGATCTTGTTTGGCTTCATCTTCGCAAGGACCGTTTCCCACACGAGCGCAAGTCCAAGCTACTACCTTGCGCCGACGGACCCTTCAAGGTGCTAGCACGCTTCAACAACAACGCCTACAAGATCGACATCCCACGAGATAAGTACTCCGTGAGTGATACTTTCAACATCAAGGACCTATCTCCTTTCAATGGTGATGAAGATTTCGATCCGAGGTCGGATCTTTCCCAAGGGAGGGGAGATGATGCGGAGCATCCTAAGGTCATCCCCATGGACCCTTCATCGCCTCACCAAGTGCCCAAAGGACCAATGACTCGAGCCCGTGCAAGAGCTCTCGAGACCGAGGTGACTTCGTTCCTCTCTCTACATCTTTCAGATTCACTTGAGACATGGCTTCTACCCTCATCAGGAACTCTGTGCATACTCAGGTACTTGGATGAAGGCCACGGGACAGCTCTGCACAATGGTCAAGATGGCGAGTTCGACAAGTGCCGGGAACAAGAAGAAGGAAGGCTGAAGATGCTACAGGCACCGGACGTCCGGCCTACACCGGACGACCTGCAACTCCCAGGCACCGGACGACCGGCGTCCACCGGACGACCGGCGACTCCCAGACGATCGGACGACCGGAAGCCACCGGACGTCCGTGACAACGACCATAGAAGCTAAATAGCGGAAATCCGAGGATTACCGGACGTCCGGTCCCTCCGGAACCTCCGGACGTCCGGTAACCAGCGGACGTCCGCCCCGATGGCGACAACTCATGTAATATATACTCGTTGACTTCCCTCCTTTTGAGGCAGCTGTTGGATAACTCATCATAGACCTCTGTGGATTCTCTCCTACGAGACCGCGGCCTCTTCGGAGAAGATCCACCTCGGATTCAAGACCTCCACATCGGGGAAGATCCCACGGGATATCCAAGACCTCCTCCGGGAGAAGACTATCTTTGTACCACCGTCGTTGACTATGGACCGTGTATCTCGATGTGTATCGTGGATCTAGCACTTGTGCGACCGTATTTTTGTGTTGATTTGAGTGTTTCCCCTCGTGTTTTCCTCCGTTTCCTCCTTGTGTTATCCGCGTTCATCGTGGGATATCCTCCGTTCGTGAAAGATCTGCTGATTAGGGTTCCACCCTACATCATCCACGTAGTATTAGAGCATCTCCAGCCGCGTCCCCAACAGCCCCCCACCACATTTTCGGCGCCGGCGCCGAAAAAATGGCCCAATCGCCTCCCAGGAGCCCGTTTTCCACCGGATTGGGCCGAAATTGATGACGGCGTACCCAACTCGAACCCGGCGCGTTGGGTTCGTCTGGGGGCGCCGAAGGGCCGTTTTTGGCGCGAACTGTGATGGGCCCGCCCTGTCAGCGACGCGCCGCTTCGTCGTCCACATCGCCTCGTTTCCCGCGGGAATCAATGTCAAAGCTGCCGCGTTGCCTCACCGTCGCCTCCATTGGTGCCGCGCCTTCCACGATGCAGCGCGCCGGTCAGCATGCCCATTGATGCCGCGCAGTGAACCGTCGCGTCTGTTGGGGAACGTAGCAGAATTCAAAAAATTTCCTACGCTTCACCAAGATCAATCTAAGAAGTCATCTAGCAACGAGCATATTGGAGTGCATCTACATACCCTTTTGTAGATCGCGTGCGTAAGCGTTCGAAGGAACGTGGATGAAGTAGTCGTACTCTTCGCGTTCTTCGTCACCGATGATCCTAGCGTCGAACGAACGGCACCTCCGCGTTCAACACACGTACGGTACAACAACGTCTCCTCCTTCTTGATCCAGCAAGGGCGGAGGAGAGGTCGTCGGAGATCCAGTAGCACGACGGCGTGGTGGTGGATGCAACAGGAAAACCTGCAGGGCTTCGCCGGCGCCCTGCGGAGGAGTAGGAAGTGTGACGGGAGGGGGGAGAGGCACCAGAGGCTTGGGGTGCGACTGCCCTCCCCCCCCCCCGCTATATATAGGGGCCAGGGGGGCGCCGGCCCTGGGAGATCTGATCTCCAGGGAGGGCGGCGGCCAAGGGGGGGAAACTTGCCCCCCAAGGCATAGGGGGCGCCCCTCCCCCTAGGGTTTCAACCCTAGGCGCATAGAGGGGGGCCCATATGGGTGCGCCAGCCCACCAGGGGCTGGCCCCCTTCCCCTTGCGGCCTAGGGGCCCCACCGGGATGGGTGTCCCCACCCGGTGGACCCCCGGGACTCCTCCGGTGGTCCCGGGACACTCCCGGTGACCCCCGGAGTTCACCCGATGGCCGAAACTGGACTTCCTATATATCATTCTTTACCTCCGGACCATTCCGGAACTCCTCGTGATGTCCGAGATCTCATCCGGGACTCCGAACATCATTCGGGTTTCCACGTGCATGTATCTCTATAACCCTAGCGTCACCGAACCTTAACTGTGTAGACCCTACGGGTTCGGGAGACACGTAGACATGACCGAGACGACTCTCCGATCAATAACCAACAGCGGGATATGGATACCCATGTTGGTTCCCACTTGTTCCTCGATGATCTTCATCGGATGAACCACTGTGTCAAGGATTCATTCAATCCCGTATGTTATTCCCTTTGTCCATCGGTACGGTACTTGCCCGAGATTCGATCGTCGGTATGCCCGATACCTTGTTCAATCTCGTCATGGCAAGTCTCTTTACTCGTTCCGTAATCCATCATCCCGTGACTAACTCCTTAGTCACCTTGAGCTCATCATGATGATGTCTTACCGAGAGGGCCCAGAGGTACCTCTCCGTCACACGGAGTGACAATATCCCAGTCTCGGTTCGTACCAACTCAACAGACACTTTCGGAGATACCCGATGCGTACCTTTATAGCCACCCAGTTACGTTGTGATGTTTGGCACACCCAAAGTATTCCTACAACATCCGGGAGTTGCACAACCTCATGGTCTAAGGAATAAATACTTGACACCGGAAAAGCTTATGCATTACGAACTAAACAATCCCGTGCTAGGCTCAGGATTGGGTCTTGTCCATCACATCATTGTCCTAATGACGTGATCCCATTATCAATGACATCCAATGTCCATGGTCAGGAAACCGTGACCATCTGTTTATCAACGAGCTAGTACCTAGAGGCTTACCAGGGACTCAATGTGGTCTATATATTCACACGTGTATTGCTGTTTCCGTACAATACAATTCAAGCATGAATAACACACAATTATCATGAACAAGGAAATATAATAATAATACTTTTATTATTGCCTCTAGGGCATATTTCCAACAGTCTCCCACTTGCACTAGAGTCAATAATCTAGTTACATTGTGATGAATCGAACACCCATAGAGTTCTGGTGTTGATCATGTTTTGCCCATGGAAGAGGTTTAGTCAACAGGTCTGCAACATTCAGATCCGTATGCACTTTACAAATATCTATGTCTCCATCTTGAACATAATTCCGGATGGAGTTGAAACGGCGCTTGATGTGCTTGGTCTTCTTGTGAAACCTGGGCTCCTTGGTAATGGCAATAGCTCCAGTGTTGTCACAGAAGAGAGTCATCGGGCTTGACGCGCTTGGAATGACTCCTAGGTCGGTGATGAACTCCTTCATCCAGACTCCTTCTTGCGCTGCTTCACAAGCAGCTATGTACTCCGCTTCACATGTAGAATGCGCCACGACGCTCTGCTTGCAACTGCACCAGCTGACTGCTCCACCATTCAAAATATACACGTATCCGGTTTGTGACTTCGAGTCATCCAGATCTGTGTCGAAGCTAGCATCGACGTAACCCTTTACGATGAGCTCTTCGTCACCTCCATAAACGAGAAACATATCCTTAGTCCTCTTCAGGTACTTTAGGATGTTCTTGACCGCTGTCCAGTGTTCCATACCGGGATCATTTTGGTACCTCCCTACCAAACTTATGGCAAGGTTCACATCAGGTCTGGTACATAGCATGGCATACATGATAGAACCTATGGCTGAGGCATACGGAATGACACTCATCTTTTCTCTATCTTCTGCCGTGGTCGGGGACTGAGCCTTGCTCAATCTCATACCTTGCAAAACAGGCAAGAACCCCTTCTTGGACTGATCCATATTGAACTTCTTCAATATCTTGTCAAGGTATGTACTTTGTGAAAGACCGATGAGGCGTCTTGATCTATCTCTATAGATTTTGATGCCTAATATGTAAGCTGCTTCTCCAAGGTCCTTCATTGAAAAACTCTTATTCAAGTAGGCCTTTACACTTTCCAAGAATTCTATATCATTTCCCATCAGCAATATGTCATCCACATATAATATGAGAAATGCTACAGAGCTCCTACTCACTTTCTAGTAGATACATGCTTCTCCATAAGTCTGTATAAAACCAAACGCTTTGATCACATCATTAAAGCGAATATTCCAACTCCGAGATGCTTGCACCAGCCCGTAAATCGAGCGCTGGAGCTTGCACACCTTGTTAGCATTCTCTGGATCGACAAAACCTTCCGGCTGCATCATATACAGCTCTTCCTTGAGGAAGCCATTAAGGAATGCCGTTTTGACGTCCATTTGCCATATCTCATAATCATAGAATGCGGCAATTGCTAACATGATTCGGACGGACTTTAGCATCGCTACGGGAGAGAAAGTCTCGTCGTAGTCAATCCCTTGAACTTGTCGATAACCTTTAGCGACAAGCCGGGCCTTATAGATGGTCACATTACCATCCGCGTCTGTCTTCTTCTTAAATATCCATTTATTTTCTATGGCGTGCCTATCATCAGGCAAGTCCACCAAAGTCCACACTTTGTTTTCATACATGGATTCTATCTCGGATTTCATGGCTCCAAGCCATTTATTGGAATCCGGGCCCGCCATCGCTTCTTCATAGTTCGAAGGTTCACCGTTGTCTAACAACATGATTTCCATGACAGGGTTGCCGTACCACTCTGGTGCGGAACATGCCCTTGTGGACCTTCGAAGTTCAGTAGTAACTTGATCTGTATCTTCATGATCATCATCATCAACTTCCTCCCTTGTTGGTGCAGGCACCTCAGGAACAATTTCCTGCGCTGCGCTACTTTCCGGTTCGGGAGGGGTGACTGTCATATCATCAAGTTCTACTTTCCTCCCACTCACTTCTTTCGAGAGAAACTCTTTCTCCAGAAAGGATCCATTCTTGGCAACAAAGACTTTGCCTTCGGATCTGTGGTAGAAGGTGTACCCAATCGTTTCCTTTGGGTATCTTATGAAGACGCATTTTTCCGATTTGGGTTCGAGCTTCTCAGGTTGAAGTTTCTTGACATAAGCATCGCAACCCCAAACTTTCAGAAACGACAGCTTCGGTTTCTTGCCAAACCAAAGTTCATACGGTGTCGTCTCAACGGATTTCGACGGAGCCTTATTTAAAGTGAATGCGGCAGTCTCTAAAGCATAACCCCAAAATGATAGCGGTAAATCGGTGAGGGACATCATAGATCGCACCATGTCCAACAGAGTACGATTTCGACATTCGGACACACCGTTTCGCTAAGGTGTTCCGGGCGGTGTCAATTGTGAAACAATTCCATAGTTCCTAAGGTGTGTGCCAAACTCATGACTTCAATATTCACCCCCACGATCCGATCGCAAGAACTTTATTTTTCTGTCACGTTGATTCTCAACCTCATTCTGAAATTCCTTGAACTTTTCAAAGGTCCCAGACTTGTGCTTCATCAAGTAGATATACCCATATCTACTCAAGTCATCTGTGAGGGTGAGAACATAACGATAGCCTCCGCGAGCCTCAACACTCATTGGACCGCACACATCGGTATGTATGATTTCCAATAAGTTGGTTGCTCGCTCCATTGTTCCGGAGAACGGAGTCTTGGTCATCTTGCCCAAGAGGCATGGTTCACACGTGTCAAATGATTCATAATCAAGAGACTCCAGAAGTCCATCTGCATGAAGCTTCTTCATACGTTTGACACCAATATGACCAAGGCGGCAATGCGGGACTATCATTGTCAACTTTACATCTTTTGGCATTCACACTATGAATATGTGTATCATCACGATCGAGATTCATCAAAAATAAACCATTGACCAGCGGGGCATGACCATAAAACATATCTCTCAAATAAATAGAACAACCATTATTCTCGAATTTAAATGAGTAGCCATCTCGCATAAGACGAGATCCAGATACAATGTTCATGCTCAAAGCTGGTACTAAATAACAATTATTAAGGTTTAAAACTAATCCCGAGGGTAGATGTAGAGGCAGCGTGCCGACGGCGATCACATCGACCTTGGAACCATTCCCGATGCGCATCGTCACCTCGTCCTTCGCCAGTCTCCGCTTATTCCGCAACTCCTGCTTAGAGTTACAAATATGAGCAACTGCACCGGTATCAAATACCCAGGAGCTACTACGAGTGCTGGTAAGGTACACATCAATAACATGTATATCACATATACCTTTGACGTTGCCGGCCTTCTTGTCCGCTAAGTATTTGGGGCAGTTCCGCTTCGAGTGACCCGTTCCCTTGCAATAAAAGCACTCTATCTCAGGCTTGGGTCCATACTTTGGCTTCTTCCCAGCAACAGGCTTACCAGGCGCGGCAACTCCCTTGCCGTCCTTCTTGAAGTTATTCTTACCCTTGCCCTTCTTGAACTTAGTGGTTTTATTGACCATCAACAACTGATGCTCTTTCTTGATCTCCACCTCCGCTGATTTCAGCATTGAATACACCTCGGGAATGGACTTCTCCATCCCCTGCATATTGAAGTTCAACACGAAGCTCTAGTAGCTTGGTGGGAGCGACTGGAGGATTCTGTCAACGACCGCTTCGTCCGGGAGATTCATTCCTAACTGAGACAAGTGGTTGTGCAACCCAGAAATCTTGAGGATGTGCTCACTGACAGAACTGTTTTCCTCCATCTTACAGCTGTAGAATGCGTTGGAGACATCATATCTCTCAACTCGGGCATAAGCCTGGAAAACCATTTTCAGCTCTTGGAACATCTCATATGCCCCGTGGTGCTCAAAACGCTTTTGGAGCCCCGATTCTAAGCTGTAGAGCATACCGCACTGAACCAGGGAGTAATCATCACAACACAACTGCCAAGCGTTCATAACATCTTGGTTTGCCGGGGCGGGAGCGTCACCTACCGGTGCTTCTAGGACATAAGTTTTCTTGGCAGCTATGAGGATGATCCTCAGGTTACGGACCCAGTCCGTATAGTTGCTACCATCGTCTTTCAGCTTGGATTTCTCTAGGAACGCGTTGAAGTTGAGGGTGACATGAGCATGGGCCATTTGATCTACAAGACATATTGTAAAGTATTTAGACTAAGTTCATGATAATTAAGTTCATCTTAATCAAATTTTAATGAACTCCCACTCAGATTGACATCTCTCTAGTCATCTAAGTGATACATGATCCGAATCGACTAGCCCGTGTCCGATCATCACGTGAGACGGACTAGTCATCAACGGTGAACATCTTCATGTTGATCGTATCTTCTATACGACTCATGTTCGACCTTTCGGTCTTCCGTGTTCCGAGGCCATGTCTGTACATGCTAGGCTCGTCAAGTGAACCCTAAGTGTATTGCGTGTGTAAATCTGGCTTACACCCGTTGTATGCGAACGTTAGAGCCTATCACACCCGATCATCACGTGGTGCTTCGGAACAACGATCCTTAGAAACGGTGCACAGTTAGGGGGAACACAATTCTTGAAATTTTAGTGAGAGATCATCTTATTTACTACCGTCGTTCTAAGTAAACAAGATGCAAAAACATGATAAACATCACATGCAATCAATTAAAGTGACATGATATGGCCAATATCATCTTGCTCCTTTGATCTCCATCTTCGAGGCACCATGATCGTCTTTGTCACCGGCTTGACACCATGATCTCCATCATCGTGTCTTCATGAAGTCGTCACGCCAACTATTACTTCTACTACTATGGCTAACGTTTAGCAATAAAGTAAAGTAATTACATGGTGTTATTCAGTGACACGCAGGTCATACAATAATTAAGACAACTCCTATGGCTCCTGCCGGTTGTCAAATTCATCGACATGCAAGTCGTGATTCCCTATTACAAGAACATGATCAATCTCATACATCACATATATCATTCATCACATCTTCTTGGCCATACCATATCACATAGCACATGCTGCAAGAACAAGTTAGACGACCTCTAATTGTTGTGGCTTCTATAGGTTTTCTAGCAAGAACGTTTCTTACCTACGCCAAAACCACAAGGTGATTTGTCAATTTCTATTTACCCTTCATAAGGACCCTGTTCATCGAATCCGATCCGACTAAAGTGGGAGAGACAGACACCCGCCAGCCACCTTATGCATCTAGTGCATGTCTGTCGGTGGAACCAGTCTCACGCAAGCGTACATGTAAGGTCGGTCTGGGCCGCTTCATCCCACAATGCCGCCGAATCAAGATTGGACTAGTGACGGCAAGAAAATTGAGGAAACTCAACGCCCACAACTCGTTTGTGTTCTACTCGTGCAAGATGCTACGCAAAGACCTAGCTCAGATGCCACTGTTGGGGAACGTAGCAGAATTCAAAAAAATTCCTACGCTTCACCAAGATCAATCTAAGAAGTCATCTAGCAATGAGCATATTGGAGTGCATCTACATACCCTTTCGTAGATCGCGTGCGGAAGCGTTCGAAGGAACGTGGATGAAGTAGTCGTACTCTTCGCGTTCTTCGTCACCGATGATCCTAGCGCCGAACGGAAGCACCTCCGCGTTCAACACACGTACGGTACAGCAACGTCTCCTCCTTCTTGATCCAGCAAGGGCGGAGGAGAGGTCGTCGGAGATTCAGCAGCACGACGGCGTGGTGGTGAATGCAACAGGAAAACCTGCAGGGCTTCGCCGGCGCCCTGCGGAGGAGTAGGAAGTGTGACGGGAGGGGGGAGAGGCGCCAGAGGCTTGGGGTGCAGCTGCCCTCTCCCCCCACTATATATAGGGGGCAGGGGGGGCGCCGGCCCTGGGAGATCTGATCTCCAGGGGGGCGGCGGCCAAGGGGGGGGGGGGAACTTGCCCCCCAAGGCATAGGGGGCGCCCCCTCCCCCTAGGGTTTCAACCCTAGGCGCATGGAGGGGGCCCATATGGGTGCGCCAGCCCACCAGGGGCTGGCCCCCTTCCTAGGGGCCCCACCGGGATGGGTGGCCCCACCCGTTGGACCCCCGGGACTCCTCCGGTGGTCCCGGGACACTCCCGGTGACCCCCGGAGTTCACCCGATGGCCAAAACTGGACTTCCTATATATCATTCTTTACCTCGGACCATTCCGGAACTCCTCGTGACGTCCGGAATCTCATCCGGGACTCCGAACAACATTCGGGTTTCCACGTGCATGTATCTCTACAACCCTAGCGTCACCGAACCTTAACTGTGTGGACCCTACGGGTTCGGGAGACACGTAGACATGACCGAGACGACTCTCCGGTCAATAACCAACAGCGGGATCTGGATACCCATGTTGGTTCCCACGTGTTCCTCGATGATCTTCATCGGATGAACCACTGTGTCAAGGATTCACTCAATCACGTATGTTATTCCCTTTGTCCATCGGTACGGTACTTGCCCGAGATTCGATCGTCCGTATGCCCGATACCTTGTTCAATCTCGTCATGGAAAGTCTCTTTACTCGTTCCGTAATCCATCATCCCGTGACTAACTCCTTAGTCACCTTGAGCTCATCATGATGATGTCTTACCGAGAGGGCCCAGAGGTACCTCTCCGTCACACGGAGTGACAATATCCCAGTCTCGGTTCGTACCAACTCAACAGACACTTTCGGAGATACCCGATGCGTACCTTTATAGCCACCCAGTTACGTTGTGACGTTTGGCACACCCAAAGTATGCCTACGACATCCGGGAGTTGCATAACCTCATGGTCTAAAGAATAAATACTTGACACCGGAAAAGCTTATGCATTACGAACTAAACGATCTCGTGCTAGTCTCAGGATTGGGTCTTGTCCATCACATCATTGTCCTAATGACGTGATCCCGTTATCAATGACATCCAATGTTCATGGTCAGGAAACCGTGACCATCTGTTGATCAACGAGCTAGTACCTAGAGGCTTACCAGGGACTCAATGTGGTCTATATATTCACACATGTATTGCTGTTTCCGTACAATACAATTCAAGCATGAATAACAGACAATTATCATGAACAAGGAAATATAATAATAATACTTTTATTATTGCCTCTAGGGCATATTTCCAACAGCGTCGCCCAGCGCCACGGCCGCCCGCCACGCGTCGCCTGGCATGCGCCTCCCGCCGCCCCGAGCTCCGGCTATAAAAGTTGTCCGCCTCGCCGGTGACGCCACACCACAACACCTCGCCTCTATTCCCCCCACTCGCACACACCACTCCCACGCCGACGACAATGGCAGCACGGTACCCAGGCGACTCGGCGGCGAAGAACGGCTTCGGCCGTCTTCACCTGCACGAGTGGGAGGCGCGCCTCCTGTTCGAGGCCGACTACCCGGCTCCGCCGGACATGAGGGTGTCGGGCGCTTGGCGTCTGAGCGTCGGCGGCGTGCCGGTGCCACCCGCTCCCACCGGAGCGGACGGGCGGGCAGAGATTGCCCGCATTAGTTCGTCGCTGGTGGAGGAGGAGCGGCGACGGCCGGCGTACACCCCCGACAACACCGCCTTCTGGACTCTGTACTTCGACCGCCGCCGCGACGGCCTGATCGCCTAAACCAACGGCGTCGTGCCGCGCGGCCGCTACAACGCCGAAGGACGGCGCGAGTGGTGGGGGGTGCCCGGCCGCACGGCGTAGCTAGGCCGTGTTTGTTTTTTTATTTTGTTATTTGAATGAATTTCGCCGAGTTTGTACATATTTGAATGAATGTCGCCGAGTTTGCATGAATTTCGACGAGTTTGTGTGAAAAACTACGACTTTGATTAGCCCTGGGGCTGACCTAGGGGTGACGACTGGTAATGCAGTCGCCCCCACGCCTAAATTTTCGCCGGCTCGTCCCCAGGACGCGTTTTTCGGCGTCCTGGGGGGCCGAACGGCTGGAGATGCTCTTACCTGTAATCTGTTGCAGGCTGACGGTGTTCTC
Organism: Secale cereale; assembly: GCA_902687465.1. NCBI lineage: Eukaryota > Viridiplantae > Streptophyta > Magnoliopsida > Poales > Poaceae > Secale > Secale cereale. The sequence goes on along the minus strand of LR738715.1, from coordinate 153,905,885 downwards.
TGATGTTCCTGCTAATATAATATTAAGAGCATCTATAACCGTACATATCAAATATGACCCTTAAACGTATACATACGTGCTCGGTCAGTGATTGGACGTGTCCGTTTTGAACCCCTATTTGTCTGTTCACGCAACCACACTTCTACGTTTTTTCTCATATATTCGGTCACTTGCATGTGATGGGTGGAGATGAAAATAAAGAAATAGAAGAATGAGTACAGAAAGAGAAAAGATGGTCGGGGTGAGTCTGTGTCATATCCTCTCCATATTTAAAACGAATATGAGGATTCACGGATAGCCCGGTATAGAAATGATGCAAAGGGTCCGATTGAGTCATTTTTTCTTTTCTCATGTCCGGTCACTAACCGAGCACGTCCGAGAACATATGAGTGATGATTTGAAGCGTCTAGCTATGAATACTCTACTGCTACCACTTGCGCCGACCCTCAGCTAAACTGGAATACTCAAACAGTGCTCACGAGGTAGGATACTGTGAACAAAGCGATTTTGTTTAATTAGGAACTCGTACTACCACTAACTTACACAGTGGAGGAGTAGTCCGAGATGATACCCCGTACTTGTTACGTGGATTTTTCATGCATGTCATGATTTAGTGACATGTTTGCATGTTGAGAGACATATGATAATGAAGGTGGTTATTTTTTCATGCATACTGTGCAATGATACGGCATGCTTACATCTTGAGAGAAATAATTAATGGATGCTAACTATTTAGACATACTTAGAAGATAAGGTTTAACTTTGAGCTGCGTGTACGCGCGTCGTCGGCGTCCTTTTGGATCCGGGTCGTGCTCCCTACGTGCAGCGAGTCGGACATTTTCCAGCTCTACTCGACCACGTTTGCTCCGAGAACTGAATGGAATCTATTGAATATATGGTTTGTGCATGTATATTGTATAACCCGGTTCATCTCCTAATCTTCGTATAGTTGAGGTTATGGCATATTTTGTACTTCATATATACGTGCGCTATGCATCGATCAATACATCGTGAAGCATTGCCAAAACAATCGTTTCCAACATGGTATCATACCTACGATCCTAACCCTAACCCTCGCCGCCGTCGCCGCTGCGATCCCATCGCCGCCGCCCCAAGCCGCCGCCACTACGCGCCACCGTCACCGCGCTCCTCCGCCGCCGCGCCGCCGCCCACGTGAGTCGCCGCCGCTACCACGCGCCGCCGCCGCCGCGTTCCTCCGCCGCCGCGCTGCCGCCCACGCTTCCGCCCAGCCTCCCGCCG